>JBBPCS010000238.1:897107-932073 GCA_037974645.1 Hollardia meadi
TAGATTTATTATCCAGCACACCTCCCTCCTGGTTTTTGGCAGTCATGTTGGTGATAGTTAGCTGCATGTTAGCATGCTCATGGCCACAGTTTTGAGTCCATGGTAAAGTCATTCCCACATACTCCATTTACCTCCATGTTCATGAATTTTGGTTTCCAGCACTGCCATCTTCTGTCGATGGTTGTGGTAGTCATTCCTTGGAGAAGGGGGGCATCTTGCTGCTAATTAGCTTTGGCTAAGTACTATGTATTCAATCACTGCAGAGCAGGATTTTGTTATTAGTAGGCCATGCTCACTCCGTATTGAGTAGGTCACAAAAAGTGTTGAAATATGGCAGTACCCTACTATATCCACAAAAAATTATAGTCCCAGTGATTTATCAGTATCCAGGAGCTGCTTCCTCGACTTTCTCACAACAGAAAAACAAGAATATCAGTAGAAATATGCAAGCGTCTGCATTGTGAGAAAGCAGGAAGCGAAATCAAAGCCAAAATCTATCGTGATTTATATCCAATGACTTTTTGGAGTGCATTATTTTGCCATAATCAGCATATACTCCGTGGAGTCTTCTCGCATTCAAAAGGCCTGAGATATAACTGAGGACGTGTTCAGAAGGTGGCAAAAACAAGATGCCTACTGACTGCTCTACCTTTTAAGGATGTGTATTGGCAAGAATCTGGCACTATGATACGTATCACGATACAGGGGTTAAGATTCAATATATTGCGATACCGTAAGCAAAGCAATATATTGTTTCATTGGCCTGTATGCTTTGTGTTTACACTAGCGATATGTGGTTACTTCTTCCTGTTATTAACTACAAATGAAAAATCAATACAGTATTTTTTTTAGAATCAATAGAGTATCACAAAACCTAAAACTGCAATACTCAAGTGTATCAATATTTTCTAACAGTGCTACCATCTGTGTTGTCCAAATTTGTATGATGGCTGTTTTTCCTTAACACCATTTTTTTGTACTTGACACTCAATAAACTACAAAACCACTTGTTAATCAAACTATGAGACAGCAAGGTACAAACTTGTACTTTTTGTTGTAGAAGGTAGAACCCTAGAAACATAAAGGTACATCTCTGCAGCTTGTTTTCATAATGGACTGTGGCATTGATTTACCCCTACAGATTCATCTCTGGGAAGAAAAGCATTCTGCAGTGTTTTCATTAGTTAACAAAGAAAGCCTAATAATAAGAAATTCTGAGACAATTAAAAATCTGGCATGGATTTCATTTACAGATTTTTGTGATGAAGTGTTTGTTGGGTGGAGAGGCAAAAGTGGAGGGCCCAAGAATAACAAGAATAACAAGAAGAAAACAAAGAGAGCATTATGGCTGCTTCAGCTAAACTGGATGTTCCTACTTAAATCTTGGCAAATACAATAACTAGGCATGTCAGTTTAAGGGATCTGTGAAACCACAATTGGTCAATTTTATGATTTTCTTTTTTTAAATTCAGTAATAAGACATATCTTAAATGATGGCTCTACAGCACAACTGATTTGTTTTGTTTTTTTCCATTTAAACAAAACCATCTCCCATTTCCTAATCATAACCCAATCAACCCTCCACAGACAGCAGTCCACATGTTAGAGAGGCAGGACTGAAGTTTGAAACTAGTTCATAGAGTCTGAGTAGTATCAAGCAGATGTGCTTGGAAGCTTTTAACCTGAACTCAAAGCTGTACTGCTGCATTTAGAGTTCAGTTTTAGTCAGACAAAATAGCTTGAGGCGACCTACAGTATTGGTTGGATTTTGCATTGACAAGGTGATTCAGACCAGATGTTTAGTGTCACTACAGACTGACAGTGCTATCCAAGCAAAGCTTATTTGCATATTTCAAAACAAAGCTCTGTTTATCCAGCTGCTGAATATCCATTTTTTATGACAAATAAAAATGTAGAGTGTACAAAACAAATCCAGACACAACCTGAATACAAGTCAAGATGCCAGATGTCTCGGTCGAAGCCAGTAGTCGATGTTGATTTGGAGTTTCCAAACCCTATAAAACGTTTTTCAGATGTGTCTTTGTCAACCTAATTTTTTTCCTCCCAGTTAAAAAACATTTTAAGAAGGTCCACCTGTGTGTAATGCATAATGATTCACAAAGTTTCAAGAAGGTAATTAGACAAAACTTCATCCACTAGTTAAGACTGAAACATACTTGTACACACAACGTGTAATGCTTACGAAAACAACCTTCATTTACGTATATCTTAGCAGAGGAATAGTTCCAGTTGTAATTGTAGTTTAAAGCTCTTTCATTGTTGATAAGAACTGAAGCATTTCCTTTATGTTTACAATTGTGTTTAAATTATTTCCTACCTTCCACGTTTTGTTTAATAGAATGAATTTAACAGACTTAAACCTTTAGGAGAACCAAATAACAAACTTTTGTTTTACTTGGCTAATGAAGTAAAAGAAAGGAACACACTGCAATATGTTGCTGGAAAATTTTAAGTCTTGTAAATTGTTTTCTTGCAATAAAAAGATGCTAATCAACAGCGGACCCCCAAGCATTGAAGCTTCCCCAAATTTCTTGAATGTACCAACACCAACAAGGAAACATTTCCCCAAAACTTTTTGGTGTTGGATTTTGGTCTAGACTCGAAAGGTGGCTGAAAAATAGCCTTGAAGGAGCAGTCCCATCCCGCACTGACTAACTTACAAACTGGTAGTTGCTCTCTCCTGTCTTGGTCCAACCGATGCGGTAGAGGGCCACGTCCGGGGCTCCGTGGTCCCAGGTGGCTCTGAACGAGGTCTGGGTCACATCAGAGAGCCGCAGGTTCTTGGGGGCAGGAACAACATCTGTTCACACAGTAAGAAACAAGATGGGGGAAGAATGTGTTGGTGAATAGAGAGAGGTCTTAGAGATGACATCAAGACATCAAGTGAAGACCATTTACTGTCGCTACAAGTGTGGGGCTGACTGCACTTTGTAGGCCAAGATGTGTGCTTGTTTTTTTTACATTCATGGGGTCCCAAACCGGGAGCCCACTCATGGTGTGGGGTCTGACAACTTCGTGGGGACCAAGATGCTGGACACTATAACATAGATCATTAAATTTTAGGGTGAGGACTTGGGTAAAGTTAGGGTTAGCATTAGGGTTAGGATATGTCTTCAAGAAATGAATGTAAATATATGCAATGTCCCCCCAAGTGATGGAAACAATGATGTGTGTGTGTGTGTGTGTGTGTGGTGGGGGGGGGTATTTTTATTATATGTAAGTGTTTTTTGTTTGCATTTGCACGTGCGTACAAGTTTATTTGCATGTGTGCATGTGTGTGTGTGTGTGTGTGTGTGTGTGTGTGGGACTGTATGTGCGTTCTTGTACTGCTACCTCTGGGAGGACCAGATTTTAGACAAGACATTGAGGACATTTTTGAAATGTGAGGACATTTATTTGGCCCTCATTTCTTTGAATGGTTGTTTAAAGGTATAAAAAAATGGGTTTAGGGGTGAAAGTCAGAATATCTTGAAAATAACACTGAATCTTAGTCAATTAGTACCAAGTCACATATCTTCCTATTTTATAGATCCTATATTGAGTCTGTTTTAACTTTATCTGCTGGTTGCAGTAACACGGCCAAGATGGCACTAATTAGGATTGTGAAAGTGAGCAGCAAGATCTTCCCCTATACTGTGAATATCAGATTTTGCCCTCTGGTTCTCTGTTCATTCAGTCAGTGTTTGTTTGTATTGTACTATACCTTGCCTTAAAACCAACTGCCCTCTGAGAACAGAATAAAGTGAAAGTTGAAAGTTTATATCTGTCCCGCCAATGTAATTTTTGTCATAAACACAGAAGCTCTGGAAGCTGTTGCTTTGTTGCTGTCGCTATGTCTCATGAATGTAGCTTGTTAGCTAGCTAGCTTTGAAGGAAGATCTCAATTATTCATCCTGCCTAAACTGCCGTGATTGGTTGATTAAAAACTGCTATATAATAAGCTGAACACAAGAAATTTGAGTCGATCTAAAGAAAATTAGTTGCCAACTATTTTGATAATCAATTACTTTTTAAAATCATTTTTCAAGCAAAAATGTCAAACATTTGCTGGTTCCAGCCTCTAAAATTTCAGGATTTGCTGCTTTTTTGTCATTTATGATAGTAAATGAAGAGTATTTGGGTGTTGGACTCTAACTTTACTTTATAGACTAAATGATTGATTGTGAAAATAATCATTACTGGCAGCCCTACCAGAGGTATTTGAATCACTGAATGAATCTGAGAAGGGGGCAGTCATTCAGAGGTCTGGAACCAGACTCAATCAGTGTTAGAGGAGAATCTATTATGTCAATGTTTTACAGGGATCTATTTTCTACTGTATCCAAAACAAAGTTAAAATATGTTTTGGACATTTTCTTTTGACCTATGCATCATGAGGATGGGATGGTAGAAATGACAGAAATGACATTATGCAACGTCCAGTCTAGCTGCTGCATTTCCACTGAGCAACTCTGAGGTGTGAATGTGTGAGAGGAAGTTGCTTAAAGTAAAAAAGGTGAACGAAGGACAAAAATGAAAAGCAGGTTCAGACCTGTGACAGCATTTCCGAGCATCGGTGTTCCAGGTCCCTCTTCGTAGATCGGGGTGACGGCCACATCGTACTCCGTCTGGGAGATGAGGCTGGACAGGTCCAGGGTGGTGATGTCACCGTTGACTTCAACCTGCCGGTGATAAATTTAAGTATCAGTAACTAAGCCTGGACAATCATCTAATTTTGTTTCAGGCAGCCAGTTTCTAAAGAATACCAAAATCCACACAAGTATCAATTGTTCAGTCAGATTCATGACCACCAAACTATTCTTAAATGTGTCATGATTTCATAGTGGAAAATATTGGTGAAATTTTGCGAGATCACACAGACTTTAAATTTCTATGTCATCTAAATTTGGTTGCAACTAGACAAATTAGTTTTTTCTCTAGTAGATCACACTTCCAAGAACTTGACACAATCTGGTACAAAAAGGTGTCCGTTAATTTCCTTTGATGCAGGAGATGTTCTAAATCAGTGAACCAGTATTAAAGTTAAGACACCAACAGTGAGGCTTAGCTAAAGAGTTTAGAACTAGGGTATTTGTGTAACCAGTTCTTTGTCAGGATTGTAAAACTGTTAGCTAAGCCTTCTGAGATGTACTTCTTCCAGGACAAAGAGTCCTTAAAATGTTCAGAAAAAAAGAAAAGAAACTTCTGGTGTGATATAATCAATAACTCTAAATGGCCCTTGAGGTGAAATTACTTGGCCAATCTCACCTCAAGGTGAAACGCATGCAAGCAAAGCAAAGCAAGCGGTAGGAATTTTGACATAGAGAGGCTAAATTTCAAGATACTTAATGTTAAAAGCCAATAAAGGTCAAGTGGTCATGGTATAAGCAGGATATTAATCCCTTACAGTCGTACCATAAGCGTATGTGTTGCTAATAATGTGTTTTTTATCTGTTAGGAACCTTGTCTGAAGCTCTGGTGAAGATATTATGTGTTTCAGAGAGTTTTAGGGAAACTACTTTTACAGTTTCATGTGAAATTAATATATTTGCCAATATAAGCAGAGATAAATTAAACTGTACAGAATATTTGGACAAAGCTTTGATGTAAAAATGCTGAGACATGTCTCCTGAGTCGAGTTTTCCATTTCAAGTCAGAGCTAAGTGAATTAAGCAGCAGCAGAGAAAAAAACCCTCAGCACTCAGCAGGCATTAATCCAACGTGTGGGCTTCTTCTACAAAGACAAGAAGCCTTCGGCCGGGATCCTTAAGAGCACTTGAGCTGGTGCGTTTCATCCATCAAAACGTCTCGCCGGTGTCCACCGATGGCACCTTCGGCCTTCGATTGATCCCAGACTGTTTGTTTTGCGCTGACATCCAAGTGAGAAGTTATGATGAAGACGGAGTGCTGCTGGGATGATCCAGTCGGGTTGGGCTGACGGCCAGAGCCAGCAGACTGCTTTTCTAATAAAGATCAGCCAACAAAGTGGAGCTGCTGCTCTGACGAGAGTCAGGCTGTAACTTGCTCCTCACTTTCCCAGAACGAAGATATCCCCACTGATTTAAACACCCTTATGAAGCTCTCGGGGAGGTTTTATTGTTAAAAGCCACCTTTGATTGACCTTACAAACAATACAGACATTTTCTAACGAGTCTCGCAGCCACTGTGAGGGAGTAACAACTGAACTCTGCCAATAGAAAAGGTCAAAACTGTACATCCGTGCTATACACATGAAACTCATTTAGACTGGACACTTCTTTTAAAGTTGGAGAGTGTTTGAACACCACAACAAGCACAAACACTCCAAAACAAAACCTAAAGATCTTCTTCCAAATAGGAAAATAAAGGGATGCCTTTTAAAACGCAAATGCAGGGCTATGTGAAGCCAAAAGGGAGCCTGTGAAATGTTCATCTTTCTGTCAACAAAGTAATCCTACTGCATTTTTAGAGCTAAATTGACAGGTAAAACATGCAAGTAACCAATTTTAATTTCTAACATCTGTAGTTTGCTCCTAACTCCTCCTTAATCAACAAGGTAATGACACATAACCACTTGTCTGATTTAACTTATAATCGAGGGGATTCAGTGTATTTTGAATCTAATTAGAGGGAGCTCGTACCCATGCAATGTTTTTAAATCATCCTGTAATCCTTCACTGGAGCCAACACTGAGAGACAAAACCTCAGCTGTACCTCTTTCAGGTCTCCGTCCTCTGGTTTGTAGGTGATCATGTACTTGCTGACTGCTCCAGGAGCAGCATCCCAGTTGAGCCTCATGGTGCTGTGAGTAACATCAGTGATTCTCAGGACTCCAGCAGGAGGCATGGGCACTGAGGGAGGACAGGGAATGGACATCCATTCAAACTTGAACAATCCAGACTGGACAATGAAAGCATTTACAAGCCCAGCATCACCATCCATATTTCTGGGAAGACATTAAAAGATGCTGACAGAAATGATGGGGCCAAAACTTACTGAATAGCTGAAAAACAGACTCGGCTCAGTTTTTAAGTGACGCTGCTTTGGATATTTGGTTTTTCAGTGCATCTGTTTTCTTTCTACAAGTCCAATCCGAAATATAAACTCCAGCATGTGGGAGAACTGCTGACATGAAAATTAAACTCAACTAAATTCTGCTAAAGTTCTTACCTCTACAAAACCCTTTTGAATATAAAAATATATTTTAAAGGACAAAAGTTCTGGTATATAATGCACATGACACTCTTTCCAAAAATAACAAATATTGTTGACAGGTATTGTTTTGCCCTAATCAATAAATCGTGAGCCAAGTGTCTATACTGCCGACGTCATTTAACCTTCGACACAGAAGCTGCAATAGTTGATTTAAGAGATCTCCTCCACGCTTCTCACCATTTTTCTGTCACTGTCTCTCATGGATTTATTCAGGTAGCAAGCTAGCTTCGTAGGAATTTGGCGTACTGTTTCTAAATCCTGCTAACAGTCCTGTTTAGTCGACTTTTTCTCCAACTTTCATTGTTTGAATTGCTGAGAAAATCAGAAACGTGGGTACCTTTGTTGAGTTTAGAGACTTGGAGAATCTTTGAAAAGAATCACTGAAGCTGTTCTGGAGGCTTGTGGTGGAACAACTTTGACTTTTTTGTCATCTGGACAGTGAAGCGATGATTTGGGCATTTTGACTATGGACTTTTTTCCACCATAAAAACACATTTCAAACTTCAGTCTAAGGTTATTTGCCCAGTAAAACAGTGGTTCTTTTGCCTTGACAACTGAGGTTTGGTTAAACCAGATTATTTTTTGTCTCCAGAGGTAATCTGCCTCCAAGAAATGCCAAACTCATGTAATGTACACAATATAATCAGTTTGGTATTACATACAGGTGACTCCTCTCCCTTCCAGAGGGTCGCTGGCAGCTTCTCCATGCAGAGCATAAAGTGTGATGGAGTACTCTGTCTCGGGTATCAGCTGCACCAGCTGGACGTTAGTTATATCTCCTCCAACACGCACCTAGAGAGGGATGGGGTGCAAGAAAAGAGAGAGGGGTCGGGGGGGTGGATAGGGAGAAAGACGAATGCAGGTGGAGGTTGGACAGCAGAAGAGACTTGTTAGAGAGTGTTTTTTGTTGTTCTTTTGACTGAACACCTGGTGAACAGGCCCGACTCATATCCATGCTGACCTCTGAGAAACATACACACACACACACACACACTGGTCTTGTAACAAAACAGCACTAAAACTGCTGATGTGACACTTCAAATGCTTCCACACAAACTGAAAATGACAGAAATGCTAATGATGTGATGTCATTACCGCTTCACACCAGTGTTTCTGCATGTTTTGGCCCAATACGAAGAGGTTTTACAAAACACAAACTCTTGTGTACTTTTGGTCTGGGGGTATTTTTCCTGGTTTGGGCCCCTTAGCTTAACGATATTTTATTTTCCAACCTTGTGTCAAAACACAAACGTTTGTCCCTTTCCTGCCTACCTTAAGCATGACAGGAAAGCTCCATAAAGAGATTGTTTTTCCCAGTTTGGTTTGGAAAAACTTGATTGGCCCACACAGCGTCCTGACCTCAACGCCATTTAACACCTTTGGGATGAACTGGAACTCCAACTGTGAGCCAGACCTCATCACCCAGCATCAGTGTCACTAATGCTCTTGTGCCTAAAAGGGAGCAAATCTCTGCAGCCAGGTTCAACATTTGGTGGTCTAAAACCAGAAGAGTGGAGGCTGTTATAGTAGCAGTTTAACACCCATTCTTATAGGGGTGTTATTATGGTATCTTTTGGCTATGTAGTGTTCATGAAAGTTTTTCTTACTACTTTTCAGACACAAATGAAGTGGATAAAAAATATTATCAGTATCAGTATTTAATGCCAAATGATTACGTTGAGGTCCAGATTCAAACTCAAGGTGCATATTTTCCAGTAAAGACCACGAGATCTACATGAAATCATCCCTTACATTTTCCTCTGCTGTATAATTGCACACGAAGGTTAACACCACAGAGGCGTTCAATTCCACCCACATAGCATCTGTTCTGTTTATATCATCTTGATGACTTCACGCCGTGAGCTAATCCTTCCCATTACCCAACGGGTCTGTGGGCTCTGCATTTTGTAGGCCTGGCCTGAGCTGCGCTGCTAAAGTCCACTTCCCGTTCTGCAGAGCACTCATCACATCGCCATCTGGAAGCAGTAAGGCACTGCGAGCAGAAGCATGCTCTTATAAAATAAATGTGGAAATGCTGAGCACACAAATTAAGATGTGGGTGAGTTTGTGCGGGTCTGTGTGTATGTTTAAAAATGTATCTCTGGAGTTGTAGTGAACTTGTATAGCTGACATCGTGGGGACATCTGTTCACATATCACATTATGGGGACAAAATGCTGGACCCACCAGGTGAACCATTAAATTTTAATGTTAAAAAGTTTTTTGGCTAAGGTTAGTATAAAGGTAATGTTTCCCTTGTTCTTTTCTCTCCACTGTATTCTCTTTTATGAAGACTCAGGTTCCCATCATTCACAGGCAGGCGTATATCCACATTGATTTTCTGATGCGCGTTCTCGTCGCATCGTGTCGTCTTGTCACTTGTAACTTCAAACAGACATGATTTATTTTTTGTAATCATCACTTTTTGTGCTGTTTCAATGTTGACTTACTAGTTTAACCCAAAACATGATCTTTTTCTAAACCTAACCAATTAGTTTTGTTGCCTAACCAAACTACAAAAACCTTTTTTTAAACACCTGAAAATACTATGCTCGAAATACTATGTTCAAAAATCTAAATTACGTATTAACTCATGTGATACGCGCCCCGGTCCTCCAAATGACCAAACTAAAACCATTCAGCCAGCACATCTTTGCACATGCTTGGCTATTGTCTCTCTTTATATGATTCCACCTGTATTTCTGGGTTTTCCAGCTGATAATTGCTCATATAATCGCCCAAATGGTCTTCCAAGGAAGAAAATCATATTTCATGTACATAGATGTGAGAGCAAGTGTATTAATTATATGAAAACAATGTGCATTTGGAGCACGGGCTGAGACGGTCATGGAGCTCACTGAAGCATGCACTACTACGTCCTGCAAAACCATGGCCATCTGGGTGAAATACCAAGATTTTAGTGAGCCTTTGGCCTTAAGTTACAGCCAAAGCTTAAAGGATTCCACCCTCAGCTATCAGGGCATGAGGCTAGAGCTGGGCAATAAATCGATTAAAACTTTATTCAAATTACATTGAAACATAAAATCAAGATTTAAATTGTGGATGTAAAGTGTGGACATACAGCTGCTAAACACTAAAACAAGCCCCAATCCACTCAAGCCATTCATCTCCACAGAACATGTACTGTATAACGTCGATGGGTTGCGTGTTTGTTAGTTAGAAGACAAACTACAATACTGCCATGTTTTTATGTGTATGTACTGTGCAGTCTCATTCACTTTTTTCATTTTAATAAGGAATATGTTTTTTAATATTTTTTTTAGATAACAAAAAGTTTGAAAAACAAAAACAATAATTATTTTTGGGGCCATATCGCCCAGCCCTACATGAGGCTAACAAAGCATTAGTTTATTGTGTTTATTGTGTAGGTAGTTATTTTAGTTACCCACTAGAAAACCAATGTCAGCTAAACGTGCTCAAAGCATACTCAATCTTAGTTGGGCTAAGCCTCCAAGAGGCAAAAGAGGCCTCCAATCTTTTAGCGATCATCCTTTAAAAAGGCTAAGCTTTTAGGAGCACCTCCTCCTCTCTGTTACCTTGGTTATTAGACTACTTGGTACAAAAGTAAAAAGCAAAAATGAATTACTGCTGTCTAAGCAGATGTCTGTCATAAACTATTTCCCATGTTGCAAACAAAACCCCACAAGCTACATTTGAAGGTAGAATAACTTTACCTCCTTCTCCAGCTGAGGCTCAGTAGCGTTGATGGATTTGTACAGAAGCATGTAGCCTGTGGCACCGTCCACCTCCTCCCATTTCACCCTCATGGTGCTTGAGGTCTCATCATAAACATTCATGTCCTTCACAGCTGGCAGAGGCACTGAGAGGACAAACACACGCCAGAGTGGGTCAATATAACACTAGATTAGCATGAGATCAAAGTAAGAGCATGCCAAGACTGGAAAATCCTCTATATTTACCATTTTAATGATAGAAATTCAATTCTTAATTTGAAGTATCTGAAAACTACTAAGAGCAGATTGAGAGATTCTTTGGACCAAATGACTGAATGAGTCAGAAATTCTTTTTTGATATTTAATCCTTGCGAGAAGTTTCTGCACAGAAGAGGATAGTGGTACCAATAGACGAGCAACATCAACACCATTTTAGAAAATCTCAGGATGTCTCGAAGAGATCATAAAGTGTAGTACTTTAGACATGCAGAATATTTGGTATCACACGTACAGAAAACGTTTCTGTTTTTAATTATATTTTGTTTTTTGGCTTAATTAGACAGCACACAGTGGTGTTTTGCATGCGATTTAGCAACCTACTTCTCGCTTTTTGTAATAAATTGATTTGATTGAACATCATGAAAGGATAAGGCTGGCAATAATCTTTACTTTTGTTCAACAAGACCCATGAAGAGAATCAAACCAACAATGAACTGAGTATACCAAAAGTATTGTATGTCTACATCTTATTTCTCTGTGCCATACAGCTACAGTGTTGTCCAAAAACTATTAAATGATCCAATCCAAAAATGACTCAAATTGAAACTAAAATAAATAAATCAATGCGATTTCTCCAGATTAATAGGTTATTTGTAAAATACAAAATGATAAGCTCCTTCATGGCAGAACCTGAACTGGACAGTCCCAGGAACTACTTTCCAATGAACTAGAAGTTTTCTTTTCTGTGTTTCCACTGCAGTCTAAAGACTAACTGGTTTAGCAGCTGCAGATTTTTTAAAAATGGTGGCTGAAATAAAAGGCTGCAAGGACTTGACCAATCAGAAATATTCAGCTCTACAAGCCCCACCCCCAACGATTCTGCACTAGTCTAAACAAATGGGTCTTAAGCTGCTTTTTAAAGATTTCTACAGCTTTTTAGTCCAATGGAAGAGAGTTCCAGAGTTTAGGAGACATAACCTCAACTGCACGGCCTCCTTTAGTTTTAAGCCTGGATTGAGGAACTACCACCAAACCCTGATCCGAGGATCTTAACGACCTGCTGGTGACATAAAGCAGCAGGTGCCTGACCATGTAGAGGTCTATAGATGATAACAAGAACTCTAAAATGGATTCTATATTTTATGGGAGGCCAGTGGAGAGATCGGCATCACATGAGACATTTACATTTCATTTACATTTAGCTGACGCTTTTATCCAAAGCGACATGTAGACTGCAGGAGCCGGGGATTGAATCACCGACCTTCTGATCACTGGGCAACCGCTCTACCACCTGAGCCACAGATGCCCCCATTTGGTTAGTAGTTTTGCAGCACCATTTTGGACTATTTGTAAATGACCGAGGGAAGATTTACTGAGGCAGGTGAAAAGGGAGTTACAATTGTCAACGTATGAATTAGGATCTCCATCCCCACTTGAGACACAATGAGCCCGAGCTTTGCAATGTTTCTCAGCTGGAAAAAACAGGAACGAATCAACAGTTTGACATTTAGAGTCAGTGCCTGGTCCATAGTGACACCTCGATTTCTTATTGAGGACTTAACTTTCGAGGTAAGTGACCCACGACTAGCACCGTGCCAGATCAATAGAGGACACCCCTCCGAAACCCGCAGCTTTCTGCCTTCACAGACTTTATGTCTGAGTCACCCTGACAGACTGCAGACGGACATTATGACCTAACTGAGCGTTAGTTTCAAAAATGAGGCCACAGTGATCTAATGACTGTTGGTGCCGTCCAACTGGACGACAATCAGTTATTGTTTTATGACACAGCTCATTGTAAAAATCAGTCGCACATTTAAAAACGAACATTAAAGGACAAATGAGCAAATCAAAGCACTTAGAGCCATGCACTTAAAACTTTAAATTATATCAGCTTGTTTAAGATATATGCAAAGACTGAAGCCCTGACAAATTACATTTTAACCGGTGTATTTCTCGCTCAAAATGATTCTCACTTCACCCACCACAGACTAGCATCAGCTTCATACGTTGTTTGTGTTGACCAGTTTTCTGCCTTAGGTCACATGCTAAATATACGTTGCATAAACAGAGATGTCAGAGCAGAATAAGTTCAAACGATGTGTGTGAAACAAGATAATGAGCAGAGAAATCAAACTGTTTATCTCACAAAGCATATGGAAGAAACACTTTCCCACAGCACAGAGCGATGATGCTATCTGCTCCTCTTTAATCACATCTGTTGCCCCAAAGGGAAGAGTGTGTCTTGTGAAAAGGCCACCCAACATGCAAACTGAACACTTCTCTCGCAATGCACAAAGGAAGTGACTTTTGAAGTTCTGTGGCGAGGGGAAAAATTAGGAAGAGGAAGGCAAAGAAGTGAAGAGGAAGAACACTTACAGGTGGTCTCGGTGCCCTTCAGAGGCTCGCTGCTCACCTCGTCAACCACAGAGTAAACATTGACGAGGTACTCGGTCAGAGGGCTCAGGCCTTCCAGCACTACGGTGGTCACCGACCCGTCGACCAGTAGCTGAAACGATAAAGGGCGGGTTATTATACTGTGGGCAGTAATTTTCCACTCTGACTATTTTTAAAGATTTCATCCAAACAGTGTAACAATTACGTCAAAGTTCTTCCACATCATAAAGTTTTTTGACATGTGTTCAGAATCCAGGGAAGGACACTAACGAAGTACATTTACTTGAGTACTGCAGTTAAGTACAATGTTTTTTTTAGTATATATATATATTTTTTTAAACAGTTCAATTTAAACTGTGATGGCTGCGACCGATAAAGATGGCGATTCCTCAGCCGTATCTGAAGTCCATGTTTGAGGTTTTTGAAATGAAGAAAGACTCATAGTTTTAAATGTTTGCTCTGTTTATTGCACACAAACTTCATCACTGCGTACGAGCCTGAGAAAGCATGTCGAGGCATGTAAACATTTGTTTAATTCCATTTTAAACAAAGTTGTGCTTGTAGTAGTTGCAGGTTTTATGCTACGGTTGGTCAAATCAAATTACTTTTTAGGGTTTTTAATGGATTTTCCTGCCAAGTGGTCACATTAGGAGTGGGTCCTGTGTGATTCCACTGCGGACACATACTAATAGTTAGCTAGCGGAACTGCAGAGTTACCATTACTGACTAAGGTCCTTTCAGAAATATCTGTTTTATTCTTATCAAATAAACACAGTACTATTAGTAATGTCACACAAAGGCAGTGGATTACTTTGACTCAAGTAATGAAGTTGTAAACTGTGTTTTCCACTGGCAGAATCAAGACAAAGACCCACACCTGCCAACAGTTAACCAAAAACACACCAAGGTCAGGTGGCAGTATGCCTAATTTCAAAGAATACACCAAGTGGTCCAACAGAAACAAGATAATAGGCCTATCCAAGGATTAAGTAAAATGGTCAGGTTTAATTTCTAAACCTAAAAGATATAAATTTCTAGGAAAAGGGACAACTTGAAGCCTATCAGGACCAGAATAAAACCACAGATCTGTGAACTATAGATTGTTTTCATATATTTCAGCTTTTTCGGCGCCACTTAAGCTGATTGCCACAACATTTTTATACACATTTCCATTCCTCCCTAGAAATATTTCAGCTTTGCAGTAATTTGTGCTTCATCTGTCAGCAGCGTACCACGTCCTCAACCCTGACCTTCTTTGTTACCGGCTGCTTGCAATTTATGAATTCACTCTTGCTGTAAATCACTGTGGATAAGACCTGCACTAAATACCCAGCATGTAAATATCATATATCTCATGCTGTTATGCCCATACGTTGAATCTAAACAGATGTAGGAAGAGAGAGAGGCCGTCCCAGCCCAGGGTGAGGTCTTTAATGTTAAACTAAGTGGATCCAGTGGAAACTCTGCTTGCTTTCAGAGGACTCAGATTATAATCGCACAGGCTCCGTCTGACAAGGGCTAATAAAAGCACAAAGGATGGAAAAGACCTAGTGCGCCGTTTTAAAAGATAGGACTGACAGGAGGTTAAGTGTAAACTAAATACAGGTTCACCAAAGCAACTGGCAACCAGATTTCAGCCCCTGAGGGCCAAGTGAACCAGGCTTTGAATAAAAACCACACCTGGGTATTTGGTAACGCTTTCAAGGGTTGTTTATTTTAGCCTGTCTTGTGAGCAGAATTTTAAACAACAGGGGGGATTCAAAGTTTCAATTAGTTTGTTTTTGTGTGACTGACAACCCGTCATTATCAAAATTCACAGGAAGTAGTAAATCTCACTTGACTGGTAAAGTTCACAGATAAAAAGAAACAAAAGAGTTTTCTGTTATAGTTTAAGTTGGGTCTAATTGGAGCCAAAAGGGAATTAACAAGCAAACAAGATGTGATTTGATTTTCAGGGTCTTATCCAGCACTCGCAGATGGAAGAAATCAAGTTTCTGAATCAGGCAACACACTGGGCAGATTCCTCTAATGAAGTTCTATGAAACAGAGCAATTATCTGAGTCTTTAAACCTGGAACAATAGAGTGAAAATTATTCCAAACAACAAAAAAAGAACCAGCTCTTTATATCTAAACCAGGTTCATCGTCATTCTCATCCTTTTTTGTTTTAGGTGTTTCTAACTGTAACCTCTGTAAGATGCACCAAATAAATATCACGGGTGTAACACTATTCTTGTTTTTCCTATGTGAAGTAATACTAATGATATTTAAAAATTAAAATATTGATATTATGTTAATAATACTCACATGATAATGTCAAGTAAACCTCACTTTAGAATGGAGAGCATATTCTGAGTGGCATATTCTTGTTGTATTACCACCTTATAAGGCCCATACTGAGCAAACCATATTAAGATCGAAATTCATGTAAAACAACTTCCTTACTTACTATCAGTAAGCAGTAATTAGGAGGTTGTTGAGGGGAAACTCTAAGTTAATGGCCTATTAAATTAAGAATATGGTCATGCACCTTCTCAGATGTTCTGCAAGTACCCATAGAACCTTCTGCTGCTACTGCAGTGATTGGAGTAAGGTATACATCTTAGTCACCACGCCCAAAACAGTAGCCTTGATATGATAGCCTCTGCATCTCTTTTCAGTCCGTTCTCATCCCCAACTCGTCAGATACCGAAGTTTTGTCACACGCACAAGGGTTTCATGTACCTGCAACGTAAAGCCGTCCACGTCAGTATCCGATGACTTGAACAGGTGACGTAGTGGGACGTACTTTCCAAAGTACGAGAAAGTGCCAAGAGGGGTGGAGGTCGGGGAAGGACACACGTCTTTCACCCAGGAGACCGGAGTTCATGTCCCATTGGAAACCAAGCGTCACCAGTCATTTCCTGAACCTAACTAAGTAGGTTTTGTGCCTTAACTTAACCAAAGTAACGTAGACCTTGTGCGTCTGGGTAAGACGCAAGGGGGCGCATGACAAAACATTGATATGTGACGGGCTGGGATGAGAATGAGTTGCTCTTTTAGCTAGACGATTTATACTGTTTAAATGAAAGGAAAAATTCCCTTCAACCTTTAAGCTATGGATCAAAGATCTTATACGTCATTTGGCATTGGAAATTAATTTGCTATTCTGTGAGAGTGTGAAAAATGGACACCACTGATATCTGACAGCTTTATACTCCTGACCCCATGTTATATATAGCTTACCTATTTATTTATTTATTGATATAACTTTATTTTGCTGTTTGTATGGTTTTTTTAAAACAATGATACTAGATTTTTGCCACCTTGTTTATTTATGAAATTGATTGTGTTTGATATAAATAGTCCAATTAGGGATGGGGCTCTGTTGGAGCAGAAACATGGGGGAGATACTATATTGTGTTATACTGTGTCTGTGATTTATGGTGTTATGGTGACTTTAAATACCAATAAAAGCACAAAAAAAAAGAATATGGTCATGCAGAATAAGGCATTAATAAGGACCAATATACTACTAGTATGCATGCTAATGAGCATCTAGTTAATGGTTAATATGTGTTCCCTAATCTAAAGATATTCAGGGAACCTTGCTTGCTTGGGGGATTCCTAGAGGAACCATTAATAACTCAACTCTTTTTTAAATTATTGAGGCTACAGAAAACCTTCCTTTTGTGAAAACAAAACTGAATATTAGCCATTTTGTAATTGCAGTTTCTCAAAATCACTTTGGAAAGATGTAGTCCTACTTATCTTTAGCTACTGAGGGTGTCTCATGCAAAAGAAAGAAAAAAACATTTTGTTGATTTTCTTAAATAATTTTGCCTTTTATGGAGGGTCAATTTCATTCATAAATCTCAATTCTTGATCTTAAAATGATTTAAAATAGATTTTTATTCCTTTACTCCGAAGAAATATGTATACATTTCTATAAATATGACAGCTCTAATGGGAACTGAGCATGAGTTGAAAGGTGTTGAGACCGATGGAGGGTAACGAGCTTCATCTCACCTCCTGGGTGGGTCCTCCAGCCACGGTCGCGTAAGTGACTCGATAGTTGTCGACGGGGCTGTCGGGCGCCGTCCAGGTGGCACGGAAGGAGCGGTGGGTCACCTCCGAGGTCACCAGGTTGGTGAGCGCCTCCAGTTCACCTCCTGCAAAGTCACGAAGAAGAGCTGGAACACGATCTGACATGTCAAGTATTTCACACTGTGAACTTTGCCACCACAAATCTGACAGTGAAGCCGTTGGCCCGCTGTATATTTCTCGTCCTCTGACAAAGGTTTCCTTTAAAATATTTTAGTCCGGCTGTGCCACAAATCACTTTTTGCATTTCTTCTCAAAACTGATTTACAGACAAAAAGCACTTCCAGTGTGAAAGTTTCCATCAGATGCTTGGATCTGTGTCGCAACATCTTCTGATGGTCTGAGATAATCCAGGAACATTTGAGTCAAATTTATAAATCTGCATGTCTTGCACCTGATTTCTGATTTTTGGATAATGTAACACTTTGTTCTCATCTAGGGTTTGCAATGACTTTGCTCTTTCTACTTCTCAACATGTCAGATTCATCACTCAACTGAGGAAGTGTAATTTTGCTGATGTTCATGTCTTTACTTGGACTATAGGTTTATGTAACTGTCACGCCCTCGAGCACCTGTAAAACCAAAGTAAAGCCTGTAGTAACATTTCAAGAATATATATGGTTGTCAGTCCCCAAAATTGTGGATTTTAAATTCCAGAAAAGTAGAATGTTCTGAAGTTTCCATCTGACCTCCTCCACCAGGAACTGCTAAAAGGTGTAAATCTGACGCAGCGGTATTCAAATAAAATGCTGGAATTACAGCTGCAAGCAGCACCAAGCGTCTTTTGAGCAATGTAGTTATAAAAAATGATATTACGAGAGTAAAGCCTGAAACAAGTCATTGTCACAACAAGTCTATGCAGAATTAAATATGATATAAGAACAGGATAGTAGTGTGCGTAATGTTGCCTAGAGCCTTCCAAAATATTAGGATGTTTTTGTCAAAAGATTTACAATAGAACAATTTATCACATAAACCAGGCATTCAGAAACTATCTGAAAATAGGCCCAAACCTCAAATTCCAGGCTAAATGATATTTCTCAGAGGTGAATTCTGTTTTGGTCTTTCCTTTGATGAATGAAATCATATCTTTAGTTCGATGTCAGAATGCAAAATTTCGATCTTTTAAGTTGGTTCTAATCCCAGTGACACCAGTTTGATGATGATACCTGGACCCTTGACGCTGTTACACAGGTTGTTGGTGAGGTCGTTGACGATGTCCACCAGGAACTTGAAGTCCTTGACGTTGTACATGTGAATGTCGTCGGGGTCGGAGGCGATGGACCTCAACTCGTTCTCATCAGCGTTCTTCACACCTGAGAGAAAAAGTCATGTGTCGTCTTAACTGTGCCCGATAAACGAGACCTAAAGACAAGCTTGTAAGCTCACATGCCAACCAGCAAACTTGACTAATGAAGAACTATAACAGTTTCTTTAGCCTGAACTCAAATAATCTCATGTATTACAAACTATGTATAACTTTCATATAAATACCAATGTCCAAGGCTCACCATCAGACTTTAGAAATCAACTTTTAGAAACTTGACATAAATCATGGAAAATCAACATTATTGCCCTCTAATTGTTAGCTAATATTATATAAGAAATAAGCTTTTTCAAATGTTAATATCACCTAAATCATATGCACTAAGCTAACAGTGATCACAGGTAACTGCAAGTCAAAGCTCTACATACTTCTGTGAGACTCCTGTACATTTCATGAGATTCAAACTGGCTCACCAATGGCGTAGAGCTCGATGCCATTGTCTCTCAAGTTCTGCGAGTTGAAGACAATGTCATCCTGGGACTTTCCATCAGTGATCAGCACGCCAATTTTGCGAGAGTCTGGACGCAACCCTACGTTGGGTTTGAAGTTGTTCTGAAGGATGTAGTTCAGAGCCATTCCTGTGAGATGGGAACAAAGTCTTACATGAAGATTTCAGATTGTGGTTAGGGTTAGGCTAACCTTAATTCTGGTTATGTGAAAAGTTACATGTAGATTCAATTAGTTGTCAAACACAGTTTTTCCTGTTGTTTAACCATTCTGGGACATATCCAACCCATAAAAACAAACAAATATGATTTCCAGTCATTACAATATTACCAACACAAACTTCAAATCACAGTATTAAATTTCTCAGTGCAATAATAGTACAAAGGTAAACTTCTAGCTGAGTTGTGTATTTAGCCATCTTTGGACAGAACATTTTTAAACATACTGGGCTTAAATATGGATAGTGGAGTGTAGATAGAGCATTACTTCAAACTTTCGCAAAGAAAATATACTTTGTTGTTGCACTTTTTGAGCAATAACCGCTTCGGATTTCTTCACCTAATGGACCCAAATAAGGAAAGTGAAAACATTTCAACCTCAAAATGGGGCCCAGATCAGTTTGAACCAAACCTACCGTGACATGACCCGCTGGTTTCTGGACTACCATTTTAAAGTCTGGAGTGTGGCATTATGGCAGTCGCTATCTTGTTTTTTTTAAGTCACAAATGACCATATTTGTAGAAGTGGGTGGAGCTGGGGAGGATACATATTGCTCCGCCTCTGTCCTGAATGGATCTGACTGAGAACCCAAGTGGAGACTTGTCAATAACAGGGTAGCCACGCCCTAAAGCTTACCCTGCTTTATGGTCGATTTTTCTCTAAATGGGACCATAATTTGAAAAAATTAACATCATGCTGTGTTGAAGAAGACTTGAAACCAGTGACTGAGACCATAAACTCATTAGGAAACTGTTTACTGAGGTCATAAATCAAGTGAGAAGTAGGCTCATTTTCTCATAAGCTTACATACAATCAGATTTCTTTTTGAAACCAGTGTAGTCACCCCTGCTGGCCATTAGGAAGAATGCATGTTTATGGCCCTTTCTCATTGGCTATCCAGACCTGGACGTTCTGTCCATGTTTTATACAGTTATTGGTTTGAAACCAGTTTGGATTGGACTAAGTGCTGTTACATCACCTGTCTTGGTGTTGCCTCCTTTGTACGGCAGGTTGTCGACGGCGTCCAGCAGGGACTTCTTGTTAGGGTGGGCGTTCAGGTGCCATTCGGTCTGTGGCTCTCCACTGTACTGAGCCAGACCTGCAGAAAACACAGGTGATATGTAAAAAAAACACCAAAAAACACCAGAACGAACCAACCAACAAAAAAAAACCCTTATGTCAGGTTTACCAACAAAAAACTACAGCAACTAATGGAAAACATACTGTGCAGTAATAAAACTCAATATCTATACGCAATCACCTTAATTTATCCAGTAACATCAGCAGCTGGCAGCAGCAGTTGTAGTAGTAGCAGTAGTAGAATGAGTAGTTGTACAAGCTGTTTTAAGAGAATATTAGTAGCACCAGTACTGAAAGTAGTAAAAGCAGTGGAGACAGCAGTAGCTGTTAAAACACAGTCATAGCAGCAACAGTCATTGAATGAGTAGTTGTACAGATTGTACTATTAGAACAGAAGTTGTCGTAGTAGGAGCAACATTAGAAGTATTTAAATGATATAGTAGTTATAGTCTTAGCAGTAGCCGTAAACAGACAGTAGCAGAATGAGGTCATGAGTAGTAGTGGTAGTAGTAATGAAGTTGATGGTTAGTTACAGTATTTGTACTAGTCCTAATAGTATTAGTATTAATAGCAGTAGTAGTTGCTGTAGGCAAAGGTGGGAAATTAGTACAGTTTGAATACTTTTACTCAGCTTTCAGAAGTTTTAATTACTTTTTTACTTCTGCATTTCCGAAGACAACAAGTTACAAACTCATAAAATATGATAAACTACTGACGGTTGAACAGCCCAACAACAGTAAATATAGAGTAGTTACAACCGCTACAGCATGAAAAGACTGTAAAGAGAGTAACGCAGCAGAAACATATTCTTCAAAATGACTTTTGAAACTGAATATTTGACTGCTTTAGATTTTTAGCTTGGTTAAAATGTTAAAAGCTTGACTCTTAGTTGTGATGGAGCATTTTAACATTATGGTATTAAAGACTTTTCCCACAAGTCTTAGTAGTGTTAGAGGCATCAGTGATAGTTGTAGTACTAAAAGTAGCAGCATTAGTTTTATCAATGGAGCTGAATTGTTGGAGTAGCTATCATATGTAGTAATAATGACATGTAGCTGGAGATGATTAGCCGATTAATCGATTCGTTTATGGGGAGAAAATGAACGGCCGTCATTTTTCAAGCAAAGATGTGAAACATTTGCTGGTTCCAGCTTCTTAAATGTGAAGATTTACTAGTTTTCTCTGTCATTACTGACTTGGTTGGACAAAAGAAGCAACTTGAACTTGAACTTGACGTCACTCTGGGCTCTGGGATATTATGATGAGCATTTTTTCACAATTTTTTGACACAATCAATCGTGAAAATAATCGTCAGTTTAGTCGATAATGAGCATATTTGTTAGTGGCAGCCCTCAGTGCAGGCACGAAAGAAATTGAAAATTTATATCTATGCACACAAATCGATTAATCGTGAAAATGATTAATCGATAATGATAATAATTGTTGGTGTCAGCCCTAATGAGATACAATAGTACAAGTAGTAATTACAGCAGTAGTAACAGTAGTGAAAATATTACCAATCTGGACTCTGTCAGGACTGATGTCGAACACGCCGACCGTGCGAGCGATGAAGTTGCGGATGGTTTTGAAGTTCATGCGGCCGATGCTCCAGGAGCCGTCGACCAGCAGCACCATGTCGGCCTTCGCTGAGGTCTTACACTGAACGTCTGCAGAGAGATGGTGGGGAGGGCGGAGGCAGTGAGCGAGAGAGCCGGCACACCACCCACGAGTGAGTGTCCGCCCAGTTTTGTGTGAAGCGTTTGAGATGAACGTGTGCGGCAAAGTGTGGGAAAAAAAAGGGAGAGCGAGTTTTGTGGGATACACCAGAGAAGAGAGGAGCAGGAGTGCATCACAAAACAATCACAAGATGTTGATACAGCAGGATGTTTTACAGAGCATTATGTAACACAAATAATTCACACTGGTAACACATTGTGTAACAGCTGTCATGTCTGGATTGACTGCTCTCTCTTCAGGGCCCTTCGGTCGTTTGGGGTTTTTACATCCAGCGGCGAATCAGCCCTGAGGTCTTTTCTGGCAGCAGGAGTCAGCCTCCATGACACTGTGATATACGAGGCCTCCTGTTCCCCAAAGTTACTGCACATTCCTGCTCCAGGCACCTGTAGGAGGTGAAAAACTGCCCCTCGTCCTCTTTTCTAGGACGACATGCCCGGCCGATGCCGGACTCCTGTGTGTGCAATTGAAAACAGGTTAGGAGAAAATCAATTTCATTTTTTTGCTCTTTGTCAGCAGGCCGCAGAAACAGATGCCTGACGCGAAGAGGAAGTGAGTCGGATGCTTTGGCTGCAGCCTGTTTGAGTTTTACCACCCCCGGTAAACAACATGTCCTTGTGTCCCTCCGACACCGATTAATAAAAACAGATGTCATAAACAGACGCAGCTAATATGCTGCAGACAACTGCGGGATCCAGAGTCTCAGCAAATAAATATCCAGCTCAGTCTGACTGGGATTTGAGTCACTGGTGTAGTCTGACTTATAGTTGTTTTTGAGAAATGACATTTTAATCCGAAATCAGAAACTAAATCTGCCGTGTTTACTAACAGTGTCAACATGAGGTTCGCTTTTTGTGTGATTTAGCTGATGACTTATTTGACATTGTGGATATTGTTAGTGTTATTGCTAATCTAGTATCTAACTGTTTAAATTTAAAGACCCTGAAGGAGTGCACGAAGGGTGCACATTTTGAGCGAATATGGACATCCAACGATGTAAATTTGAACAAGCTTTAATCCGTTTGACCGTCTAAAAGCTTATCAACTTAAAAATCGACGACAAGCAAACATGTTTAAAATTTCCAAAATCGGTTAATCTGTTCAGAATATCAAAAATACAACCTGATTCCAGCTAATGTGATTGATGATGATGCAATTTAACAAAATGTTGATGGGAGCAAGCACACTTTCTTCAACATTGTCAAGTTTTTCGCACAAAAATTTAAAAAGAAAGAATGTTTTTAGTTTTAGTTGCAGCGTATGAAGGAGCATCTCTGGACCATTCGGACCTGTCAGATTAAAGCTGATTAAAGCCTCCAATAAGCAGCCCACCATGTGAGAGCTGCAGTTTTATATATGAGGACCCAATCATCCCCCCTCTCCAGGGTCAGCACCTCCTCAGAGGCATAACAATTTCCTAACCTGCATTCATCCTGGTGGAATCTGGGAAATAGAATGGGAAATATCTACTTTTGCGTTATTGGGCAGCAGATATTGAGTTCAACAGTAATTCCTCTTGGAGTTAGTGAAGATACAGTATACTGTAAGTTTGTGGTGACATTAAAGGTCAGCACATCATGGGGTGACACATACAGCATGTCAGGCGGTTATGGAACGTAGCAGTGCAGTGTTTCCCTTGAACCTGCCAGCCCACAAAATCTTTTTTAACAGGCAAAAATAACGCCAAATATCCATTCATTCCTTTATTTTGAAATTATGGGTTTGTTTCCACTTCCTTTTCTTTCCATTAATCCTATCAGCTTACTGCTGTCGTTAGCAGTGCAGAAGTCACTGAAGATTTCAATACAAATACTACGGCTACATAGTCCAGGGGTTCTCAATCGTTTGTCACTTGAGGCCCATTTCTGATTGTCAACAAATTCCTTCGAAAAATACGAGACAACAAAATCATAACGTGACCCAAAAATGTGTTGAATGTGGTTAAAATCACTACCTGCCATTATGAATCCAAATTTATTGTAGTCAGGGTCATATTTCCTCATTACACACTTCTACTTGTGCAGGGTCGTCTCCCACATCAATTTTTCAGTTTAAAAACGATTTTGTGCTATTGCATCCAAGCAAGCTGTAGCTGTTGCAGACATTAGCCAGCTGTGGCAGATGTTAGCTAGCATTGACAGATGTTAGCTAGTAGTGACGTTTTTCTGGGTCTTCTCAAATGTAACTGATAATTGAAACTATGCCTTTTAATTTGACATGTTTGATTTATGTGAATTCTTCAGCAGCTTTAGATATAAAAATAACTATCTTTGTAAATTACCAAAAAAAGAAAGAAAAAAAAGAAATGATAATAAAAATGAATCTAACCATTTGGCCATACCACTGCCTCCACAGCCCATTAGATGATGCTCGGAGAAGAGCTGGTCTAGTCGATGTTCAGTGTATTTATTGTACCGCTGCAATTATGCTAAAGACTCATTTCAGTAATTAGCCTGTTTGAAAATTAGCCTCGCTAAGTTGAGCTAGCTTGCCCTGTATTACTGTGCAGATATACAGAGCAGAGGAGAGACGTGTGAAGATTTCATGAGTTGACGACAACTCGTAACGTTTCTGATGGTTTGGTTTTGGACAGATTATGAATGTAATCTATTTAAAACCAAAGACGCCAATCCCACCCCTCGTCCTTCCGCCGCCCGGCCAAAACAGTCAGCATGAGGGAAATACTGTAGTGTCATCACATCTGCACATGTCAGTTAAATGTCATTTCACTCCAAGTCACACTCCAAATGAGATATGAGGGAGCTCAGAATAATTTGTACTAATCATAATCATCTGTGTCAAATTTCTGTGCATCTGAAGAGACAGTGATATTAATTTCCTTCGACAAGAGATAATTCAATGTTCTGGCACTAATCTATTTGACACTTCCAAGTCAGACCACTCCTGTTCTGAACAGGCTTGGATCAGGGCACGTCTGGTCTGCAGGCCTGCTTGTTAGGGGCTCTAAAGGAGGTCAGGTTGCAGTGTGGTGGAGTTATCAGCTTTTACCAGAAGGATTGAGAGGAGGCGGCTCAGGAGCGTCAGAGAGGGTCGTCTTCTCCTCTCCTGCCAGCGGCATACTCTCTCCTCCTTCAAACATCCCAAAGACAGCAACCGAGTACTTTGTTCCTGCCCTAAGGGGAAAAGGAAGTGACATAAAGCTTCTTCAGTCTCAAGTAGAAGACTTTAACGTCAAAATGAGATGTCTACAATCCTGAAAAAAGTAGCTCTTGGTCTTTCAAACTTTTAGAAGAAACAATAAAAAAACTGTTAATGGATCTCCTACAACTGCAAGTAATGATTTTCCCTTGACCTTCATTCCAAAATTAGACATCCACAGTTTGCAAAAAGTTCCTACAAAATGACTCAGAGCAGACAGCATGTATCTGCACCAGGAAAAAGTGTGTTTGTTTTATGTCTGACAGCTGGGAAAAGAGGTCCATATTTTCCTCCTTATTTCACAGATGATGGACTTGTAGCTGTGTCAAAATAGTATGTTGGATGTTATAATGTCAACTCCATTCAGAACAAGACAAATGATGTTACTGAACTTGAAAAGGCCACATGTTTTGAAGAAAAGCTGCCTCAAAGTGTTGCAAGCAAAATGGCTGGTCGAGTTTTCCGATGTGGCTAATGGAGACTTTCTCCTGTGCTCAGATAGGTGGTCACCAGGTTATTGCTAGGTCATGGAAGGGCATGCAGAATGTTTCCTATCATGTTCTGGACGGTTTCTAGTGTTGTGCCAGCACTGACGAAGGCACGACTGTAGATGGTAGCTAAGGTCATGACACGTTAAAGACAGGCCAGTCGGCAGACTGAAATGTTGGCACTGTACGTTTTTGCAAACCACAGATACAGTATGTTTTGTACGTTCCATACGCACAAACATTTCTACAATACGCGTGATAACACATTTTGTATATGAACTGATTCCCTTGTCAGGAGGTGGAGGGGTTAGCATGAGGCCACAGTTGAACAGGCCGTTGTTCGAGGAACCAACCAACCAACCAACCGGGTCATTTTAGTGACCGCTGAACATTTTTTCTGGCACCAAAAATATTTAAGATATTTTGAACAACACCCTGGAACAGTTTCCAGCCAACTTTGTGGCATGAAAAACAGATACTTTAAGGTAATATATGATCTTTTCCTAACCCTGATCAAGTGTCTTTTTTGCCTCAGCCTAACCAGACCTTGAGCACAGCGCTGTCACAATATAAAATTGAAACTAAGCCTAAAGAAAGGCAAAGTTTCAACATAATCCCTGGTTTGCAGAAACGTACGACATTTGTTCTGGCATTTGTTATTGGGTTGGTTAAAGAACAGCTAGCTCAGGTGATTTAGGTGTACCTGATATCTACCTAAAGGGATAGTTCCATTTGCTTGTCTTCTTTTTACCCTCTATTGTTTCAGAATACTTAAATAACAGTCAGGGAAGCTTACCTGAGTTCCTCTAAAACAATGGTGCTGTCGTAGGGGCCAACCAGCAGTTCCTCCAGGTCAACATCATCCCCAGTGGGGTGAAAGGTCACTTTATAGCCCTTAACATCTCCGGGTGCTGGGTCCCAGGAGACTCTGAAACTGGTCTTGGTGGGCTCTGAGGTCTGGAGATTTCTGGGAGCCTTGAAGGGCGACACTGAAATAGAAGAACCAGGCCAGAACTTCAGGACAATCTCATGCAGAATAAAAGTTTAACACAGCTCCAACTATTGGCAAAGGTTTATGAAGATCAGCCACACCACATTCAAGCCTGTTTCTCATTAGTCCATAATACAATACCTTGAACCCGGTGTCATTTGTTTAAAAGCCCAGTGTCATGCTGTGTGTTAGTAATGGTAGCGTGTGATTGAGCATATGCTTCACATGTGATTTAGTGTTCTAGTGAACTGCTTCTCCGCAGCACAGCAGCACCTCTAGCGTAAAAAATATTCATCTTAACAAGTCGTTTAAACTTGACGTCAGTCCTGAAATCTTACTTTTGGTGAAACATGGGGGAAAAAAATCTGCAACTTGGATGACAGAATCACATTTGTTTCCAAGGCAGTATGACTCGTGTTTACATTTCTTTTGAAACAAGCGGTAAAAATTGTCAAACATGCCAGTTGTGTCCTCTTGTTTCGCAATACTGACGTTTAATAGGATAACATCCGGGAAGCCAGTTAAGATAGAATCCTGGCCTTAAAGGGATAGTTGGATTTTGAAGGGGTGACAGTAAGTCATAGATGTCCTGTTGAGCAGTGAGATTAGCTGTGGTCAGCTAAATTAGTGGCTGTCTATGTCATCAAGCAGCAGCTCCTTTCAAAATTAGAGAAAAATACCTTCAATACTTTGTACATGTTGACCAGTTTTCCTTTAAAAATGTCTTTGCATGTAACAAAAATATGCAGATTCACACACTGTGGGAGCATGGAAGGGTAATTGAAGTTAATGACACAATCAGACTGAAATTTCAGTCCAAATCTGGGTCTGTTTACAAGACATTTTTTATAATAAATAAAGATATTTCCAAACTGAATCAGTCACCCTTCAGACGATACTGACTGAAGTGACAACAATGGAAATAGACTGATTTGACAGGTGGCTCTACAGATAGAACTACACACTGTTTCCCTAATTTGAGAAGAACTGCTTCTTGGTTCCATTGACATCCAGCAAATGACCGTTCAACATAGCAGGCACTGACTCTGGATGGGTAGGGCTAATAGTATCATTGCCATTTAACATCCACCTCGGTAGACCAATCACTCCACAAACAGCTGAAATCTACCTCAGCAGCAGATTTTTAAATTTCATCCCACCAATGATATTTTTTAGAAGAATCAACTCAGGTTTAAACGTCTCGGTTAAGATGGAAATGTTTCTGCAGTGTACTGTCTGTCAGAGGGTTGAATTATGGACCAACGTACGTGTCGTTCCTACTCCTTGCCTTGCTTTTCCTTCCCCGCGCTTGTAGATGGGGTCAACAGTGATGTTGTAAGTGGTCTTGGGCTGCAGGCGCTTCACGATGGTGGAAGTGACCGTCCCAGGGACCTTGAGGGCCACTTCTTTCCCTCCACCACTGGGAACATACTTCAGCCGGTAGTGGCTCACCCTGCCCGGCGCCGGCACCCACGTGACTTTCATGGTGTGCTCGGTCTCGTCTGACACGTTCAACTTTTTATGTGCAGCAGAGGCTGAAAAAGAAAAATAAATGTTCAAAATTGGATTTAGCCTAAAACATGTGTAACTCTGCATTGATCAACATAAACCTTAAGATTTAAATTGATTTCTTCTCAAACATTTTGTTGTCAGATAATGCATGTTTTAATTTTGGCCAGAAACAGAATTTAGACTTAAATATTTTCAATTTTAAAACATATTTATATTTAATTGCTGTGGTTCCCCATAGATTTTCAATGTAGTAGTCACAATTTCTGCAGTTCTCAACTATTTTAGCAACTATTCTCAACCCACTGGCCTCAGAGCATCATCTAGTGGGCTTTGTAATATAAAAAGATAGTTATTTTTATATGTAAAGGTGCTCAAGAATTTGCATAAATAAAAAATTTGGTTTTGGTTCCCCATATGTGTATATAGAATGAGGAATGTTTTTATTTAGTTTTTTGTTTTTGTGCATTTTTAGAGAGTGCTTTGTCCCTGACGCCACACGTCAGGATGCAGTTGACAGTGTGTCATTCACAGAAGTAAATAAAAAATGCCAAATTAAAATGCATAATTTCACTGACCAGTTACATTTGAAAATCACCAGTCAAGCACGTTCTGCCACTTTATGAACCATATTTGTTTTGGAAGGTGGTCCTCAGAAATTTGTTGACAATCAGAAATGGGCCTCAAGTTACAAAAGGTTGAAAAACCCTGACCCATGGGGTCAAAAAATGTTTAGATCCTGTTTGAAATGTGCCATAAATTACACATATAATGTCAAATTAAAAGATTTTTTTGTCATAAAGAGTAACATTTATTGTTGTACCACTGAAACCACTCAGTGAACTATATTTCTCAACTCTAACAATAAACATCACCAACACCAACATGGCCCTCACCTTGGCACAGAAAAGATAATGAAAGAGATAAAAATCAAGTGTTGAACGAGATGATGTCACTGTTGGGTGTGTAGTCTTTCTAATTAGGTATTTTCACAGTCTGATACTTCAACAGTTTTATGACAAACTGCAACTTTCTTGAGTTTCAAAATTATTTTTTAAATGGACAAATATTATATCATAAACATCCAACCACAACGTTCCTTCTAATAGACAATCTGTCAGTTTTTATCTTCCGTATGTGCAGGACTATACGGTTTCACAGCCAAAACCATGTGGTTATTTTTCATCTAAACTCGAAAAATGATAATCTTTCTCCTCTTTATTTTCAGGCCAAGTGCGGTTTCCTTCCTTCCATAATCGTTATGTATTCAGGCACAAGTGTTGAGTAATACCATCAGCTTGATGCCAAAACTAATTGGTTATGAATCCGGCATATACCCAGAAGTGATCATCCCAGAGGAATTGCAAAGTAACCACATTTTCCTTTTCCCCCTGAAACAACCAAAGCCCTAGAAAATGAAATTAACTTTCTCCAAAGGTTCTGCAAGTCATTAGAAAAACTTTGCAAGGGAATAATATGTATATTTAATTATCCCAAGGAAAGTTTTTCAGACTACTTGATTTTACTTTGGAGGATTTTATTGGAGGGGAAAAAAAAAACACAGCATCCAACTTTTTAACATATTTGAACAAATCTGTGAGGGCTGGAGATGTAACAGTCCGGCCGGAAAGATGCACCGAGCAACAATATGCACTGCAATGTGTTTGTTTATCTGCACGCTGCTGTGTTTTGGGTGGCCTGTTTGTGTGGACTTGGACCATTTGGTTTCCCACGTGTGCATATAGAATGAGGAATGTGTTGACATTTTTAGAGAGTGCTTTGTCCCTGACGCCATATGTCAGGATGTAGTCCACAGTGTGTCATTCACAGAACACACACGTCGTACCAATATGAGTGTCATTAAGGAGAGCACAACATAGCAAAACCGTCGCCATGTTGGTGTTTCACGACAAATTAAAGTCGGAAAAACTTATCACAACTTATCACTGCGAACTCAAGCAGCTTTAACCTCCAAGTTGTTCAGTAGAGCTACATTGGACACGTGGTGTCGGAATATTTGAAAAAAATGAGTTCCCGGCTGGGAAAGTTGAAAGTGAATGCTACATCCAGTTGGAACAACAAATCAAAAAATTCTGCAAAAATCTTACAACTCGGTTTGACGTCTTTTTAACATCATATACGTAGAAACATGGCGGATGAAAGTAAAAAGTTGATTGATGGTTAGAAACTTTTTATTAATTAATGTATTGAATATCAATTTTTTGCTCATATGTAATTTGTAATACGGTATTAGGTTGTAACTGTTATTTGACCATGTAGAGTGAGTAGAAACGTTATTTATTAGCATTAACCCTCATAACAAGACAGGAAAGGCAACATTTTAGTGGTTTTAGAGAATGTACAGGTGCATTGCTCCAACATTACAACTTAAAAGCCCATGAACACATCGAACTCGGCAGAGCGATTTCCCACCCATGAGGAGCGTATGAATGCAGGCATCCTCTGTATGTTGGATAAGCTGTTAGCCCCTATGTACTTAATGCTCTGTGATATTAGCTACTAGCTAAGTATTAGCTAACAATTATTTTATTCTTACAAATCAATGATTTTTACAATCTTATCTTTAATTTGATTGATTTAATTTGATTTTTGCCATGTTGTGTGCTCTTATTTTCTTTTAATTTGGTACTTTGTATCCTAGGTTTTGAAAAGTGCTATAAAGACAATTGAACCTGGGCGGAACTAAACCGCTTTTGTCTCCAGAACTCATTCCGTGTCTACAGAGTGTCTATAGTCTGCTTGAGTCTTACCATCTGTGGTTTCCTGTCCGGTGAGTGGGTCGCTGTCTTTGCGATCGTAGGCGGCGACCACAGAGACTTGGTAGAGCGTCTCTGGACTCAGACCTTGTAGCACAGTGTTGGTTACGTCTCCTGGCACCGTTGTCTCTCCAGTCTCCTCAGAGAACAGCGACTTCCATTGAACCCTGTACATCTTCACGTTCCCGGGCGCCGCCGTCCAAGACGCCGCAAAGCTGGTGTCGGTCACGTCGCTGGTGACTAGGTTTTTAGGTGGGCCCACCTCTGAAAACAATGTAGTTTAGATAAAATAGTTAGTGAAGTATTTCTCTTTAAATATAGATTACATATAAAATGTTTCTCGATGTATTTAGAATATGATTTTGTGCACAATAGCGCCCCCAAATCATCAAATTTCCTCCAGGATCTCAACTGTGAGTAAGTTTTCTATTGTATAAAGTCATACAGGCTGGGCTGCTCAAATGTTCTTCCCAGTATTTGACAGTTTTCTTTTAAATCCATCTTCCCTGTAAAACAAAGGAGCCATTTGAACGTTCTGGCAGTTCAGAGTATTTTCTAAAATGGAAACTATTAAAAGGTCATCGAGTGGACAGAAGAAGTGAACGACTGACCGCAGAAACACATTACTCTTTATTTATACTTCTGGGGATATTTTAAGACATTTCTGCTTCATTAGCGAGTGCATCGCATTGGGAGACAGGAGACATAAAACACGTCAGGAAACCAGATGAACTTAAAGTGTCCACTGAGCCAGCGGGACAACAAGGGAAGAAATCTCTGCATTAAAGTGTATTGGACATTTTTACTTCATCAACTCAACACTTCCCTCCATTTGATATTTGATATATTTGATTACAATTCGCCAAAACTATGAAAATAAGACCCAAATTGTAATAGAAATAGGAGAAATTTCTTTTAAAACTCTGTCAATTGAAGTTCTCGCTCTCACTTTTGAACCTAATCCCGGTTCAGTTGTAAAACTAACCATATTTTTTGGTTGGTTTTGAGGAAGCTGACATTGGCTGATCCTAAATACCGGCATAACATGTGTCTGACGTGTTCATTTATGGTCCCTGGAGGATGTTTCCTATGACGTTGTGGTGACTCGCTGATGTTTCCCACAGTGTAACTTCCAAATCTAATAAACACATGAGAGTAACTGATGCTATACACTATATGCTGCTCAGAGGCTGAGCCCTTTCGACTGTTGACACTGCTTTCTTCTGCACCACCCGCAGGGCAAAATGTAAACAGTACAAACAAGATTTATGCTTCCCAGAGGATGAACCCTTTTGATTTTACAGACCCAGTGACCTTTCCTCTGTTGGCAGCCTGCTGGAGGAACTCGCTCCAGAGAATCCAGTGTTGAGGCTCTAAGAATAATCTTTGTACCATCCCACGCTCTAATAAACATCGCACACACACGACTTTCACCCAGGAGGCCGGAGTTCATGTCCCGTTTGAAACCAAGCGTCACCAGCGTCATTTCTTGAACCTAACCACGTGGTTTTTGAGCCACGTGGTCTATGTTACTTTAACCAAAGTAACATAGACCACGTGATTCAGGATAAGATGGCGCAGGCGCGAGCCTTTGTGCATCGCCCAGAAACGCTAAAGGGAAGGATTAGCGCCTCAGCCACGGTATCTTGCACGTCTGGATAAAACGCAAGGGGCGCATGACAAAACGTCGGTATGTGATGACCTGGGATGAGAACGGGTCGCAAGTTTGTACTTCAGTACAGTACTTTAGTAAATGTACTTTGTGACATTCCATCACTGTAGGAAAGGGCTGTGTCCACTGATTTAACTTTTCAACTCTTAAACTCTAACCTAAAACCAATCTCAAGTCTGACTTTGACTCATAAACCCTAAATTCAACCCTTGTTGATGTGACATCACCTTACAAAAATGTGCTCTCTCTGAAACTGGTTCCTAAACAGATGGTAAATCTCTCTCAAACACACACACACACACACACACACACACACACACACACACGGTATTCAAGTGTTTTCATGACCTCCACTAAACTTTCTGAGGACTGCAGCACACACTGGTTCATGCTGCGACAAGCAGACATGTGGTCACTTTCCTACACACAGAGCTGGAAATCTGAATGATGAAGGAGGAGGAGGAGGAGGAGGAGGAGAAGTCAATATTAAATTATAATCCATCTCCAGTTTCAGGGAGGCGCTGGAAAGACTGAGAGGCCAATTTTCCACAACGTGATAATTATCACAAAATGTCAGATCCAGCTATATAATAAAGAGAGTGAGCATTAAATAAATCACATTCTAACTTCTGCCAATTGATACAGATCTTAATGTAGAGGGGAAAAGGAAACCTTTGGGCTCTCCAAAAGTTTCTGGTCGGAAAAACTGTTTGTGGTCTGGATTCAAAACAACAAAATTCAGGATGCTTCATTAAAAAAAAACAAAAAAAACACTTTGCACACTGGAGACAGCCAGAAAGACAACATGTGTGCGCATCTCTGCGCTGACAACTTAAAAAACTAAATGGCTGAAAAGAAGTACACCTGGATGTTGTTAAGTTCAGGCCTTTTTTTTGTTCCTGTACAGGAAATGTCATCTTGATCTTTTTAAATGTGCAAAACATGCGGACAGACAGCAGTTTGTTGTGGAAAACTTTATTATTGAATCAAGTTTTAAAACAGGTCGTCACTCAGCTTTCAGTGCTTTATGCAAAATGCTTGCTGACTCAAACACGTCAAACATTATGTTACCTCCAACCCTGGATGGATTCTACTTCGCTTCAGTCGTGTCGTTTACATATTATATATTAGTTTATTTTTCGTCTGTTTTTGCACATGTGCCACTCAGTCACCATCACTCACTCTTCACCGCACAGATGCCGCTGCAGCCGGCATTAGCACGGCGCTGGGAGCTCTCTCACAGCTGGAAGCCGAGTCAAAAACAACAGCCACAGACAGCCATCGGATGGAGTGTGGAATATCTGGCGCTCTGCAGACACCACTCAGACCATTTTTTTCCACAAACCACGATGAGGCATTTAAGAACGAAACCACAGGAAATAGAAAACATTTCCAATGATCTGCATGTTTCTATCTATCTATCTATCTATCTACTCACTCAAAATCTGAGATATCTTAAAAAATTTGAAGAAGTAGTTTAAAAGTATGTGTGTCTATTTATAAAAGTGTAGTTAGTGTGATCTTTCATCCAAAACCATTTGGCATTGGAGAGAAAGGCAATGAAACATTAAATAGAAATCTGAACATCCATGATAACTGGCAAACTCCATCTGCTGAGGAAGATTGTGCTCTAAAGTAGAAAGCTCCAGAACAGCTACTAAATGGACCTTGTGATTAAATTGTTTTTGTCCATTTATTAAATTATGTTTCTTAAATATCATAATAATTTTTTTTTTTGCTTTAACTTCTCATTATGAAATAAAATGTATATTGCACAGTGTAATGGCTAAAGAAAAATGACACCGTCTGCATTTAGATTGGTTCCCTTTCACTCTGCTGCCACCAGGCTGGATTTTTCACCGAAAAATAAAAGTTAAATTTACGGCACAAAGGAAGCGCATCAGCCATTGTGGAACCAAAACAGGAAGAGGCATCGTTCTCCCCGGTCACTATCCCCAGGTAACAGTGGAACAAATG
>JBBPCS010000238.1:932173-948599 GCA_037974645.1 Hollardia meadi
GAGGTAAAACAAGAGAGAACAGACGGACATTCACTGGATGGAAAGAGCTCCGGTGTTGTGTGGAAATCTGTTCCCCTCCTGTCGTGCAACTACAACTCAAATCTGCTGACTCTCTCCAGCAACTGAAGGGCACGTGGTTCAAGTACAGGTCTGCCTTCTGTACGCTTTCTTCAAGCTAAGCTAAGTCTAAGTCTGACTGTCTCTGACACAATGCTGGAGGGGGATACTCCCTTCTACTGAAACCTTACAGTGGAAAGTCTCTCGGCTTATTACTTTGTATAAACTTGGCTACTCGACATGTTCCATCTACCATCTGAAGCACCTTGACGTGCAGAGAGTGACTGCAGCTTTTGCACAGGTGGCCCAGATGTGGGAAAAGAAAAATCCCCCTACAGAAACCCTCTCTAGCTCAATGGGAAAGGCAGTAACACTGCCACAGTTGGGTGTCCCATTTTGCCCCCTCAAACGGGACCACTGCTTTGACCCACTGTAAACCCACCGTGACATCACCCATTGGTTTGGGGACTACCATTTTGAAGCCCTGAGTTTGGCATTACAGCCCCGACATCTTGGTTTTTTGGACCTGGGAAGGATATTGATCGGATCTAACTGAGAACCAGAGAACATGCAGTTGTGGCAATTTGTCGATCACAAGGTAGCCACGCCCTAAAGCATCCCTTGCTTTATGGCCCATTTTCCTCTAAATGGGACCATAATTTACAAAATGAAACAAAACTTGAAACCTAACCTTGACTGAGACCATAAAATCGTAGATTATGACTGAAGATATGGAGGGCCGATTTCTGAAGTCCTTCACACATTTTCTAATCATGTTCGTCCCTAATCAGTGGTTCCCAAGCTTTTATTAAACTGTATCATTTTTACCAAGATGGACTGTGGCCAGAATCGCCACATGAATATTGGGAGAAGCCGGGTTTTAGCCATAATCTGCAGCTTTTTGGCCAAGCTAGAATGTATGACCTCATGATATGTTCAGAAAATAAGTCCAAACGTTGATTTAACTCCAACCTCAACATCACCTGCACTTCCACATTTTGACAGGGTAGAATAAGCGGAGGACTGTTCACACCAACGACTGCAATTAACGGCAAATGAAAGCAACACACCACCATCACACACATGCACAAGGAGGTGGAGATGTGTTAACGTTCTGAGTTTTACAAGCATCCTCTCTATTCACTTAAAATCTGTTGAAAATCTGCGATGATGTCGTCCGAATTCTGCAGAGGCAGATTACGTATGGGCCTGGAAATGAGGTTTCAGTTTAACGGACACTTGAATGAAATCACCCAAGTAAAAACAGCTTACGAACATGAAAAACAAGACACAATAATTATCTGGGAAACTTTCCCAGAGACGCCTCATCATTCCGATTGTACAACTCCTCGCTTCATTTGTCTTTCAGTTGTCTTTTTTGGCCTTAGGGTCTTGTGGAAACCAACTTAATTGTTTAAATTTAAAGATGCACTGTCATCACTCACTCTGACTCCTGAAATCCCTTTTCTCTACAGTTTTGAAAGGTTTTCCATCCCAACAGCAGCATCACGCTGCACTGGTCCTATAATCAGGAAGTTCTGGTTTTTGTCAAGTGTTTGGGGTCTTTCCAAATGAGTGCTAAAAGTGAAGGACTTGTTGAAGCCAAAAGCAGATGCGGTGCCTTTATATATCAGCTTCGGGCAGGTTTACACCACTAGACCACATTTCTACAAATGTCATTTGACTTGATCCTGCGATTTACTGTGCCACTGTTTGAACAAATTAGGAAAGATTGAAAACTGTAGCATTTATACAATTTGGGCAACGACCTGAATTAGATTTCATGTCTCGCAGGAAACGTCGTAACTTGCCGATTTTTGGCATGAAGCGTATTTTTCCATTTTAGTTCCCAATTGGTCGTAAACAGAAAATCGCACAAACGAGGTCCCCGTGAAGCTTAACATGAGCTCTTACTGTACAATAAGAGTTTTTACAATAAGAGAGAATGAGCTCACTGGTTTTAATGTGAGTACAGTATCAGCGCAGTTTTCCACTGCAGACCTGACCCAGGTTTAGGCCTACATGTGAGGGAAACAAAGGTAATGAGGAACCTCCTGCCAGCTACCTCTGACGTGGGCCAACACCAGGGATGTCTTGAGGGCCTTATTCACGCAATTTAAGTGTCCTCAAGCTGAACCAGACCGTGAATGCAACACAGCGAAACAAATACACAATGCTGTGCCAGTACAGGCCACCTGAAGCATCGGAAAGGAAAAGAAATGGAGGTCGTATTGACTGCATGGCACTACGGCCAGGGAGGCACCTGGAGGCTGCAGACAACACTATTAAATTCCAGGCAAGCCCTCACAAGGTAAAAAGAGAGAGAGAGAAGGAAGAGAAGGAGAAAGGTAGACAGACGGAAAGGTACAAAAAATAGAGAATTAAAGAGAAGTGGGAGGAGACATGGGAGAGACAAATACAGACACATGGAGACGGTCACATAAACAGAGACGGAGAGAGGAATGAGTCAGTCTTCCCTGCTCCTCCTAACCTTCCAGCCCCGCTCTCAGCTGCGTTACATTCCTGTCCGGTCTTGCTGTTTCTCATCTTTACCTCTCAGCCTGTGTGGCTGGCCGCTGTGACCACGGTAACCGTATGTGACCTACAAAGCTGCAGCTCCACATCCATCCCAACAAGTCCAGGTCCACCATGATGGCATCACCTCTGATTTGTCCCCATATTCCTGAAGGTTCACCTGTTTCTTTTATAAACTCTACTGTTAGCATTTTGTTTAACGGCATTTTTCCTTTATTGGATGACAAAAGTTTAGACGCAGATGGGAAACATGCCGCCAGAGGAGCATGACATGCCACAGAGATTGCAGTGACATGGTATGTGTCTTAACTGAGAGGCCAGTTTAAGCATCAGCTGTAAGAGTCAGTGTGACATAAATTATGTCATCTGCTCATGGCCCAGCCCGTTCTCATCCCCAGCTCGTCAGATATCAACATTTTGTCCAACGTCTCATCCAGACGCACAAGGGTTTAATGTACCTGCAATGTAAAGCCGTCCGTGTCAGTTTCAGATGACTTGAACAGATGACGTAGCGCAACATACTTTCCAAAGCGAGAAAGTGGCAAGAGGGGGTGGAGGTCGAGGTTGAGTGGAGGGTCACACACACAACTTTCACCTAGGAGACCGGAGTTGGCGTCCCTTTTGAAATCAAGCTTTACCAGTCATTTCCTAAACCTAACCAAGTAGGTTTTGTGTAAATATGTTTTGGACTTTTGCTCGGACAAAACAAATAATCTCAATACGTCAAGTTGCATTTTGGGAATCTTCTGATATTTTACAGTCCAAAGCAGATTGATCAATAACAAAAAATAGCTGTTAGTTGCAGCCCTATTAGAAACATCCATCCAGTTCAACATGTTCACAGTTTATCTTCGACCTGCTGTGTTTCCCACAGCTGTATGTGCACAGTTCTTCAATGAGGGACTAGAACCAACTTTTTGGGTGCATTCACTTTCAGTTTCATTTACAAATAATACTTTTAAACCGGGGATTTGTTAACATGTGATCATCACGTTCATCATTTCTCAAGAGCATCTTAAGTCTGATCCACGTTCCATTGTTTGGACTGATCCCAGTCCATCCCTCTCACCACCTCTCACTGCTCTTGCTCTGTTTATTATCACACTTCAGTAACAATAAGCCTGACCCTTGAAGCCCCTCTGGATATTGAAAGTACTTCTACCATTTTGGAGCAAGAGAAAGCTTTGTTTAAAAACTGACTTGTATTAAAGCCCTTCTGATGACTTGGTCATCTTCCAGGGTTTAGTCACAGCACTTACAGTAAAACCTTGAACATTAGCAGTAGTTGTTGAGCCGCACAGTCATAATAAAAACAGTGTAATGGGTCACAGCTGCGTGTCAGAAATGCCAAAAAAATATAATAAAAATTGTCTAGCTTTAAGTTACTGGACAGTTTGTGTCTCTATATTAGCTGTAAAAACAGATATTAAAACATCTCGACGTGTGTATTTATTCACTGTATCTTTTGTCTTTAATTCATTACTGAAGGTTAATTTTATGTCTGAAAATACAGCCAGAACATTTTCTCCGGAGTTGGTGGAGACCAAAACTGAGCTAAAAGAGATGAATATTGGACTTAGAGTACAAATCCAATGTGATGGGAACTGTATCTACTTGATGTGTACATTAAAAAAAATATATGCTAGCACAAATAGTTGCTATAGCAACTTTACAACCCAGCAACCAAAATGATTAATGACCAAATGACCAAAATAACTTTAATTTACCTTCAAGCGTGGTGCCTCGTCCCTCCAGGGCGTCACCCAGGCCGGAGCGGTATCGTGCACTGACCAAGATGTCGTACTGGGTGCCCGGCTGCAGGTTCTTAAGGAGGGTGGCCGTGTTGTCACCCTTCACCGACACCTCCTTCCTAGGGCCGCCGGCAGAGGGCCGGTACGCCAAACGGTACTGGAGTACATTCCCCGGTGCTGGCTCCCAGGACACCTTCATCGAGGACACGGTCTCGTCGAAAACCCTCAGGTCACGCGGGGAACCCCTGGCTGAGAAGGTGGGAATCAGAGTTAGAAAATACACCAAACAAGAATCTACAGACTTTTTACATTTTTTGTTTTCTTGTGTTTTCTTCTCTTGATATGATTGATTGTGATTATGATTAGAAGGAAAAGAAATATGAAAATACTAAATAAGCACATTACAAACTTATTTGCAATTATTTGGAAGCTCGTAGATTCTACCTCATGCTCCACCTTGCTCTTCATTCAAGGCTTTTATGGCTGATTCTAAGTATTTATCAATAACTAAAAGGAATCATCATTTTCATTATTGAGTAATCAATCTTTTTGTTTAGATTGATTCATTGTTTAGTCTGTAAAATGTCATATTGCAAAACATTCAGAGGAGCTAAGACGATGTTAACAAGTTGTTTCTTTTTGTTTGAGAATTGATATAAAACATGAAAAGCAATAAATCATCAGGCTGGAACCAGTGAATGTTTGCTATTTTTGGTCGATATTTGACTTATTTAATTCAAGTGATTCTTAATATTTTGTTGTGAATCAGCTAATCATTTCAAGGCTACACACTAGTGAAGACCTGTGTTGTCTGAGTATTTCAAACAGAAAAGGGTAGACGTAGCGGTGGTTTTTAACCTTTAATGTGTTTTACCTGTTCTATAGAGGAAGCTACTGACATCTCCACATGTACATCTGTGATTACAAATCTGGATTCAGATCATTGTGTTTTTCAGTTGTCAAGCTGCTTTCTGTAACCTTTGTTGACCTTTGTATTGAAGAAAGACATGTTTATGGGTTTTTAATAAATAAGCATATGTCTGATTTTCAGAAGAAAAAATATATTTATACAAACTTTAAAATAAAATCTCTTATAATACCAACACGGACCACTAGTGACCCACAGACCAACAGTTGAGAATCTGGCAGGCCTAACAACTGTGCATCACGACTGTCTGAGGTGTCCTCGATCGAGACACTGAACTCCCAGTTGCTCCAGTTAGGATGCACAGTAGAAAACTGTTAGTACTGGGCAGCAACCAGGAAGTGAAGTAGGACATGTTCACACAATTCCCCAGTGAAAAATAATTGTTAAAATAACGTGGTGACTCATGTGCCCCGCTCAACTCCCCTGGTGTTAACGCCTACTGCCGAGTGTTACTGTGAAGTGTTGCATCTGCCCAACATTGTGTTTTTTTTTCCTACTGAGTGATGATTTAAGTAAGCTTTTACCTCTTTTTTTCTCAATAATTGTTAGAGAAAAATGGAAAAAAGAGCAGGGAAAAGTGATTCCCAGTGGCTGCTGTAAAATGTGCTTTTGTTCCAACACAGAACTTGGTGGAAAAGTCTGCAAAGCAAACGGGCGACTCATGCAAACCCTCAAGGCGCTGCATCAATTCATAGTTTTGAGATAAAGTCACGGCACAGTAAACATTGTAATTGGAATAATACTGTAAGCCGTACAGAGGATGGAAAAACATAAATCCATCTGAGAGCCAGCTGGGTGTTTCATGCCACAGAGGTGCAAGCTGGGATTGATCCCATCAAAAAAAAAAAGGATTCACATCGTACGACAAGCTGCTGCACCGTCTGAAGGTGGAGCTGGAGGAACCTGGATGGGGATGGTACACTCAGACAAGGTAACCGACGCTGTTGTCATGGTATTTGTTTATTTCCTGCTGTGTCCTCACTGTTTTGGCTCAAGGGCGATAATCTTTGGAAGATTTGTAATTCCTCCATAAAATTGCTAACAGCCCCCACTGGAAGATTCTCCATGAGACAAATCAGGAAAGTTTCTACTGTCCTGAGCCTGGAGGGTTGTTGCCTCCCCTCCACTTTCCTTCCTCACTGTTTATCACCTTTGAGTACATCTTGACCCACTTCTTTTTCCCAGCTTTCTGTGCTTCCGTCTGTTTTTCATTCCTTTCCCTGTAAGGCAGGACAGATCTGACGGGGGGCTTGATGGGTGGCAGGTTGCACTAACACTGCAGAGTTCACTTTCCACCAGGGTCAAAGACATGTGGACTCCTGGCACTCCCAGGAAATTTTGGAATGAAAGCAAACACCAACTGGCAGATGATGACTTTTTTTTTGTGGACGTAAAGAGTCACTGAGGATGTCAGAATATTGTCTGAACTTAGTTCCATCTTTAAATGAAACGAATAGTCGGACCAAGAATGTTTTCATCATCATCTTTGTGATTTAAAGGTGCAGTTCGATTTTTATGGCTTTTACTGCCTCATAGCACAAACAAAATGATCATAAGACATCTGCCGGCACCTGTTGTGGATCAGAACGATTACTTTACCAGCTACTCAGATTTCTGAACTTTATAGCTTCACTTCTGGCCCAGAATCTGTTTTGGAACAAAAATCCACCATCTATTGAATCCTCAAACACTCATGATCTGTTTATCTGTTAACCCTTTCAACCTGTGGTGTTTTGTTTTATTTCTCTCAATTTCCACACTCTTGATTCACAGTATTATGTCACAACAAGTCTTAGCAAGTTATATCTTTTATTGCAAGATAATTTAGGCTATTTAGAAAAATGCAATATGTTCTGGGACACTTTTCTGTTTTTTAGGATAAAAATCATAATGCTGAAATGAAATTTGAAATGGCTTTCTGAAATACTTCTGTATGTCAACAGGAAATATCTGCAAATGAGTTGAAAGAGTCGAGTCATTGTTCCAGCGATATAAGAAGCTTGTTGATGGGACATTCTGAGCCACAGTAGAATCTGGAAATGTATTGATAGTGTGAATTTTCATTGATTTTGTCACATGGTGTGTTTCTGTTGCTTGTGTGGTTTAGCATGAATTGATTTTGCATTGCACTACATTTCCCATCATGCTCTGGTTGATAAGAGTCTGAAAAAAATTTTTTTTTGAATTTTGATTATTTGAAGTCAAGCTATAATAGCAGTCAGCCGATTGCACTGTAACCATAAAGGTCTGGATTACGTTTGAACTGGATGATTAAGAGCCATGATCTGATATTATACAGAGCATATTGATCTTTATGCGTGATGAACATTGATAAAACTGCTTTTACCAGAAACAGAAATATCGGAATGACAGCTGTGTCTTCTGGTTGACCGAGTTATGACATTATGTCGTTTTTGATGCAAAAGGTCTAATAGTGCTCTTTTCTAGGTTGCAAATATGAAGCAATGCTAACCTTCTTTGGTGGTGCCATCTGTCTGCAGCGGCCCTCCAGAGCCAGACTGGTATTCAGGAGTGACGGTGACGCGGTAGGTGGTTTGGGGCTGAAGTTCCTGCAGCACAATCGTTGTCTCGGAGCCGACTGTGGTCCTCTCCAGCCTCGAGCTCTCGTCCCCGACAGGTTCGTAGGTCAGCTGGTACCGAGTGACGTCTCCTGGAGCGGGCTGCCATGACACCCTGAAGCTGTCTGTGGTCTCTTCGGATACTCTTAGGTTCTGCGCGGGGCCTTTTTCTGCAATAAATGTGAATAAGTTAGAGTGCCACTGCTCCCATTTACCAGCTTAAAAAATAAAGATAAATGTATGAGTGAACATATTAAATACCTTCTGAAGTGGTCTGATAGCCGGTCACAGGCAAGCTGTTTCCTTTCTCATACTGAGCATGAATGTTGACTTCATAGCGGGTGAGTGGGTTGAGGTTGGGGAGGAAGGTGGTGAGTGTGTTCCCTGGCACAGACATGGACACGTAATGGCCAGCGCCGTCATCTGTCGGCTTGAACTGAACCAAATAGGACTCGACGTCGGTGGCGTCGATCTCCCAGGAGGCCCTGAAGCTTCTGGGGCCGACATCTGAGAAGGACAGGGCCCTCGGCTGGACCAGTCCTGGAGAGAATGGAAGGTAACAAAGGTAAAAGGAGATTTTAATCTGTTTAATCTGTTTTTTGTACTGTTTTTACTTTACTTGTACATGACAAGTTTTCATGATTTATTGTGAGTGATTATCAGCATTAGTTATGTTAGAGATACATATGATTGAGTAGGAATCAACGCAACAAAACCGATGTCAGGGTTAAAGAAAAATATGTTGTGTTGTTTCGTGTTAGGACTTTAGGACGCCACATTGTGCTTGTTACGTTACGTTATGTTACGTTGTGTTTTGTTACGTTGCTTTACATTATGCTACGTTCAGTTAAATATGATAATGTGTCAGGACAAATACGTTAAGGAGAAATGTTAAACAAGTCAGTACAACTTAAATAAAAAGACATCACCACAACCAGATCTTTATATCGAAAGAGATTGTCCAAAAGCCAGATTGTGACCTCTAACCCTAACCCTTTATGGTTAGCTATAGGGTTATCTATACATATACGTGTTTTGCTATGTTGATTTTAAATCTTGCAGATGTGATATTTATTGGCGTTCCCATTAGGTCTCCTGTTGTTGCAGATTTTATGGTCCGCGACATGTTGTTTTCCTACATGATCATTTGAAGTTATACCAAACACAAGTCTGCAACATATTAATAACTTTCAGTTATTTTTCTTTCATCATACAGTGAACCAATTAAAGAGACCTGCGTAATTAATAAGCCTGTCTAGTAGAAAGCCTAGTTATGTTGTTCACATTCCAAAAAATATTTTAAGTGATACTCTTAAAGTGTTAGTGTTATCCATAGAACTTTAAAGGTCGATGGCATGAAAATACAGATCACCAAAGATGATGCTAACCAAGCTAAGCCTTTATCTTTGTTGAAAGTAGGTTTTCAAAGTAAAAAAACAAAAACAACCAAGACTCCATTCAAAGAAAGAAGACAGGAGCAAATGAAGGAACCCAGAGGGTTTCAGGGCCTCCCTGCATGTCATGTAATAAAGATGTACAATCTACATCCTTCCAACAGCTCATCATTCAAACAAACATCAGGAAGGCGGCTGCTGTGAAACTCCCCACTGAGGGAGTTCTTCAGTTGCATCGACTGTGCTGCTCATTCAGGCTCCTGAACACTTCTCTTTGTTGACATGAAGTCATTATTATATAAGAATTATATAATCGACAATCAAAGCTGGTGTGAGTCACATTCTACGCTGGCAGACCTGGAAGCTGCTTTTGGCAAAGTATCCCAATGGGTGAAACAGCATTTGTGAGTAACTCTTGATGTTTGCTTAAACTTGACTACCAGACGTTCGGGGGTGGCTAATGACTTCAGCACCAAGAACGCATTTCAGTCAACTTTTGTTTACAAATGCATGACAGACAAAACACTCGACAGTCTGGAGTTGTCCTGATGTGGCGATGACTGAGTCATCAGGTGCAAGGTTCAACGAGGTTTAAACAAACGTTACGAGATCTCTGCAACTCCACTTTTTGACCCAGTTCTAATATGTCCACATGCAGGAACCCTCTCTGTCCTTGAAAGATTAAAAGATGGTGCATGTGTTTAACACATTGGGACGGAAAGCAGGTTTCAGTTTCAAATAGACACGCTTGGAAAAGTGACATGAAAGTAGTTGTGTTCATACGGACGACTGTCTGGAATACTCTGTGTCCACCCCCACAATGAAGGATGATTAAGTTACATCTGAGTGCGACAGTAGTTAATTGTTAAAATGTTGATTTAATAACTGCAAATGTTCTAAATAATAACAGATGACTGGTAGTTCTCATTAAACATGTAATAAATCAAAAATACTACTGAACCCATACAGGGATAAAAAGCATGTACATATAAAAAGTGATATTACCAAAACACAGTTTCGGCTCTACATGTTCGATGTAATTTGGTTTAGCTCCAATTCCAAAAGCGTTAATATATTTTGAAATTAGCCAGATAAATGAATGTGAGTTAATTCACCGAGTCACAGAAATTGTTTCTCACATCTCTGTTTTTTTAACATCATTGTGAGAAAATACGTTGAAATTTCTATGATTTACACATTTGATATGGAGTTCTTCTCGTAGTCATTTTAAATCCTCAACAAACCTTGTACATTTTTTAAACAAATTACTAATCGCTTGAATGACAACCTGAAAAAAACATACAGATAGTTCAGTGCTCCTTGGTTGGTACATTTTTGTTCATGCTAAGCTAGCTCACAGATTAAACAAACTAGCTAGGTATTAGCATACAATTTAGCAAACTCTTCCCCCTATTGAACATGAAGAAGCTAAACTGTGTAAAGTGTAACCACATAACAAACAACAAAACAAACAAATAACAAAATACGTGAAAAGTCTACTTTTGCTGAAAATAAAGGAGGTTCTTGCTTTTAAAAGAATTTAGTTTCTTTTCCGACTCAAACAATGTGACAAGAATCAACCCAGAATTTGATAAAACAGAATTGATCAAATCTAAATTCTAACCAACCCTAAAACAACAGTATATTCTTCAAAAGACGTTGAACAAAGTACACTATCATCAGCATAGATGATTAAAGCAGTATTACTTACGTCTCTGGTGGATGTTGCGAAGTTCTTGCTCGATCCTCAGGCAGATGGACTGTGTGAGTTCTTTGGAAATCCTCTGGAAGGCATCAAAGTCCTCCACGGTGTACACATGGGTCTCTGCAGGCGTGTTGGCGATGGCCTCCAGCTCAGATCGTACAGCATCCTTAACGCCCACCGCAAAGATCTCCACGTCAGAATTCCTCAGCTTGGTGGCCGGCTCCTGGAAGGCGTCGGACGACTTCCCGTCAGTGATGAGGATGTTGACACGGGGAACGTTGTTGCGTGCCCCTCTAATGGCCTGAAAGATTTTCTCTCTCACATAGGTCATGGCCCTTCCGGTGTTAGTGGAGCCGCCGCGGTACGGGAAAGTCCTCACAGCCTTGACCACGGCATCCAGGTTATGGTGAGTGTTCAGGTAGAACTCGGTGTGGGGGTCCCTGCTGTACTGGACCAAGCTGATCTGGATCTTATTCGGCCCGATGTCAAAGCTGTTCACCAGAACCTCCAGGAAAGCTCTTACTTTAGCAAAGTTAGCCAGACCGATGCTGTAGGAACCGTCAACCAGGAGGACGACATCGGCTTGAACATCCACGCCAAGAGAACATTCTAGATTGGACAAACAAAGAGCAGTTGTAAATGACAAGCTTCAATGACAGCACATTACATTTATTTTGTGAGACTTTTCATCCTTAGTTGTGTCTTAGAAAAATCAATAAGAGGCAAAAAGAAATAATACCTTATACCTGAAAAACATTATGCTTTGCCAATACAGCACTACCAAAAAAATTGCATGTAATTGCATTAACGGTGGACTTTGGTTGATGTGAGGTGTCCATGTTTGTTTGCTTTCTAAACCTTATTAATTATCTCACTGTGTCTTGTTTGTTTAAAACATAAACAAACAGAGATGTAAAACCAATAATTTGTGGTTTTAAAAGGAGCTATGTAAGCTAAGCCAATCACCTCCTAGCTCTAGCTCCATACTTAATGCACAGATATGAGAGAGGTACTGATCTTTTCGTCTAACTCTCGGCAAGATAATAAACATATTTCCCAAAATGAAAAAAAATAAACGATTCCAGTGAAGGGACCTTCTGCCCAACTTCTTCTGCATTATCAATACATTTACAGAAAGAAATTGATCACTGTTCATGTCCATGGTAAAGGAGGAACATCCATCGTATCAAAAGATTTAAAAAATTGTTTAAAATCATCACTATGTTGTACTCACCCACTGACACTTTCACTGGCTGTGTCTTCTGCATGATCGTGATGGGCTCGCTGGGCGTCAGGCCCTTCAGGGCGAACAGGCTGATCTGGTACTCTACGTCTGAAGAAAGGTCTCTGACCACCACCGAGGTCTGGCCCGGGCCCAGGTACAGCTCCTGCCGTTTGCTGCCAGTCATCATGGGGATCATCTGCACCTTGTATCCTGACACCTCTCCGATAGAGGCATCCCAGCTCACCCGTATGGACTTCGAGGCCACCTCCAGGACTTGGAGGTTAGAGGCTGGCTCAATGACTGCAAAAATCAGAATCAGAATTTCAGGATTATCTCAGTATCAGCTCTGTGCTGGAGGAGATGTGGGATGTTCTTCTGGGACGGTCCAGTACTGCAGGGATGTTGGCAAAATATAAAACAGAGTACTGGAAAAATTAAGAAAATTGCCATCCCTATGGGTCCTGTGTTGTTTCTGCTTTGAGTGCCATCACAGAATATAATAGGAAAAACACCAAAGATACCTACTTCCAATGTTTGAGCCAGATGTGACATTTATTCTGGGTATAAAAGTAGTTTTTAGCGCATCTCACCTTCCTCTCCGCTGACGAGGGAGTTGAGTTGATCGTCGACGCCAGCACACACCTGAGAAATGAGCTCCCTCTGCACATTCTTGATCATGTTAAAGTTGGCGACATTGTAGATGTGACTTCTGTGAGGAGTGGAGGCCATTAACTTCATTTCCTCTTCATCGGCCTGTTGGATGCCTAAAATGGACAAAGTAATTTATGAAAACATAAATCGTGCCACTGCAGTAATTGCGACTGTCCCTGCCTTGTAATTTCGGGACATTTATTCATTCTGAGCTAAACGGCAATACCAGTGAATTCATAGCAGTCCTTGTAAAGCCACTGGCTTCATGTGAGGATTACTGTGTCAGAGGTGAAGAGTGAATTTGCTCCATATCTATAAATACTAGCTGAAATGAGCAATCTATAAAGACGTAAAGTGAAACATTTGTTTCCATGTTGGCGTGTTAAAAGTTCTCCGGCTGGATTCATCCCCGATCAACAACAAAAATACCAAGCTTTTAACTTTTTTATCCAACTCTGGCTGGAAAGTCTGATGGCACGGGCAGTAAATATGAAACTGCTTGGATGCCATTTTAACATGGGTGACTTTTACAATCCTATATTCTCTTGCAATATAGTTTAGTCCAGGGGTTCTCAAACCTTTTACAACTTTAGGCCCACTTCTAATCGTAAAAAAAATTCCAAGAACCTCCTTCCCAAATCAACAAGAAAACAAAAGAAAAACACGACATGCACATAAAAAAAAGAATCTGGGGAATAATGACATCAAGTTGTGGTGTGATGGGTGACACAAAGAGTAGAATTCAAAGCTGCTGTCAGTTTTTTCACTAATTTGAGCGAATGTTAGCTAGCTAACAGCAGTGAAACACATTTGTCTCTTACCTGATGATGTGCCGTTATTGGCATGTTGATATTCAAACATAACTGGTCACTGAAATTATGCTTTTATTTTAACGTTTTTTATTTATGTGAATAACTGACCACATTTAGATATAACAATAACTAGCTTTTTAGATTGCAAAAAAACAACAACCAAAAATCCACCCATTTGGTAGCACTACTGCCTCCGTGGCCCACTAGGAGGCGCTCTGAGGCCTGCTGATTGAGAATAGCTGGTTTGGTCGACTACCTGAGTTTATTCAAAGTTCGACTCGGTAAACTTTCTGATTGACAGAAAGTCCAACACTACTCACTGTGTTAACGTAGGAAATATTCTAAAGTACAAAGTGTTTCCTTTAACAAATCCCATATCCCGGTTTTCCTGCACAAATTCCACAGCTCAAACATTTAGTCAAAATGCAGCTTCAAGCTCTTTTGTGATTTGAGGAAAGTCCAACATCCTCAGTCTTCTAAAATCCTCTTAAAGCCCGAGTAACCTCCAGAAACATGATAGCCAGACCGCTGGGTTTTTTTAAATCAGCTTCTCCTGCAGAAACTGAGAGGACTTTTCATCCTTGACTAAGTGATTTTCAATCAGCGACCTGTTTTCAGGGACCGTAGAAGACGAGCTGTTATTATTATTCAACCACCAGCCCTCTTTGACACCATAGCAACAGCCCACTTCTGTCTCTCCATCCTTAGATTGTGGAAAGTCTGACAGATGAGCGTAAACATGCATAAAACCTGCTATCACTCGCTTGTGAGGTTAATGATGTAGGAATTTCGCCTCATGTTTTGACGTCATCACGGGCTGCTTTTGTTAGGAACGACAGTTAAAAGCGTTAAATGCGGAAAATGTAGGATGTGGAATGTAATAAACCCGCTCTGGCAACGCACCGAGAACAAAGATCTCCACCCCCCTGCTGCGGAGCTGCTTGGCGTAACTCTCCACTGGATCCTCAGATTTGCCATCTGTGATGATAACCAGCACTTTGGGAAAACCTTTCCGGGCGCCGGCCGCCTCGGTGAAAGCGTTTTTCAGGAGGTAGTCGAGGGCATCACCTGGAGCAAAGAGACAGGCAGGGATGAAGTTTAAAGAACGTGTCTGCTTACATAGTGCAGGTTTAACCATTCCTAAATAGTGAAATCTGTATTAGTTTGATTTTGAAGATGAGGGTAAAAAAAAGTGAAATTTTCATAGATTTTCATTTAATGTAAAATACAGAATAATGAGATAAACAGCAACATTTTGATTTAGAAAAAGCTGCACTAAATACTTCTTTTGTTTGTAGACTGGAAACATCAGTTTGGTCTAGCAAGTTTACATGCCAATAAACTTGAGCTGCAAAAACTGAAATATAAAAATAAGAAAATCAGAAATCCCCCACACAGCGGAAGAATTCAAACGCAGCAAGTGTGAAAATAATAAATGAAGAAGAAGCTTGTCGGATGCCAAAATACTTGTGCCAACTTCAAACTTGTGTATTTATTATAATTTTCTTAAAGTGTTATCCTTCCTATTTGGTCCTCTCAATGATATGTATGTAATAATATGTATAAGCTTTATTTTGAGTAACCAGTGATTTGTTCTAATTGACAAACGAGCCTGAATAAGATGTGAAAACATGCTGCGTTTGCTGCTAATGCAAAGAAAAAGTGTTTGAAGTTGACACTGTTGTTTCTGTATTATTTTAAAATGCTAATTATATCCATTACTGAGTGAATACCACACAAAGGTTAAATAAATACAGAGAAGTTTTAAGCTGGTCCTGAGTTCTTTTGGTGCCTGCTTCATGTTGTATTATTAATGAGTTTGTCTGTTTTTTTTAAATCATTTAATTTGTCATTATGAAGCCCAAAACAGCAAAAAATAAATAAAAATAAATGAATAAAATGAAATGTTTGTTGCACACATAAGAAATTTTTAAACTGTTTTTATAAAACTATAATTTTTTATTACATACTAAGTAATAATAAATAATAATAAATAAAATAATAATAGAAAAATATAAAATAATCAATAAATTATTTTTTTTAAAGTTCTTATTATTAATAATAATCCTAATCATAATAAACCAACAGATACTTAATTGAGGTTAAAACAGAAACAGTGTGAGAATCTGCCATTAAAGGACATTAACGCTGTACCTGTCATGGTGTCTCCTCCTTTGTATGGCAGCGAGCCGATGGCCCGGAGCAGCACCGGGCGGGTCAAGTGTGTGTTCAGGTTGAACTCTGTTCGTGCACCGCTGCTGTACTGGACCACGCCCACCCGGGTTTTGTCCTCTCCGATCTGAAAGGCGCTGGCCGTCGCTGAGATGAAGTTGCGGACGTATTTGAAGTTGGGCCTGCCCACGCTCCAGGAGCCATCCACCAAAAACATCACGTCGGCGACGGCGCTGAAAGAGCATTCTGGGAAAAACAGCAAGGAGGGAGCAGAGGAGAGGACAAGAAATAGAGAGAAGAAGAAAAGAAAATGAACATAGGCTACAACACAGGGGCACAGATTCAGACTGTCGAAAAATAACCTCCCCTACAGAAGAAGATCAACATTTAATGGTCACAGAAAAATGGGATTCACCTTCTGTTAATTCTCAAATAAAAAAACAGACATTTATTTCTAATTTACTTACTTTACTTTTTTAATTCATTTGAAAAACTCAACATCAATGTCTCTTTCCAGAAATCATGACCCGGTTACTCAATATAATCCACAGACCTTGTTGTGAGCAGTTTCATGGAGGAACTACTTTCTTTCTGTATCACTGCGCAGAAGGAAACGT
>JBBPCS010000238.1:948688-971872 GCA_037974645.1 Hollardia meadi
CAAACTAAAAACTCAAAGTTCACGTCAAATAAATGTTTCCCAAAGATGGTTTCTGTCATTTTAGGTAGTTCTTATCATGCTGATGTTTGTTCTAGTGTTCATTTTTCTGATCAGTTTGGTTTTAATTGGTTATGTGATGCTATAAAAAGGGGCTGAAACGTCATGATTGACAGCTGAGCCGTGCTCATGGTTGAGTCTGGCGGGTGGAAGGGGCGGGAACTCGACACCGTGGCTCCACCCCTCGATCACTACTGCGCAGACTCTGGCTCCAAATGACGTCAAGATGGCAGCGCTCGTATCCGGGATATTTTGGTTTGATTTGTGGAGATGCTTCGGCCATCTTTATCAGGCGCCCCCTGGTGGCTGAGGGTCCCTTTGAAGCCTCTCAGGTCGCCCTGGTTTTCAGCACCGTCCAATCAGAAACATGCCAGCTTACACAGCAGATTCCTGATTTCTGATCAGTGTTGGATTTTCCGTGTGAGCCGATGGAAGAGCTGCAGGTCATCTGGTTAGTTTAGAGTATTACATGATGTGAGGCGGGTGTGGACTGACAGCAGAACAGGCCCCCGGCTGTCCTCCTGCACTCTGACTTAAATTAAAACAGACAATCCACCCAGACACAAGAGATGAACACGAGGTATTTGCCAAATTAAACATTCCCCTTCTCAAAGTTTCATGTGTGCTTTTGTACAGAAGCAGCAATGTTCATAACAGACGATTCACACGTGGACAGAGGATGCTGTTAAAAAGCATTAATCCCTGAACACTAATTATAGAGAGGGCAGTCCCAGAGTCTCAGTTGATTTCTTTGTAAACGTCGCCCTCTAGTGAGCAGAAACTGAACAATCACACAGGAAAAGTTGGGAGCTGAAATGTGCGGTTTCCTGCTGATGTGCAGATCATGAAACATTTACTTGAAGCAGCACTTTTAAAATATTGCACTCATGGTTTAGCGCCGAATGCATACTGTGAAAGAAGAATGAAAAATGTTGCACAGATTTTTTTATTTATCTGTAAAATCTCTATTTATATCTGAAATCTTGTGATTTAAAGGTACAGCTCAACCAAACTACATGCCTTCATTATCGTCTCCCTTAACTCGGAGACACAGTGTGAACACGCAGCTGCAGGGGGCATCTGTAGGATACTCTCACTGATATCAACAGTACCACAAACTACCAGGGGGGGAATGTAACTGAGTACATTTACTCAAGTACTCTAAAGAAATTTTCCTTCATTTAATTATATTTGATCACCTTAATTATATGAAACTCATTTAATGTTTCTGCTCTATTTATTTGGTTTATTCAGTACTTGTTTCCAGAAGGTCCAGCTTATCTTGGTGTGACTCCCATCTGCTGCACTCGAGGCTACAGAGGCCTCGACAAGCGCCTCTCTGTCTGCAGACGGAGCTTTTAACATTTACCATCCAATAGTAAGAGGACATTTGCAGAACATATTTAATAAGCTGGACCTTGTATACGCCCTGTTTCAGTTAGACTTGATGACATTTCACTTGAACTGTTGTCATCTTTGATTCTCTTTGATGCATCAAGCTGAAATAAATACTTCTGCTGAAGACACCTTCAGTCTCCTGCCACCTCATCGCTTCGCCTCACAAGAGTTCCTTCACGGTTTTTCTCCACTACTTCTGACAGATGCAGTTACTAGTTACTTTACAAATCCACGATTTGACAGGCCTACAAACTGTATGAGGAACTCTCAGTTTAAGGGACAACTGGACAATATTGTTCTGAGTTCTTTCATATTTTCATTTAAAGGAAAAGTGCCAATGAAGTGTTGAAGTTCTGGATTATTGTTGTTTTTCACAGACTCAGTAAAGGTAGTTTAAGATTGTATTAATCAATAATAATAATAATACATTTTATTTATATAGCGTTTTTCAAAATACTCAAAGACACTATACATGATAGATTATAAAGGAAAACAAATACACATTAAAAGGAAACAACATAACCCTGTTGGTGCTCGGACCACAGAAATAGTTCCATAATGACCTTCCATACACAGCGTATTTACAGTATTAAACACCAGATCGATCAATGGGTTTTGGTTATGAGAAGCATTGTTTTTATTGATCCTCAGGTCATCGGAGAGAGTACAAGAAATAAATATTGATCCCATAAACATGAAAACAACATCCCGGCATGACGGGAAACACGCAGCGGAGGGTTCATCGTTGGCCGGAGGTAAAGAGCTGCTGAGTCATTATTTCTTCTGAGGGAACGCTGCCGTCACCAGCTCGTACAAAACGTATCCAACTCCTGAGAGGAAAACAAGTCCGGTCAGATGGACGTGATGTTCAACAGGTACGTTAAGATGTTACACAGATACAACCATACACAAATATACTGTACAGAAAATAAATCAATGAGAAACAGCAACAGAACGATCATGGTTCCAAATATCTAAGAGGGGAGTATACGATTCTGGTATCAAGAAATTTATAAATCAATACTCAATAAACATCATCCATTTCCTACCAGACACGTCCTCCCAGTCTACGCTGATGTCATTTTCTCCACGGTATAAATCTTATCATTTCAATCATTGTTCTTCAGTCTTGTACCCATTTCTTGTTACTGCCTTTTCGCTTGTAAATCAATAAAATCTTGGTTAAATATCTGTCATGTCTAATGATTAAGTCATTTATATTTCCAAGGTACCTGACCTTGCATTCCCGAGGTACTGCGTAACCCAGTCTTTAATTGCAGCGTGCACATTTTTCCCGAAATGAGTTTATGACATTCCCAGAAAGTGTGTGTATGGTTCGCCTCCCTGTTCCCACAAATCCGCCAACATAATGGTTGTGAATCCGTTTACCCTTTATTTTAGGTGGAATGAAATAGCAGGTTTGATTTTTCCATCCAAACTCCCCCCCGTGTCCTTGAATTTGTGGTTGTGTTTAACCCATAATGAGCCTTTCTCCTGTTAGTCTTGATGTCCTCAGTCTCTTTGGTTTCTGTACATCTCCATCAGTACATTAAGCATTCAAGGTTTTTGGGGCTAAAAAAGTCCTAATTTTCTAAATCGTAGCTCTCTTTCAAATCCTGAAAACTCTGTGGCTGTCTGGGCAGATTTTTGGGGGTAATTCGAAGCTTTGTGGGGGGTTGGGGTAAAAGATAGGCACAGCTGGCCAGGGGCTTCACTTATAAAGGTTGCTGTGCACAAAAAATTGTGGAAACGGGGATGGAATGTGCGTACGCATCATCAACGCCAACGTCGGGAATTATAGAAAAATTCTACATGGAAAAAGGTGCACATTCCTACGCATCCTTTCACCCATGCTTAGAGCTCACACAAAGTTTTTCAGACGCAGGAATCAGTGACACTCGATGGAGAGATCCCCGAATGAAGCCCGTTCCTCAAAAGAAAAAACACAGATGAAAAAGACTACACATACATGTGTAGCAAACCGGAAGTGTTGTTTAATTTGCCCTTTAATTTGAACAGATATAAGTCATCTCCAATCTTCAATCAGTCTTTCATCAGCGCCGTCTCACCATCACATTCCTCACCCCCGGATCACAGAGGAGAGGGCCGGACAGAAACTAACTGATGAAAGTATCATCAGACGCTGTAGAATTCCAAGATAACATCAAATGGCATCAAAGAATTACAGAACAGAGCCAACGCTGTGCACTGAGTACATTTTAGTTTTCAGGTCATGTTTGTGTGTAAATCGCTGCACACATCAAGCAGCAAACACAAACATCTTCATCACCTGCACGTATGGACTGCGTAAAGTCTGGAAATAAATCAGTCATTACACTCCATATCCTCATTATGAGTCCTAATAATAATAATACACCAAGTTCGCCAGAACAAAAATTTTATTTAAAAATTTGTGTTCACCGTTCAAACTTCCACAGGGTGGGGGACATCACTGACTGTCATGATCATTTTGCCAAGGTGTGAAGCAGTTTGATCTCTAAACATATAAATACTGCGGTGACACAGACTCACGCTGCTCGAGGTGTGTTCTAACCTCCACCTCACCCACAAACACCACGATTTCTGTTCAGATGATTTAGGAGTTTTATAAATGAGGCCCTGGAACAGCAGCCGTCCTCCTGATAAACCCCGAGCTCCTTCAAAGCTGTCTAAAACAACAAGATCAGACCTCGACGTGCTCGTGACCGAACTCAGGAGCTAATCGCCAGCCGATCCGCTGGTTTGTCAGTTACCGCCTTGGTCGAATAAATAGTCTGCTTCTCATTTGCCGCCGCCGCCACCAGTGAGCTCAACTTTTAGAGAAATTCTGCAGGAAAAGAAGCCGATTGGTTTTAAGAAGAGAAAGATTTTCTCACCCACGACAGTGAGGCCCATCGTTGTTCTGTACAGCAGGGCGTCAACGGTGCCTCCTTTCAAATGAACCGGCATCCCGTTATCCTCCTGCAGGAGACAAACATGACGGAAAACATTAACAGTTAACTCTGAACACACACGGTGGTCTGCTTTAATCTGCCAAAACCAAAATTCTCTTTAGAACAGCCAAACTGACCTTTTGGAAATGTTATCCTAATCTCACTTTTGCCTGCTAACAGCAGCAGTGTCAGCATTAGATTTAAAATGGAACTTTTGGTGATTCACAGCTCTTGTCCATTTTTTTTTTTTGCAGCCTGGATTCAATCATTCAGGTTAGAAAAACATATTCCAGCAAAGGAGAACAAACCAGCCATAAAACTAGTTTGTTTAGCCTTTAAGACATTTGGGCAGCTGTTTACAGTTTCACGTTCTTCATCTTAACACCAGCAGTTATGACGTTTGGCAGCTTCAGAATCTGATCTACTCCCCAGTGTTGCTCAACAACAGACAGAGCTAAATATGTACTGCATGTTATGTTTTTAAATCCCTGCAGGTCAAACATACAGTGTAGCATGCATAATTAGCGCTCCAGTCAGTTAGCTTTCACATACTGGCTTCTTATCTGTGATAAGTGACAGTAACTGAGGCTTCAGGGCTCCGTTGCTAAAGAAAAAACATTATGGATGAGCGTTAACATGTCTGCTGGCCTCCGGCAGGTCTCAAACTTTGGACTTAAACACCGATTTCATCCTGAGCAAACAATCTGTCGTTCAGCACAGACAGAAGTCAACCGTGAGATCACAGAACACGACTGAAGATGTAACCTGTGGCTGGATAACATAACATTTTTTATAACATATTTATTTTTTTTAAGGATTAGTGGTAAACCAATTAATCAGTCGGTTGATTGGCAGATAATACGTCTTCACACACGTTATGTCTGAATTGCATAAATACACGTTAACAACTCAGCTGTGATGCCTGTTTAATTGATTGTCGTTTTACCTGAAACAGCTTCTGTTTCTGTGGGACTTTGTTGTCAACCTGTCGGCGAGCAGAGCTGGAGATGGTCCGCCGCGCCACCTGCTGGAGCGCCTGGAAACAGCAAGAAGCCAGCAAAGTCATCACACACAGGAGGACACGGACCATAATCTGAACCTATTTTTTCCACAAGTTTAATCTTTGATCATATTGATGTAAAATATAACCGGACAGAGGCGAGGAAATGCTCGTAAGACTAACGCGGAAGCTAAGCTAATGCTAACTCTTTCCGGCATCCTAAGAAAACCTGGCTTTGACCCCTAAGAATTTGTAGCTAAATGTAGCCGCGAGCGTCTTTTCGTCGCCGATTTCCAGAACATATATTTGCCTACTTACTTAAACAACAATTCCACAAGGTAAAGACAAACTTTTAGAAGAAAGTAAACTTACAAATATGTGCCTGTTCATCTTTACAGTCGGTCTACAGTCGCCTCTTTCGCACAAGGACACCAGAAATATCCACTTCCGTTTCCAGCTTCTTCTTCTTCTTCGTGGAAATTAACGTGACACTGCGTTTATCCTGCGGGCTCTGCTGCCCCCTACAGTCTTTAATACGAACTCTTCTCATCTGACACAAGGATGTATCTTACATTCTCTGTTACATTTTCTCGAAGATGGGTGGCATAACATTTATTTTATTCAGATATTATTACATAATTGGATAATTTTATCTTAATATATGAGAAATGTATTAATAATATGATCTAAATTATCAAAAGGTATTGGATGTATTTTGAATTTCCTGTCTTTATATTGACTTATTTCATGTTTATCCTGGGTTTTTTTTTTTGTCATTTTGGAGAAAAATATAATAATATCCAGAACATCAGATTGAACATGTAACCCTTAAGGCTCTCAGTGTTAGACAGGAAACCCACTACTCATCATCACTGCGTCATCCTTGGCAGATGTGACACCGTTAGTTGGGAAAATCTAATGAAATACACTGAGACCTGTCTGATGCTGAAGATCCTAAATGATTCGGCTCCTCCAACACTTTTAATAACAATATGTTATGACCTTCTATAGCTGTGTTACACTCTGCTGCAAGACTTGTTAACTTGTAACTACATCTTTTCACGTTTTATCAAGATCCAACATTATGATTGTCAGATTTTATTTGTCTTACTGCTCTGTGTCAAAAAATGTCTAAATCAGCTTAAGTGTTTTATTGCTTGCATGGCTACATGTACTGAATAGTGGATATTATTGCTGTATTGTTGTACTGATGATTTCCTGTTGTTCTTCGTGGCTTCTGCACTGTCGTGTAAATGCTGCCTTCATGGCATCTTGTTTTCTGTCTGTAAAAAAAACACAAAAATCTCCTCATTGCTTTCAAAACATCTGGCCAATGGCCTGCAGCTGAACGCTGGCACACACATGGCTGATGAAGCAAAGCAAAGAAACAATCAAACACATCAGTCAGAGAAACCTGCTTCAAGTTAAAGGACAGATTTATTTATTTTAAAGCAACAATAAAACAGATGGAGTATAAAAAAAACAGAGTGCTTCTCGTAAGTGCAGGTAACAACTTATCTTGATGAAATGTCTTAAAATAAACGGCACGTTTCAACATGCAGCAGGTTATTATCTGGCAGGATTTGGGTGTAAACTATTTGTGCACATAAGATTTCACTTTTAGCAATGTAATTGATGAATGACAAACACATTAAAGGAACAGTTCACCCAAAAATGAAAATTCAGTCATCATCTACTCACCTCCACGCTGACGGAAAGTCGGGTGAAGTTTCTTTGTCCACAAAACGTTTCTGGAGCTTCACAGCAAAACAGCGTTCTCCTAAAGTGAAGCTGGGGACTAAAACGTAAATAAACAACCAAAACATAAAAGGCTTCATACAGCTCGTCTGGTGTAATCCAAGTCTCCGGAAGACCCGAGATCCAAAATCGATTTGAAAAGACGTTTATTTACACTCGTTTATAAGCTGAAATCTTCACTTTAGCCGCTAAGCTAAAAGCGTTAGCGCGAACCCCCACAGTGAAGATTTCAGCTTTAAAAAAAGGATGTAAATAAATCAAGCTGGGATCGTGGGGCTTCTGGAGACTTGGATTACACCAGACGAATTTAGCTTCTTCAGATGTTCAGCAGAATGCTGCGACACTGTTTTGCTGTGAAGCTCCAGAATTGTTTTGTGGATGAAGAACCTTCACCAGACTTTTCATCAGCGTGGGGGGGGGGGGAGATAATGACTGAATTTTCATTTTTGGGTGAACTGTTCCTTTAACATTTAATCACATGTACTGAATCAGACTCTTACTGTTCCATCATGCTGTATTGATATTATTATTGCATGTAAACGACAATGAATGAAGCTACGACACTTTGTCAACGTGCATTTTTCGGGATTAGATTTACACACTCGCAGCTCCTCAAACTAAGACAGTGACCTTTTCACCTTCAGGCTGAAAACTCCCAGGGCACGACGTGCAAATACTGGCATTCCAACGCAAACTTTTCTTAAAACTCCATATTAAATACATGAAAAACAAAATTATTTACAGCTTACAATCTCTAAACATTTTGAGTTTGAAAGCGTGTTGAAGATGAAACGAGGCACAAAGACGAGCCCTGCGAGCGTGTGATGATCACATTAGCATCTCCGCTAACCAGCATGCAACTCGGGACTCAAAGTAACAACACTCCAGCTCACCTTAACTGCACCAGCTTGGAGCTCAGAGATCTGACAGGGGTCTGGAAAATCACCCAAACGATCCAGACTAAGTCCTGGGCAGATTAGTTTTCTTTCATTAGAAGTAGCTGATAACTGTTGTCGTATGTAATCAATCCTCCTGTCCTCACTTTCCAGTGAAGCGATTCCTTTTTGTGGAGCAACTAAGGCTGCAGCGAAATAAATGTTTTCATTATTGATTAATCTGAGGAATCGGTCGGTCCAAATGTCCATCAGAATTTCCCAGAACCCAAGTTATCGTCTCCGAAACTCTTTTACATGAGGGACTGATGTCACAGAAGACCAGCAAATATTCAGATCCGAGACGCTGGAAGCAGAGAATTCATTGTGCGTTCTCTAAAACAATATTCACTAATTTTAGACTGCACTTTTTTTTTTTTTAACAGAATGAGGGCTATGGATTTTTAGCCCCATCTTTTACAGCGTAGTCTCTGTATGAAGGCCGGGAAGACGAGGAGGGATGATTAACGTTACTCTGTTCTTTCACTCAACTACATTTCGGAGGCAAATGTACTTTTTTCTCGACTACAAATCTTTGATAACTTTAGTTATTTTGCAGATTCGGATTATTCAGTGTTGATAGGCTATTACTTGTGACAGGTAACCAATCAGATAGTGTTGTGGGCGGGGCATTGAGTGAGGCCACAGAGTGGTGACCAATTTATTTTTAAATCAATTAATTTTATCAACAATCGTGGGGGGGGAAGTTGAATATCGTACCCGTTAATGGGTCTATCCCTAACTAACGCTCACCGTGTGTGTGTTGCGTCTAACTGTAGAATTTAAGCTCCTCCTCCTCAGGATGTTAAAACCTGCCCAGAAACAACACCGAGGACATCTGTGTCCTCACGGTCGTGGTCCCACTGAAGTACTGCAGTCATTTTCCACAGTTTCTGTCACACTTTTCCAGACATGAAACTTAGTAAATCTGCATTACTTTTCCAGACCTGAACAGGAACTCTGAGTACGTTTGTAGCAGCTGATCATGTGACACATCAGTCTGAAGGAAAATCTGTCAAAGCTGTGAGACGTCGACTCTGGCTGCAAATTTTTTGGCTTCTTTTCTGTTCATTTTGGCAAATAATCAGCCATCGTCAAGTGATTTTAAACCCTACAAAAGACATTGATACACGTTTGGCCTCTGGATGAAGTTTTACCCGGACAGATGCGTCACATGATCACTGCAGCAGAGGCGAGCTGGAGGGCAGAAGGCGTCTCAGTTAGAAATGTCGCCGCTGTTGCTGCGGTTGCCGCATTTGTGGTGGATGATGAGCAGGACGATGCCCAGGAAGAAGCAGACGGAGCCCACGGTGATGTAGGCGATGCCCAGGAACGGGTTTTTGCCTCCCATCCAGGAGATGGTGCTCAGGATCATCCGCTTCCTGCCCTCGAAGCTGCGGACGGGATAATCTGAGTTCGACTGGTTAAAGAGGCGAACAGTGAATGGGTTTGTTTACAAATCAATTCAATTTTTTCACACAACTTTCCAGGTAAGACACTCATTTCTATAAAATCTTCATTAATTTGAGTCTGCAAATGAATGATTAAATAAAATGATTGGGCGGCCTACCTGTCTATCTACATACCTGCCTACCACACAACTTTTTGATTCCGTTTTGTCATTCAGACAGTTTGAAAGTTTCACATGAAGGATACTGTAGACGACCTCCAGAGTGTAGTTTCCATGCGGCAGCGTTGGAACCATGTTGCTCGTCTTATTGATGATGCGGTAGAGTTTGCGGAAGGTCGGCAGGGCGGCGGTTCTCATCCACACGATGAAGTCCTCGTTGACAAAGCCGTTGTTCTCCACAGAAGCGTCCAGCTCGTAGACGGGCCGGCGCCAGTTCAACGGCTTCGTTGTGCCTGAAACGGAAGGATTAAGGGGATCAGTGTTGGACATTAGCTTCGGTTACATACACATGTACAGAACATCTGCTTCTGCAACTGGCAATGTTTTATGTGCTTCTCCCTTACAAATAAATTCATAACATCATTTTAAAAAGCTTGATGTTAAATTTTGGAGGGATTTTTTAAAATTCTGATGTATGGCGGTCGTGTGATCACAGGCTTTCTTCCTGGTGCTCGCTGATCTTCATGTAAACAACAGTAAATGCTTTGAAAACAACACAACCTTCCTGTCAGAAATACTCTCCAGCCGATTACTCTTTGGAAGGTGTTTAATCACTTTTATTAATATTCAGATTTCAGTTATTCCCACAAATGAAAACATGGTCTGAAAATGAACCTTAATTTTTGACTGTAGTCCGGAGCCCAATGGTTCCTTCTGAAGATGTAACCTGATAGAAACTAGATCGATTACCGGCCTGGCCGATTATCGGGTCCAATATTCAGCATATAAAGTAGCAGAAAATGGAAATACTCATGTAAAGTACCTCAAAATTGTACTTAAGTACAGTCCTTGAGTCATTGCTAGTGACTTTCCATCATTTTCTTGATTTGCTCTGAAATAAACCGGTCGATCGATCCCTGACAAATCGATCAGCAGCTCACAAACATGTGGTTTCATTTTCAACAAGGCCGAGTGACTTCCTCAAACAGCTGCTCGTTGTAGTTTTCAGGAAATGTGACTCGAACAGGAGGAACTAGAGCATCTGTTAGGGGCTATTTTCAGAGGTGGATTAATACAAACTGGTGTTCTCGTGAGTATTTTGGGCAGCAGGACAGTGTATGTTGAAATAAAGAGGAAAAACACATCAGGCTTTGGGTACAGAAACAAAATTAGAATCATTAATTCAATGTTGTTTTTTTGTTGACAATAATAAAAATGTCGAATATCATTAGTCTTTAAGGGTGCCAGTAAGTTCTACAGACAGACATTGTGAAGGTGAAAACCAGTTATTCACCTCCAACATATTGCTGAGCGATGACACTCACTTTAAGCAGAAGGGTTAGTGAGCCCACCTTGGAAAACGGCCGTGAGGTTTGCGTTGTTGACTCCAGGGTTCCTGAACTTCACGTGCTTGTCGGTCCACCAGGCGATGCCCGTGTTCGTCAGCGGAATCTGGACCTTTGTGCCATTGGGATCGTTGTAAAACAGCTCCAATGTGTCTGCAACAACAAGAGAGATGATCAGAAATGATTATTTAAATCCTATTGATCGTTTGTGTCGGGTCAACAGAGCAGGAAACTGACTCACCGTTGAACATGCTGTTGGCGATGGCTCCACATGGTGCGATTGGCTTGCTTTCATGATAGGCATATGGCTCACACTCCTTACTGGGTTCCTGTGAACAAGGAGGAGGAGGGGGAGGAGGAGGAGACTCAAGAGAAATGGCGCCACCTACTGGCAATATCTAAAGCTGCAAAAGGCTTGTTTGTGTTAAGGTAGGCTCAGACTACAGGAGCTTTACATCGCACACACGAGGAGAAACTTTACAGATTTTCTTCTCTCTAATCTCAAACATGCTCACACTACAAGACTGGAAAATAACGATCTGATGGGGAAGCAGATGTAAACAATATGGAGACTGATGTGGTGCAACAAGTTGCCGTAGTAACGCTTTACAGAAGAAAAACAAAAAGCGAAACGAGTCTAATGGTCAGGAGATGCATCAATACGGGTTGTCTGTTCTGCAGCGGGAACTGGAGGTGAGATTCAGATTCTGTCAACAGTAGTTAGCATACTAGCTAACGTTAGCCTCACAGGCTAGAATGTTTACCGTTTCCTGGCAGCGCCATCAGCTGATTTCTCATTGGCTAGTGTGGTTCACCTCGGAAAGTAATGACGTAATCATCCATATTTGAAATATCAAACATGTTTGATATAAATCGGGGCGGCTCTGATGAGTCTGCGAGCAGTTCAGGAGGTTTAAGACCGGATCTGTAAACCTCTCACATTACCAGATAATCTGGGCCGAGCATCGGAACCAACCGAGGTCCCAGAGCAGATTTCTCCTCCGATTGTCGGGAGGGGTGAATCAGAGTTAAATCATCCTGAAACTCCTGTAGTCTGAGCCCGACTTAAGTCATACCATGAGGGACTCCATGTCTCCGTTCAGCTGGCTGTCGTCTCTTGACTTGACATAGCGACGGTGGTTTTGGTAGAAGTTGGAGAGGCCGTAATACATGAAGACGCTGCTCTGTTGGTTAAAAGCATAGAGTAAGAGACAAATTGTTCAAAGTGGCTGTGTGAATATTAAAGGAAAGCACTGTGAAGTTTTACGGAACAACATTTCTCTCACTTCATACGGCTGGTCGAGGTAGAAGGGTATTGAGCAGGTACAAGGCCTTGTGCTGTTCCAGCTGAAGTTCTGGGAGCAGTTGAAGCAGGGACTGGACATGTCAACACCTGTGTAGTCAACCTGTGAGCAAGAAAAGTTTATGACTACAGCTAAACAGGAGCTACAATGTGTTTCAGACCAGGGCAAAAAGACAAAATAAAGACAGACAGCAGGTGAACGCAAGAACACAAAGTGTAGAAACCACAAAATCTGCTTTACAGATCAAGAAAAAGACAAAGAAAATCTGTGACAAGGATACAGAATGACCATTTATATATAATCACATTTAAAACAAAGGAGGAACAAACCAAAGGAGAAATACACACAAAAAAGTATTGTGACAATATAAGTGGGCAACACTGCCACTACATCATCCCAGTACTGTCAGAACATCATATTTTTAAATCCCCATGAGCTCTTCTGTCTTGTAAAACAGCATCACACCAAACTCCATTCAAAAATCATCTATTTTAATGGTTTTCCTCTAATAATCTTATTCGCTAAGGTGATAAAGGCGGTAACTCTCTGACAAACCAAACATTAATATATGTATATTTCATCGTCTGTTAAAGCTGAACATGTGATGCTTCACACGTCTTGCTTTAAGATTATGGGATAATCAAACTGACGACGTTACGTTAAATGTTATTATTATTATTATTCGTGAAACCAAAGCTGATTTTCATTCATATATTTCGCCGAATTTACCGATGGGACGTAACGTTTCAGAAAATGTTTAAGTTGCGTTACAGGAAACGCGGATTTCCGTGTGGGATTTGGTGCGAGTTGTCTGAGTATACAAGGGGAATTTTAACATTATCGCTGCGTCATTGTGCAGAATAACCCATTATATAGTTAGTCCAGGTGTCACGCTGTTCCTGTCCGGACATGTCATTAACGTTACCTCGAACTCCTTGATGTTGTTGGACGTCACGAACAGGCCGATGCCGATGGGGATGAATATGAGTCCGATGATGAAGAAGGCAGGGAGCACGGTGCCCGCGGTGAGGATGGGCTGCCAAGCGGGCAGTCTCTGCTGTTTAAACGCGGTGTTTTCGGGCTTCTTGCTCCGCAGAGCCCCGCCGCCAGGCCCGGACACGGTGATATGTCCGTCCTCGTCTTTAGCGTTGTAACTAGACGCCATCATGACTGCTGCTCGAAATTACAGAATCGTTACCGTTAGCCAGTTAGCTCCCCGCTGTCATTAAATCTTGGAAACAGACCGGATTTAACGTCCCACCGGTACGCTGACATATGACGACTATTGACTGAAATTACAAGATTATGTTGTCATTAATTTTTTGGCTATTTTGTTGATTTAATCCATTACTTGAACGACCAAACGGCTAGCTAAAAAGCTAGCAACGACAGCTCCACCAGGAAGTTTACAAACAAGGTGAACGTAACTGACGCGCGGTGGCGTCACTTACCACGTGATGGTTGCTGCTGCATTCAATGCTGTCGGGAAAATCATAATCCAAACAATAAACCAACTAAGTATGATATGTTTATGATATTTTTATTATATATGTAGGGGACACGTACACCGTTCTGATAATAGTTTAGTCTTCGATTTAAACAGCGACATGTTCATATTTTAAATTTAAATTAAACTGTGTTGCCACACATTTTTATGTCCATAAATTCCACCGTCGATTATTTGCCTGATGCGTTCAAGTACTCGGTTTTTTTTTCCCTTTCAACCTGCTACTTTCACCAACTGACAAGCCATTTTTCCATATAGTGTGTATTTGTGTATTTCAAGTGAATATCAAGTATTTTAACATTTTCATCTTGGAATTAACAGTTTACGCGAAACACTTAAAACACGTACATTGCTAACTATTTACTGGATAAAATTAAAAGGATTAATAATGTGATTAGTATCTAGGATGAAACAATTTATTCACAAAAATGCTAAAGTCGTCTTTAATTGATAGAAGTTTATTTTTTATTCAACACTATGGGGCAGTTCAAAGTACATATGTTCATCTTTCATCACCAGGAAGTGGTCATTCATGATGTCTTGTGTGTTTGAAAACCACAGTTTGTGTTTTTAGTTTTTAAAGCAGGCTTTTCTAAAGAAGAAAATAAATCCAGAATTCACAAGTACTGTATGTGCATGTTTTGATCAACATCATGTATTCTCAAAAACACTTTAAACAGACATGCCACTTATTTACGTGCTACCTTCCCATACACTTTTCATTCAGCAACTTTCAAAAACGATATTTAAATCCAGTGTAAAATCACATTTCCACTGTATGACAAACTGTCCGGGACCAAATTTAATCAAAGACCTCGTCCATACCAGAAAAAATACAATTTCCCTTTAATATTTAGCATTTAGAAACCTGAAAAAGGACATTAAACTATGTTCTGACTCCCAGGTAAAAATTAACCCATTCAGATTGTTATTTCTTTGCTCCATATGGAACAGATGATAGATTATTAGCTATTATTTATTAACTTGTAGCCCAGGAAAAAGCACGTGGAAAATGTTATTTTTAGCCCAGTCCTTCAAATCATCATGATTCGCTTGGAGTGCTGAAATGTTTCCTGTCACTGGTCTCTCAACTAACTGACAGCCTGGAATACAATAACTGGTGGTTACATTTCGGGTTCTGACTGTATTCCAAACTGCATAGCACATACTGTATGTATAAAGATTTTTATTTCAAACTGGAACCTTGTTTATATCAACTCAAGAGAAATTGTATTATTGCTGTAAGAAGTGAAAAGGTGAAAAGTTGCTTCACTGTTTGTCCTGAAGCTTTATTCAGAGTCTGCCATCAGACACCTGCAGATTTCTCTTCCTGACATCGTTGATCTCAGCGTCGGCTGTTTGCTGAGGCGGCGTCCATCAGCAGACCTGAGGTGGAAAATTACAACAAATGTCCTTGAAGGCCACATTATAGTCTCATTGTTTTCCTACAGCTAACATCTTTGGTATAGCTTCAGAAAACGTCCTAAATACTATTTTAGCCTTAAGTTTAAAACAATTTTCCAATCAACACTTCGATCAATCTTTGGCCACTAGAGGGAAGCAGATCTTCACAACAAGCTGAAAAAACCCCCCACAGCTCTGAGGTGTTATCACCTCACAACATTGTTATGGCTAACATGTTAAAAAAAAAACATTTGCCGACTTCCACATCTGGTTGTCTCAGCTAACTGACATTAGAGTGACGTTTGTGTTCAACAGATGAATGTTAGTCTAATATTTATTCTCCTTTTACCTCTGGTTTGGTCTCCACCCACTCATGAGGAATATATCTGGCTAAGGTCTGGCTAATGTAAAGCAAGGTCTTGCGACCCCTCGTCATTGATTGAATCTCAATAAATTGTCATCAGTTCAATCGAAGAGAGATTTTTATCTTCTCAGATTAATTTAAAAACATTTTAGACGTCTGTAAGACTACAGGATTGCAGAAGAAAGAAGATAAAGATAAAGAGAAAAGTCTGAAAAATAAACTTTAATAACTTCTCCTCAACCCACGGGTTGCTTTAATGAAGTGAGCAAATACCAAAAACTCTCTTGTTCCAGTTCCTCCAATGAGGGGGTTTGGTGTTTTCCTCTGTTTTACTTCATTGGTAACTGAATGTTTGATATTTTATAGACTGTGAATTAATTAATCATAGAAATAGATGACTTGATAATGAAAATAATGATCAGTTGTAGCCCTATAGTCTCGTATGTATCGTGATAATGATGTCCAGCGCACCACCTATCCCTGTCCAAAGCTGTTGACAAATATGTACTGCAGCAAGAGTACAAAGTCCTACACTGAGTTTCTGAACAGCTTTCTCAGAGTGAAAGGGAAAGGCATGACAGAAGCTAATGCTCAGATGTGATTTTAATAATCCTGCTCAGCCTCTGATGTTGTTCCCAGGAGGAGCGTTTGATCCATCTAAATCTCTGCAGCAGCCTCGGGGGAGTCACGGCCAACACGCTGCAGCTGAAACAAAACCCCTCCGCTTGATCTCTATCACTGTTTTACACTCTGCTTCCCAGATGCTTCTTCCAGCCTCCACCACCTCTCAGACCTCATCACATTGTTTAATATCCCTCCCTTGTTCCCTTACATCAGCGGTATTTCCCGGCCTCTCATCCTCTTGGCTGTTTGATGATTAGAAGCTAATTACGGCAGCAAAGCTTGTGGAGATCAAATCCTTTGTTTTGGTCCCCAGTCTCCTTTTAGAGAACATGAAAGCCTGCAGATAAATGTGGTTTATTGATTTGTTTTTAATGAGAGATAACAGCGCGACAACCATAAGAGGATGTGTGAGGTGGTATTAATCTGATTTATAAGTTTAGAGATGTCAGATGGTAGCAGTTTCTCCATGACGTAAAGATAATTCTTAGTCATTTTGTATTTTTGTACTTGTCCACTAGAGGGAGCTAGAGGCTTTTTGAGTCTGCTGTGCAGGGCTGAAATGATAAAATATGATACACAGACTTTTGCAGAAATGAGATCTTTATATAAACCTGGAACAAGACCTTTCTCTTCTTGTTCATACTCTTATTTCAAACCCATACTCTTACTCTTATTTTCATTGTGGGTGAGAGTTTTTGGTTTTATCTAACCAGGGTTTGAGATGTCTGTGTCTGAGACTTATTTGCATTTTGCCTTTGTGGGACAGCTTATGCAGTGTATATATAGGCACATTGCAGTTATATGGTATGCGTATTAACCACTAAGCCAGTGGATGCTCATCGCTGTGATTTCTGCCTCCACTCCAACATAGTGAATTTGGTTTTTGGTGGTCAGAGCAACAAAAAAAATCTCTTTCCAGAAAGAATGTTTTCTCTGGATCAGGAGGTTTCTGAAGCATAATTAAAAGTATGTTGATGACCTCTGCTTGCCCCAAGTCGCCTCCCGTAAGTTTTTATATTTTAATAAATACTTCTGAACCGAACCTGTTCTGTTGCTGGTGTCTGCATCTGGGTCATATTCCTTATGTTCTCATTGGCACAAACATGACACAGAACCCACAGACAAACTATTTTCTTTGGAACTACTCTCGACCATATAAATATGTGATTGCAATTGTTTGTAATTTGTGGGAAATGTGAGTGATTAAAGTGGCATGAGTACATCTTGAATTTCTGTTGCTTAAAGTCCAGTCATAAAGATTTATTAGGTTTTCTGTTAAACATACCCTTTCTATCATTTTCTCAAAGGCCATGGAAACATTACATAAAACATACATGAACATGTCAGGTCTGGAAATTAGTTTTCATGGCTGTTGGGTTGATATCGTGGAGGTTTCCTGGTTGATTCTCACCTACTCTTTGAGTCACACAAAGCTCACACACACATAGACCATGAACAACCGAATGCTACGAAGCCACACTTGGTTTAGAGATAAATAGCTTTTATTTTGGTGCCTCACAAATTATGACAAATCATATACTGTCCCAAACAGTTCACAGTGCTTCAGTGACTGGAAACCTTCAGAAGCGGTGGTGAAATTAACACATGGTATGAAAAATGTAGGCTAAATGATGAGAACGAGTCTAGAGCTGCTGCCAGATAACGCCATGATGAAGTTAATTGAAATGCACTCAAGTGCAGAAGAGACATGCAAAGAGAGGCTTCATGAAAAACAAACAGGTGCAAAGTAAAAATTAACAAAAACCCTTAAAAACCTGCCCTTAAATTTTACATGGAATATTTCCTGAAAACATGTATGAATGCAAACTGCAGGTTTTGGAAGGCTAAGAGGCGACATCGCACACAGAGTCCCGTTTGTGTATGCATACTGATGTGGCCTGTATCTAATATTTGGCAGCAGCAGATTATTCAGCCCTCAGCTCTTGCCTCCTGCTGCGGAGGCAGAGCTGCAAACTGTCGGCCGCCTCAGCTCGATTTTCATCGACTGGCTCTCAGCCCGCGACTCTAATCTCGTCACAGTCGACACGCCAAGAACCACCTTGCTGCTCGGTTTCATACCTTTTGACATAGGGATCCGTGTGGCAGTGCTCCGAGCGGACTGCACATCCGAACCGGGCTGGAAAATAAACAAAAGGAGAAGTAAGGAGTGAGGAAAGGATCTGGATCGTAGAGACACAAAAACAAAGAGCTGTTAACTGTCCTTATGTAACTGTTTCGTAGATATCACTGTTATGTTTAAGCAGAGATTGCACATAAAGAAAAGGTGAGCTCCCCAATAAGCATGGTTTTGGTTAGCCCTGTTCCAGGATCACTTCACAAAAACGGTAGTAAGCAATCTTCTTATCTTTTTAATTAAAGTTAAAGGGCTAGTTCACTCAAAAGCAAAAATACATTTCAGTCAGGACCGCTATAGTCAAAGAAACTTTTGCACTTGAATTTGCAGTACGTTATATTTGGTGGTATGGCTCTGTTCTGGGAGCACACCTCCCTAAAGCAGGGAACTAAGCAGCAAAATACTCATAGATAAGAGGCTAGCTAACTAAGCTAGCTAACAGCTTATAGCTCAGCTAAGATGGGCAGGAGCCTCTCGTCCATTATTATTTGGATGTTTCCTTCTGTGCAATGATACAGTGTAGTTTGGTAGAAAGAAAGTAGTTCCTCCATGAAACTGCTCTCAACAAGGTCTGTGGATTATCTTAAGTAACCGGGTCATGATTTCTGGAAAGAGACATTGATGTTGAGTTTTTCAAATGTAGTTTTTTGGCTCTTTGAGCTCCACAAGTGAAGTGCCATCTAGTTCCATTATATTGGAGAGAAGACAAACATCTCTACAGCTGATATCTCCAAAACTGAGACACTCACACCAGGATGAATAACACTGCAGGTAAGAGGCGAAATATATATTTTTGATTTTGGGGTGAACTGTCCCTTTAACGGAAAACATGTCAAATCAAAGATGCAGCAGGGTTTCTTTCTTACTGAATGACTGGAGTGCTGCCCAATAGCAGAGCATAATGGGGACTAACTTCAACTTCAACCACGTTGCTGTAATATAATTTCCAGTCAACATAATCAATGACTTCCATTGAAGGGACTTCTCTAGGTTGGAGTGAATCATCTATTAATTAATCCATTCTCTATACTAGCAGCCTATCCCAGCATACATTGGGCAAAAGGTGGGGTACACCATGACCAGGTCGCGAGTCTATCAAATGGCTGATGAGGCAATTTAGAGCCGCCAATTAACCTAAACTGCATGTCTGGATTGTGGCAGGAAACTGGACAAACCCATAAAAGCATGGGAGGACATTCAAACTCCCGAAACTCCCAAACAAAGGACTTGAATCCAGAACCTTCCTGCTGTGAGGGAACAGTGCTAACCACCAATACCATTCATATCGACATCCATTTCACACCTTATACGTTGCAAAAAGATTCCCGACCATCCAGTGGTTTTTTTTGCGACATATCTGAGTTACTGATGGTCCTGAATCAGGGCTGGACATTTTTGATTTGGTGACCAGCAAATTGTCACATCAAACTTTACTGAGTCCATTTACATGAGAGTTAACTAGAGCTGGTCCTCTTGGATATTAATATCAGGTTGAGTGATATGAGAGTTTGAACAAGGCTTATTATCTGTAAATTTAACCTCTTAAAGGGCAAGTTTGCTCACTTCTTGCCTGGGTTTGGTTAAAAGGAGTGGATTTGTCAGTCTGTGAATTTGCGTTTGTCTATATAAGAGCCTGAGAAGGACCTCTCTGGGATGTGGGATCTAATGCATGTCAGATCATTCCAGTGTTCGTTCACACCAGTGGGATCACTTGTTTATAAATCCACTGTTTTATACCTGGAGAGAGTGCTATCTAGGGAGCAAACACCACCGGGTTTCATTTTGAAGCAATTCAGAAGCAACTGCAACGTAAGAGATCAGACATGATTCAGATAAATGTCAATGTCAAAATGTGTGCCTGTATGCATGTGGAGTCACAACATATCCAGAAATGATCTCCAAAGCTCTCACCACAGACTGCGTCGGCCTGGAGGGCGCGGAGGCGATGGGCGTGATTGTGATGCTGCTTGTCATTTTGCTCGGAGTCGTCTTCCCCATTGAGGGTTGGCGTGGCGAGCGGATCACCGTTCCTGTTGACATTTCCTTGCTGCTTTCTGAGCTCAGACAGAGCGTCGACACTGGACTACTGCAGCCCTCGGAGGGTCTTTTAAACTGTGGACCCAAGTGGATGTGGATTTTGTTGTCCTCTGTTGTGATGATGTTGCTTTTGCCATTGTATTTCCTGTAGGGTGCCGGCCCACCTTGCTTCTCTGGTGTCACCTTGATCACTGTCCGGCCTGCGGTGTGGGGCTCAGGTGCAGCACATGCCTCGGCCACAGGAGTGGTGCTGACTGTGATGATGGACACTGGGGACTGAAGGCTGTCCGAGCTGCAACTGTTGTTCTTGTCTGGACTCTTGGCCCTGGAGATGGTGGTTATCGTGACTGGAGATTTGGCTCGATCAAGACCTCCCATCAGTTCGCAGGTTTTGCTCTTTGAGGTCACGGTTGTGGGTTTAGGGATGATTGTGATACAAGGTTTCTGAAGGCCGAGAGTTGGGATGATGGTGGTGCTGGAGAAGAAATCCTCAGCTCGAGGGCTGGTGATCTCTAAGGTGGCAGTGCTGTTCTCGTGATCTGGGGTCACTCGGATGCGCAGTGGCTGTCCTGGCTTTGGGGACATGGTCATCTCAGATGGACGGAGCGAGGAACCCCCATTGGTCTTCTCAGGGGTGGTCTGAGTGAGTGTGATGGCCTCCTTCCTCTTCATCCAGGGTATCCAGGATTTTCCTGCCCCGAGTTCTGCTGATGCTGGAGGGTATCGCTCAAGAACTGTTGGCTTTTTAAGACCCCGTTGTCTGAGGTTGCTCATTAAGTGGTTTTCCTCAAGGACTGATTTCCGTATAAAGCCCGCCGCCGTCTCGTCCTCAGCAGACTCACTGGCCATCACATCTGTCTGCACTGCTGTAGAGGTAACCGGAACATTGACCATCCTACTACCATTCATGCTGGGCCTCAAGGCACGACTGTAGCGCTTGGTGGCTTCCAGCTCCTTGGTAAGGCTGGCGACTTCATGGCTCATGTTCTTCTTCTTTTCTTCCTCTTCCATGAACCTCTGCTGGAGGATAGAATAATCCACCTGGAGCTGGGAGAGCTGGTCCTCCTTGTTCATCAGTTCGTGGATTTTCTCCTTCAGGGCATGGACGTCCACCTGCAGCTCTCTGGTTTTAGCCTCCTCCATCTTGCAGCGAATTCTAAGCTCGGCCTCTGGACTCGTGATCTCGCCTTTCTCAATGGCTTTGTTTCTTGCAATCTGACTTTTCATTTCTTCCAGCACCTTAGAAAGGGTGTTTGCTTTGTCCTGTTCTGTTCTGAATTTCTTCTCCAGGAGATCATACTCATCCTCCGTTTTCATTAAATCTCCTTCGACCACCTCCAGTTGTTTGAGCCTGCTCTTAAGTCTTTCAATTTCTAACGTGAGCTCTTTGACTTTGTTGTCCTCTTCTGGATTTCTGTCTTTGGTTGCCCACTTTCTCTGCATTTCCTTCTCTGTCTCCTCAAGTCTGTCTATTCTCATTTTCATACCACTTAGCTTGGTATTCAGCTCCCTACACTTTTCCTCTTCACTTACAAGTTTAGTCTTTAACTCATCTTTCTCTTTGATGAGAGTTGAAACTTTAACCTCCATTTCTGACTTGAACTTGAGAAGTTTTTTGCTCTCCTCAATCAGCTTCTCTGTGACTTCGGTAACCTTGCCCTGCTCTGCTTTGAACATCTTACTTAAATCATCACTTTTCTGTTCTTCCTGTTTAAGTCTCTCCGCCATGTTTTTTCTTTCATCTACCAGTATAACTGTAAAGGACTTCAGCTTCATAAGATCGTCTTTGAGGACCATTTCTGCCTTTTCAAACTTTGACTCTGAGCACTCTAGTTCTTTCATCCTGGTTTTCACTGTCTCCAGCTCACCGGCCAGATCCTTCACAACACGTTTCTCTTTTTCCAGGTTTGTATGTAGCTGAGAGCACTCTGTTTTGCTCCGACTGAAAGCCACCTCCAGTTTCTCTAGCTCGACCATTCTCTTCTGCAGTTTGTCCACCTCCAACCTCAGCTCCTTACCGTGGTTCTCCTCATCCTGCAGTTTTTTCCTCAGCTCCCTGCACTGTGTCTCCGTTTTGATTATCTCCTCATCCTTGCCCTCCATCTCCAGCACCCTCTTCCGCAGATTCTCCAGCTCGGCCATGAGAGTCAAATTCCCACACTCCCCTTTGCTAATCTTCTCCCTCAGCTCCTGCAGGTCCTCCTCTGATTTGTGCAGCTCCTTGTTGCTCTCCTCCAGCTCTTCAATCTTATGCGCTAATCCAGCCAGCTTCAGTCTAAGCTGCCGGCTCTGGGACTCTTCGTTGGTCAGTTTGGCAGTCATCTCCTCGTGTTCCTGTGCAAACTTGGCGGCTCTATGCTCCAGCTCAACCTCCAGCTTGAGGACCTTCTGGCCGTCCTCCTTGGCACCGGTAGTGACCGCCGCCAAACGCTGCTCTTTCTCTTGCAGCTTCTGAGTCAGGTCCTGGACCTTCTGGCTCTGTTGGTCAATCTGCTCAATATGCAGCTGCCGCTCATCTACCAACATCAGGGCAAAAGACTTGAGCTTAACCAGCTCCGCTCTGACCTTCTCCAACCTCTTGCTGTGGTCCTTGTCCTTACGAGCCTGGTAGGCCTTTTCCTGCTCCAGTAGCCTTTTGAGTCTAATAAACAGACAGAGGAAAATACAATACAAATGAGTGGGTGTTGTATCAAATATGTTTTCAACAAACCATTGTTTCAATGCAGATGACACGGAGAGAAAGAGAGAAACTTGAATTCAGAAGGTGTACGGTTGTATTTTTCTGTTTAATAAGGAAAATAGCTGTAAGAATATTT
>JBBPCS010000238.1:975057-986948 GCA_037974645.1 Hollardia meadi
AGAGAACAGACGGACATTCACTGGATGGAAAGAGCTCCGGTGTTGTGTGGAAATCTGTTCCCCCGTCAATATGTGTTCCCCTGCCGAAGGCTGAACAGGGCAGTTCCCACGACTCAAACACAGTAAGAAGAGCTGGTTTTAATGGGAAACCTCCATCAGCCACCAGCCAGAGGTTTGTCTGCTCTCTGAGCTCAGCTGGCAGCGCGTCACCGACTGTTTGGAAGTTTATTTCTGTGCAGCTGAGCTTGTAAAACAGCGTGAGAGAAATCTGGGAGGTAACAGCCAAACGGTGCTTTCTGATGAAACTTTCCAACCATCTCTGGATCGTTAGTTACAGCACGTTATGCTCTCAGCCGTTCGGAACAGGAGAGCTGCATGACGAGCTGCTGAGCGGTTCAGGTTCACAAGCAGGTCAAACTGCCTGAGTCACAGTTTTGAGTGTGTTCACATCAGGGACATTTTCTCATCATAATCCTGAACCCTCCCCCAGTCACTCCGGGCTGTGGGTAAAAAGCAGACCACAATTATCCTGCAATATATCTTCTTTAATCGACATTAACAGTAGAATCTAAACAAACCGAGCAATCTTCATGAGGTTCACTCCCTTTTTCATCTTGACATCATAAAACAAAGAGTTCAGCTGGGTGGAAAAGCTTTGTGATGATGTCATAGATACATAGATAATGTGCCTGAAGTAGCCCTGTGCTTTGTCATCTCTACATGCTACCAGAGTAATTGCATGACTGATGTTCTCTTCTTGAGCCGTAAATAAGTCTGACAGTGAAGCCACGATGCAGACAAACTGTAAGGGAACTGACAAGAACTAACAGCAACTGATTAATCATTCCTATCCCATAATAATGAGGTAATTCAGTCATGATACTGAGAGTACAACAACAGAGGGTGGGGGCACATACTCCAAATTTAACCCGTAAAAACTACCGCCATGCTAGCAGCTCTGTTTGGGCTAAATGCTAAATATCTGCATCTGTTTAGCATGTTAGCTGATGGGAATGTCATCAGCTTTGCAGGTATTTGGTCGTAAACTAAACAAAAGCATTGGAATAATTCAAATTTTGACCTGATGAAAAGCCAAGGATTTCTCCTCTGGGCACCACGATTGTTTTGTACAAAATTTCATGGAAATCCATCTAATTGTTATTGAGATATTTCAGACTGGACCAAAAATAATGGACGAACGATTCAGACACATAATGAAACTTTGCACAAGTCGAGGCAAAAAAAATACTGTAAAAAAGAATGATCTGTACCAGGTTGCATGTAAAGACCGATGCCAGACACCAGTCATCATCAGCTTGTTGTTCTGGCTGAAACATACTGTACGGTGCTCCACTAATATCAGTCAATCAAACACCCGTGCTCGAAATAGTGACACTTACAGTCGGGGCTAAGTGTCACTACAGGCTCACATCGCCATCTTTAGCACACAGAACAATTATTATCAGCGCTCGAACGTCTCGTGATAAGAACGCGTCATTAAAACTGTTCCTGTGATCATCTTGAATATACTGGACCTGCTCAACTGTTACAGTTCTCATCTGAAGTTACCAACAGAGCATCACGGCAGTTTGTGAAACAGTCATAAAGTATAAAGTATAGGATGAGTGCACGTGGACACGGATTCTCTATTTCTTGCACCACGTTTCTTTGACTGAATGAAACACCACATGGGTGAATCAGTCATGGATAGGATTCACTAAAGATCGTGATTTAGGTCATTTGCTAATAAAAAAATCTGAAATACTGACAACGTTTAATCTCAGTGATGGTACAGTACAACTTTGAGTTACTTGTACTTTACTTGAATATTTCCTCTTTTTTTTATTAGTTACTTCAGGCTCCATCAGAGCCAAAGTAATTTATTTTTATCAGCAATTGGATAGAAAAAAACACTGATTCCAATAGTTGTTCAACCCCTAGTATACAGTTTATACATACATGTAAATATCTGTATAATTTACTTGTAGTCAAGTACATTTACGGAAGAGGACTAGGACCACATGTGAAAACTTTATCTGAGGTCTGACTTTATTCTCAGAATCAGGATTTTTTTTTTCAAAATTCTGACTTTAATCTCAGAATTGTGTTTTTTTTTCTCAGAATCATGAGTTCAAAGTCAGAATTTAGATTTTTTTTTTTCCTGAATTTTAAGTCAGAACTTCAATTCAGACTTTTTTTTTCTAAATTCAGACTTTTTTTTCTCAGATTTGTGTTTTTCTTTCATCTAAAATCTCCTTAAAAAATGGCAACAAGTCCTTTTTCATCTCAAAAAGACCAAATTGATGAGCTATCGATGCACCATTATACGTGTATCCACACGATATGACCTCAGGCTAAAATGTGACTTATTCTGGAGAAAACAAAATCCTCATTATCTAAATGGCAACAAATTTGGTGCCACCAAACAGTTGCTATTTCACAGTTTTACAAACCTAATTTTGCGGACTACTCAGGTTTTTTGGTCTTATTCTCCATTTATCCACTTATTCTCTATTTTTAATTAAATACCTTTTATCAAATGTATATGTACCCATATTGTCTCTAAACCCACTGAGCATATTGCTCTTTGTACTTTTTGGCAGCTGACAGCTCCTGAGATGAGGTGAAACAACAGCAGCTGAGGACTAATTTATCTCTTTTATATCTGCAGCAGCTACCATATTTAAATTATATGAGACACAGGTTTATATGCAGTATCATGTTGCAGATAATCCTGCCCTCGTTACCTGCCTCCTTATATGGGGGTCTTAAGGCTTCGCAGATGAGTGAGCTGCAGGGCCGTGAAGAGGCTGCTACAAAAATAGAGATCATACATGGAGGCCAGTTTACTGTAAAACTGAGCGTGAAAACCGGGTCAGAGGTCCAGACTCAATGCAGACAGGTTATATCAGTTATATACATGTGTGAAGACATGAAGCTTTATCTGCTGAAGAGAGGAGAAGATCGGAAACTTGTCCTTTCATGGCTAAACATTGCCAAGAGTTTTTTTTTTTTTGTTTAGTTGTAGTTAAAGGTGCAGCGAGTCATTATGGAGAAAGATTGCTCATTTCCAGGTCGTCAAACACTGTTGGTGAGACCCAACCCAAAAAGCACCGGTATCTAACAGCGAATATGCTCTGACTGAAAGGTCATACTGGACTGCATTTTTAAAGTAAAATGAGGAAACATTCATTAAAAAATGTTCACACTGAACATCAGAACCTGACCGATATATCGGTTGGCCGATATTACCGGCCGATATTGGCCTATCACAGACATATTAGCATATCAGAATATACAGTACGTTGTCCAATATGCGCCGATACAAACACTTTTTTTCCCCAATTATTATGCAGAAAAAGATATAAATAGCTACACACACATTTATATAATTATATATCATTATGATTTATTAATCATTTACGTATGTTCCTGCAGTGAAGTTTACAGTTTCAGTGTCCTGATGGCATTTTGGACAATTATACACTCGATGTCGAAATTTCGTATTCGTAAGCCTTCGTAGCCACAAAAAAAATCTAATATGGGTTGCGCTTTCCTGAAGATATCTGCAAAACATTCACTGGCAACATTTTTTTTTCCTACAATGTACGCTCATAGCATAGAGTTTTTGTGTCATTAATTTCCCACTTTAATGTCAGAGAATTGACACGACGGCCATTTGGCCTTCACATCATGATCAGAGGGGAAAGCTCAAATGCTGTGTTCCTCGTTTCAAGTCGTAAAAACGCAGGAAATCTGACATATTGTGATCACATCACTTCTTCCCGATTGATCAGCAGCTGAAAAAATAATGGGTCGTGACAGTTTGGAAGGACGTCTGGCCATATTTCAAGGTTAAACAACATATTTGATCACTGATAAGCAACTGTCAGCAGCTCACGTTAGCATTCAACCACTTCCTAGCTAACGTTACCATTTGATAGTGTTACAAAATATGATAGGATAGGTGTAAATTCTGTTTGAAATATCAAGCAGGGCACTTAACGTTAACTTGCTAGCTTGATTACACCCAGTGTGTTTTACTTCCAGGCTTAAATAAATGCGTCCAAGATGTGCGCTGATATTTCGGAATTAATTTACACCTTTCCTATCATATTGTGTGACACTATCAAACGGTAATGTTAGCCAGGAAGTGGTGGAATGCTAACGTTAGCTGTCTGGCGGTAGCTAATCAGCTATCAAATATGTTGTTTTAGCTTCAAAATGACACGATGTCCTTCTGGGTTGTCACTGTCCATTGTCTTTTCAGTTGCTGGTTAATCAGGAAGTAATGAAATGATAACAAATTGTCTGATTCCTGACATTTTTATGACTTGCAACTAGCAACACAGCAGTATGAACATTGTGACGTCAGAGGAAGATGGCCGCCGTGTGACTATGGTCTATCGCAGAGTTTATTACCCTCCGCTCCATATTTATTTACTTATTTTACCCTAATGACCCTAATATGCTGTCGTACATGGCAACCGAAGCATGATTAAAGTTTTTATGGTTATATTTAAGCAAATGAAGGCACTCGGATAAGGTTAGTGAAAGATCACGGCCCAATGTGACACTAACAGGTTTTTTTAACCAAACCCATGAACATTCTCTAAACCAACTTAGCATTTTGTGGACATAATCACACAGCAATTACATCTCAAAACATATTGGGTTGGGTGAAGAGGTTTCCAAAAATTACCTAAAAGCCACGAGCGTGGAAGGAAGTGCAGGTATTTTAATCCCAGCTCCTCTAGCTCCTCTATACTTAAGGCTGTCACATTTACCTAAGCATTCATGGTATTTGGCTTTCATCCACACTTCTGTTTGGTATTCAGGATGAAGACGTCTATCAGCATGCAGACATTTGGCAGGTATTTATCTGATCAGGCTGTTATAGCCAACATTGTTTTGCTGTTTAATAGAGTTGTCCCTAAAAGGTTTTTCTGGGATTTCTTGGTTAGAGACACTGTGTCATCATGACACCTTAAATTAGCTGAGGCAAAGCCAAAAGGAGTGTCCCACGAGCTTCTTTCTGTTGCACCAAGCATTAAAATCTTCCCCAGGGCGACTTTGACCGTCCAAATTACAATACATTCCCAGACCACGTCAGTCATCAGGGGGAAGATTTATGGGCTGGGACAAGGCAGGGTTTTATCCACCCAGCGGTTTGTGCAAGAGCTCTAATCAGCGGTGACCGGTCCAGAAAACTGACATCACTCCCAACATGAGGCTGACCGACAGCCAAGTCTCACATGCCTTTCAAATGGAATGAGCATGAAGTCACTTCCCTCATAAACTCTGGGACTAAAGGGAAGGGGTGAGGAGAGAGGGAGGGAGGGAGAGAGTAGGCAGGATATCATGAGAGCAAAGCACCGTTTGACCACTGCTCATTGGAAGTCATTCTACATTTTTACAAGCCATTTAGCTCCCGGGCGCTGATGAGAACAACTTAAGTGGTTGGTGGTCGGCCCACCAGCTATTTAGCCTGTCACTGAAATGACTCATGAGGGATGAATAAGCTTGGATCGTCCCATAAGTGACCTCAGAGAAGACTCAGCATCATCACACTAAACAATAAAGACAGATGTATTGATTAAAACAATGCATCGAATCCATCATATCACTGAGCAGGCATTCAAATTAAAGCTGAGCATAAATTTGACTCCACAGAACAAAAATCATTCGTAACCTGACAGGGTTGTGTTGTAAAATAAAGGTCTTAACTCAGATATCATGAACTTTTTAATGTCCCCAATAATCTTAATTATCATGTAAGCAAGAGTTAAACAAAAGTCTAGCCACAGTAGTTAGCACTTTAGTGGTGTTGTGTGTAAACTAAGCCCCCAGGAACAGTGCCAGGCCCAAAAAGACTTTTTCCCAGAAGCCTACATTGCAAAAGAAGCGGCTATAAAACACAGGATAACATTTTAAAAGTCGAGAAGAGCTGCATGATGAAATTATTTGATCCCAATTCAAGTAAGTGGAGGGCTAGCTGCTCCGTTAGCCGGTCGTCTGGTGGAAGTTACTCGCGCGCCTGCTCCATGGGCCCCACAATATCATTTTTGGCTTCACGCGCCACTGACCCCGCCTCCGAGGCTGTATCCAGATTTCCCTTACTAGATCCATGGTGTAAACATGCTAACGTGCTAGCATGATAATATGATGATTCACTAAGAATGAATGCTAAATTCAGTGAACATGAGGTTTTGGCCAAGTGTAAACCCACCGTAACGTCATCGGGTTGGTTTGTTGGTGATCATATTCGTACGAGACCAACGTGATCTCATGGGAGGGTGTATGAATAGCATTCGTTCAATAGCCACTTTCAAGGACATTTTGCATGTCATTTCACTCATTTTAATCTTTTCAACGTACGTTTCAGACGTGAGGAAATGATGAAGTCAGGTGAACGATCAATGTTCACTTTGAACCCGTGCTGCTGAATCAAAGTCCTCCTCCTCCTGGGGAAACTTCACTCGCTTTAAAATACATCACCTGAAATTTCTTTGTCTATGACATTTGTGCGTTAAATTATATTATATCATTTTATTATTGGATCATTTTCTCTTACAATCGGACTTCTTTTTGAAATCAGTGGAGGCGCCCCCTGCTGGCCACCAGAGAGAATGCAGCTTTATGGAACTTCTTCGGAAGTGTCCACTTAATGTACTGCCTATAGTTCCTGACACGTTCACGTATGAGTTTATGTAGGGCTAGCTGTGGAAACTCTTTTGTCTTCACTGAGATTTACTGAGTGTTGCATGAGAATATCAATAATCTCTTTGTGTTCAATACTTTTATGGCAGTTACGCTGTCATGGTTTTGGGTTTCTAGTTGTTATTTCCTGTTTTATGTTGAAGGTTCTTTCATTGTTTGTCATGTTGTGCTTCACACTTTCTGTCTTCCTGCCCCACCCTGATTAGTTTCACCTGTGTCGAGTCACCTCGTCTGCTGTGTTTTGTTCAGTCTTTGCCTGTTTGTCATTGTACATTTTGTGCTTTCGTTCCAAGGCATTTTTTCTCGTATATTTTCCCATTATTAGTGCTTTTTCTAGTGTTTTCCTTGTGCACTTTTTGTATTTTGGTCATGAACATTGCCTGCTTTTTTTGGGACTTTGGATACATCGCCTGTTTCTCCAGACTTTAGATTTCTGTTGGGTTTTGTTTGCCTACTTGGACTGCTTACATGGTTTTGACCTCTGCCTTCCTCTACACTCTGTAAGCCTTGTGTGTTTGGTATTGAATAAATATCACTTCTCTGCACCAGCTCTGCGTCAGAGTCTCCGTCTGGGTCCTACCCTTCCTAGTGTTTTGGCACCTAACGTGACATATGCAGTGTTATAAACTTTGTTTGTTTTGCATCAATTGGCGGCTGTTTAGCAGACACAGGACGCATCAAACAGATGAAGCTATCAAAGTACAGTAGCTGTCAATTAGGCAAGTAAAATGCAATAAAATGTCTAACTTTCTGGAGAGTTGATAAATGTCAGGATACAAGAGTTTGGTCAGAACTGAAGAAAAACATTTAAATTTGGATCAAAGATGACAAACTGGACAAGAGTGCAGCATGTGTGAGCTTTAATTTGACTGAAAATATTGTTGTATTCATCAGAGGTATGTTTCCACCCACTGTTTGCATTTCTCTTGGTCTTGATGGGGGTCCAGAGCTGAGCTGAGAGAACCTGCGACAATCCACCGTCACATCTTTGCCAGCTTTATCCATCATGATGTTATCAGTTACTTGATATGCCCTCTGTGGAACACAAGGCTGTACCCAAACAAACTGTCCTCCTCGCTGGTCCCAGTTATGCTGTCATGGGAACAGCGGCCGCTGTTATGAAACCAAACAAGAGGGGAGACGCTGTCGAACGCGCCCTCTGTAAACCTCCCACGCAGATTACTGAGCTGATTTAGCAGAATGATCTCATGGTTCCCGTCTTATCTGCCGGCCTTGTGCTGCCACTGGAAGCACGGTGACACTGTTACAGACAGACAGCTGATTCCAAACACTGACAGAAAACTGTTACTAATGATGGAGGAGGTGGCGAAGTAGACATGAAGTTAAATTACAGTTCCCACTTCTCAACTTGACTCATATTTTTGGAGATATTTTTGGTGTTCATCCCTCCAGCAGACTTCACAAACTTGGATAATCTTTGACAAGAAGCATTGAAGCTGTTCTGGAGGCTCGTGGTGGAACAACACGTCACCAAAACACCAAGAAATTGTATTTTTATTTCATTTGTCATCCATCTGTAAAGGTTCCTCCTTTCCATTCTGGTCCCATCACTTTCACTCTCCAGATTAACCACTGACAACAACGCAAAAATTACATCTCAGGCCCCATTTACAGTTGTTCTTTCAAGTGTCTCATATCCAGATAAAGATTTAATACACGTTCATTCACAAAGACACGTCTGCAGATTACAAATCAGATTGCATCCATCTATATAGACATCAGGGTTAGGGTTAGGGTTACTACAGTCCAGATCAGGACTGGAGTCTCTGTCTCTTTATATGTGACAGGAAGTATAATTTCAGCGTCACTTGTCCATTATCACAGGCCTCCGTGCACAAGTTGTCGTTTCCATCCATGTCTGTCCAGACTCATCTAATATATGTAGTGACTGATCGAGAGCTTGGTCACATGGTGCAACAACAATCACCTGAAGGTCAATATCAGCAGAAACAAAGAGCTTGGGGTTTAAATAAATAGGTCTTTAGCTGCTTTTTAAGGGCATCAACAGAGACCACAGAACGTAATTCTAAGGGAAGATCATTCCACAGTCTTGGAGCCTCCACTTCAAACCCTCTATCACCTTTAGTTTTTAGTCGAGTCCAAGGAATAACCAGCAGGCCCTTGTCAGAAGCTCTAAGAGGCCTACTGGTAGTATAACGATGGAGCAGGTCAATGCCTGACGGTGCAGCTCAATAGGTGAGAACAAGAACCTTAAAATTAATCCTAAACTTAATAGGAAGCCAATGTAAAGCATTCTGGACCATCTGTAGACGCTCCATAGACGACTTACTGAGGCTCGTAAAAATGGAGTTACAATAATCTAGCCCGGATTATATAAAAGCATCAATGATCTTCTCTAGCTCCTGTTGGGAAACAACAGACCTGAGTTTTGCAATGTTTCTTAAATGAAAGAAACATGTGTGGGTCAATGATGTGATGTGTTGATCAAAGCGCATACCGCGATCAAATATGCTGCAATGAAGCTCCAAATTCTAAAACTTCACACACATGTTGAAGATCTATGCAATCAGCACAGATTTAAGGTGGACACCCAAGATTCGTGTCACCAGTTCAGTATCTGACCCTTCTGTTCCTGATTTACGGTGTTGAATAGTGTCCAGAAAACATGATGATGTCACAGTGAAGGTTGAACTTTTGGATAGAAAACTTCACCACTTCATCATTTTATCCTGTTTGACATTTGCGTGAAATTGTGTCACGGGTCTATGAATTCTTGAGTTATGACTAAAAACGTGATTTGTGAGGTCACGGCGACCTTTGACAAACAAATTCTAATCACTTCATCTTTCAGTCCGAGTGGACGTTTGTGCCAAAATTGAAGAAATTCCCTTAAAGCGTTCCTGATGTATCGTGTTCAGGAGAATGGGACGGATATATCGCCAGCACAGCGCAATAAAAACCCTGTGAGTGTCTTCTTTCACGGATCAGAAACTGATGCAGTCACACTTGGGAGGAATAAAGATTACATATGTGTCGACAAAAAGTCAGGGGGTCAGCAAAGGGAAGAAATAATTCTCTGTGGATCATAAAATATTAATGCTGTTGAGAATCTGTCCAGATAACTGTCGAACAGGCCGAGCAAACGAGCGACATCACCACCCAAACATGACACGGTACGTTCGGTGTGACGGTCATTTAAATACACGAGAGTGATGAATCATCGTCAGTGCTGCAATGCACATGCAAACGATTCGATACACCCAAAAACACATCATCTCTGTTCACACGACATTTTAAAGTGAAACTGGTATTTTGACCCTTTCAACATCCCGTAAGGATTCAAACCCCAGATCTGGATCATCACCAAAACCCAATCAGGGGTCTCTTGAAGCCGATCTGTCAACAGAATTTTACAAAAACCTTTAGATAAATCTGAGACAGAGCAGCCAAAGAAACACGCTGACACGGCTGAACGTGTTGGGGGATTTTCATGATTCATCTTCAAATAGAAAGAAAATATAGAATATCTTTGTATAAATGAGATAAAATGAAAGAATAATCCGTTCCACATATTTGCCTCAGGTCCTGATTTCTGCTGCTCACAGAAAAAAAAAAACTTGCAAAGAAAAACAGTGGGGGGAAAAAAAAAGCTATTAATGGAGAGAAAAGTCCCGAGAGATCAGAGCAGGGCAAAGCATGCTGGGTACGATAACACAGGGGAGGTCCTCTGAGCTGTGTACTGTTTGGATTTAACATAAATCAAATGGGGCACTTTTTCCATATTCAACCAGAAGGATAGACTGACATTAACTTGAACCACAGCAGAGTCACTTTGTAAATAAAAGCATTCACTAAATGTCCAACGAGACGAAATGACGGAAAATAAAAGTGATAATCTGCAATAACATGTAGATTTTATATTCTTAATGTTTGTAACTAAGCTACACTCCCCAGGAGACAAACAGCAACAATAATAACATGTTTACATTCACGTGACAGCGCCCTCTAGTGGCAGTAGAAACATTTTGCTTTGGACATTCATGCTCCCCAGAGGAGATGTTTGACAGTCTATCGGTGTTTATCAAACGCCACAAAACACCAGTCATATTGCAAGATTTATGTACAAGATAGTAAAACGAGGTTGCTAACATGACATCAGTTGTTTTTTGAGAGATTGCCAATCTTGTCTCTTATCGATCAGTTAAAAAAATCTCCCAATGACCAGGTTGATCGATAAAATCGTGTCTGTCTGGACAACAGCCCAAAACACAAGTCAAAGAAAACCAGCGAATATTCACATTTGAGGAGCTGGAACTCGTGAATTATTTTCTAAAACCATGTTAGCAGCTCTTACGTAGGCCGAAATTATACTTTATGCATCTGCAAGTATGTGAGGGTCCACTAGGGTCCATTTCATCATCAGAGGGTGTACATGTAGCTCTGTGTGGGCGTACCTTCAGTTTTTTGTATGTGTGGAATGCGTCCTCATGGGCTCCAGAAAGTAGCTAATAGTAACAAAACGCCAATGTGTTCACAGTCGTGTGTGTACGTGTCCATCTGGGAGTATATTCAGGCTCTTAGACACAATGGTGCTGTGAGCTAAATGCTAACATGCTCATATTAACGATGCTAGCATGCTGAAGTTGAGCAGGTTTACCATGTTCACCATCTTAGTTTTGCGTGTAAGCATGCTAGCTAGCATGCTTAATAGTAAACCAAAGTATTTTCAATTCTGTATTTGTATAAAGAGACAAAAATTTTGACCTGTCACTACAGGAAAAGTCTGATAAACTTCAGAATACATTTTTGCAATAATTGCGCCTTTTGTCCCTCATCCATCACTCCCGTTAAAACACATTAAGAAGGGATCTCTTAATGTCCAGCATAAATAGAAGGTGATGAATATTGGCAGGTAAATATTGTTTCGGGACTTTAACCACGTTGTTATTATTGTACCGATGATGACAAAGGCCTCCTATATTCTTTCCATATGACCGCACAGAAGGAAGCCTGCATCTACTCATGAAGGAGAGGCTAGACAACTAAGCTAACTGTGCTAGCTAACATTATCGCTACTATTATGAGTAGATGCGCGCTTCCAGAAATATACAGAAATAAAATAGTTCCTCCATGAAACTGCTCACAACAAGGTCTGTGGATTATCTTGAGTAACCGGGTCATGATTTCTG
>JBBPCS010000238.1:1004257-1033879 GCA_037974645.1 Hollardia meadi
TGTAACAGGAACATTATCCACCATTAGCTACTGGTTGGCTGTAACAGGAACATTATCCACCATCAGCTACTGGTCGGATGTAACAGGAACATTATCCACCATCAGCTACTGGTCGGATGTAACAGGAACATTATCCACCATTAGCTACTGGTTGGCTGTAACAGGAACATTATCCACCATCAGCTACTGGTCGGATGTAACAGGAACATTATCCACCATCAGCTACTGGTCGGATGTAACAGGAACATTATCCACCATTAGCTACTGGTTGGCTGTAACAGGAACATTATCCACCATCAGCTACTGGTCGGATGTAACAGGAACATTATCCACCATCAGCTACTGGTTGGCTGTAACAGGAACATTATCCACCATTAGCTACTGGTTGGCTGTAGCAGTAACATTATCCACCATTAGCTACTGGTCGGCTGTAGCAGTGTGTTTAGAATGGAACAAAGCTGCATTGTACATCTTATGAACTGTGAATGTGATCTTCCCTCTTTCAAACGCTGTTTACCAAGTGATGACACGATTAATTGAAAAAGATAATCAATAGATTGTTTGATAACAACAGATATGTACAGTATGTAAATGTAGAGCTGCTTTGCCTGTTTGACTTATTTCAAGGTAAAAGACACAATTTCCCTTTCAACTTTGGAAAAACGTGGTTATCCCAACTCTGCTTTGAACTTGCCAAAACATGCTATATTGTGATACACAGTAATGCCCTTTATGTACAGTATGAAGTGTACTGCGATGTCATTTAAAACATTTTCCCTCGATGACATCATTTTATTAATATGGTGAGTTATTGCTGGGGAGTGTTGGGAACAATCTTGATGGCAGTGGCAGAATCACAGGCAGGAAGACGTTTTTATTTTTGTCTCACGCTAATTTTAACAGCCATTTTGACAATTTGGGCCTAACAGTTTGCACTGCAGTCTCTTCCTTTCAGAGTAAAGTGATCGAGAATGATGTGTTGAATGTCTGCAAGTCATCTCTAATTCCCATATTCTTCCTGAACATTTACCGCCCTCACAAAGCTGTTTTAACCTGGGCGCTAAATACCTTTACATGCGACTCCGTCTCCAGTGGAACCGTACGGGCAGCGTCCACACCTGAAGGACCCGGAGACGGTGGGCTCACAGGGAACACCAGGGAAGCAGGGAGAGTCAGCACAGGTCACATGGTGAGATGGTTTGACCCCGGCCGTGAAGTCGGGGTTCAGCTCCTCTACGCTGGGCGGAGCTCTGTGGACAGTGGAGGGGTTCTGTGGCGACGCAGTGGTCTTTCTCCTCGTACTGGAGATGGTGGCTTCTGGTCTTGTCTTCCTGTCGGGGGGTCGTCTGGACGAGGTGGGAGACGATGAAGAGGAGGTGGGCGTTGTTTCCCTGCTGGAATTTGATTTGATGATGTGAATATGACCATCTGCTCTGCTGGCGACCGTCCCCTGACCTGTAAAATACTGGAAGTTAGAGGATATGACTTAAAAAACTAACACAAATATAGACTTGGTTTGTCAACATTAAAACACGCAACTCTTAGTTCTCTAATGGAATAAAATCCTGAGTTTAACCATTTTAAAGTCACAAATAACCGAGGTAAAACATTATAGATGTGACTTATGATGAATTCTGAGCTTTTGACGAATTATATACTTATATATAACAAGATTCTCTGTAAGGGTATAGTTTAATGTTTACTACCACAACACATTGAACATGACCACCGTTGTCTTGACACCAGCATCAGTTTCCTTCTCACCTGTTGTTGTGCATGTTCGTCCGTTTCCATGGAGACCGGGAGGACAGGGTCCACAGACGAAGCCTGCCGAGACGTGGGTGCTCTCAAAGCACTGAACCCCCGGGTGACACGGCCGTCCAGAGCACGGCGACGGGCCGGGGGGTTTGGGCCTCAGAGGAACCTGCGGTACTCTTGCTGGTGTGGTCACTGCTGCTTTGACTGGAGACAAACAATAAGGAAGAAAACAAAAACAAAAACAAAAAAACATTTTCATATTCATGTAAGAATGCATGAATCCCAGACAAACAAATAGAAAGAAGTACAACTTTAGAAATGAGAGGATATGGCTGTTGCACTGGGTGACAAGTTCCTTCATTACCATGAACACACACTGAGGTTGTTTTAACTTAATCCCACGTACACCTTCTGTATCAATCCCCAGCAGAAAATAGTCCCAGATAAATGCACTATTTCCCCTGGTTTAGAGGAATGTTTTCTTTAAAATCCAATTCCCAACTCTTTCAGGAAATTACCGAGAAATGAAACCACATATTAGTGACTTGTGTTTAAAGATTTACATCAGTAGAAACCAGTGGTTGTTTGGGTTGGAGCTGAGAGCCACAGACAGACTGACGGACCAACACATTATTAGTTTTGGTAAATTTTTTTTAAATTAAATTTGAGATAGAGGACCTACGTGCGCAGTTCTTCCCGTCACCGCTGTATCCTGGTGGACAGACTCCACAGATGAAGGAGCCCATCGTGTTGTCACAGCCGACTCCAGGGAAACAAGGCTGAGAGACGCACTCGTCGATATCTTCTCTGCATGTACGGCCTGAAAGAAACCCCACACAGTGGAATCATTATCATTATAATATTCTGTTTAACCTCAGTGAGACATTTGGGCTCGTTTCTGTTCGTGGCTGACACCGTTTGTTCTTTTACTTGGATGTTGTGACAGTCACATCAAAAACTGATCCATTTTGTGTCACTGCATCTGAAGTAATGTCAGCTAACAGTGGCAAAACATGTTTTACCATTACCGATCATTGAAAATATGCATTTTAATTTGATGGTTTTTAGATGTAAAAATAACTTGATTTGTCAATCCCAAAAAAAAGGACCTGAAAAACATCAAGCAGGCAAGATGAAGAAAACAAAAAGTGAGGTTTCATTACTGAAATCATACAAGAAAGACAGAAGAAGCGTAAAAAAACACCGGGAGAAACTAACAAAATAACAAACCGCTGAGGCACAGGGAGGAACGCAGGAGGGAAACACAAAGAACAAATGTAGCAAATAATCACAAAAGGCAAAAGTGTCAAGCAAAATCGTGACACACGAGGAGAGAACTCCAAAATAAAACAGAAAATAACTGAACTGAAACCCCCGAAACCACCAACAGGCAGGTTTTATATTTGCAAGTAAAAGATGTTTTGATTCTGATAAACGTCTAAACTTCAAAACTCAGATCCAGGCAGTGAAGTAAAATCCTCTGAATGGTGGCAGCCTGGCATCAGCTTCTGCAGAGGAATCAATGCTTTTGTAATTCTGGCCATCAATAAACGATCAGAAGGGGTCACAGATCACTTCAGAGTGCAGCCCTGCAGGAACACATTATCCACTCCTAAATTAAAACTCTCCTCAGCGCTTTGCTCCGTGTGCTTGTGTTTGGAAGGAAGCAGCTCTGCAGGTCGATCCATACCTGTCATTCCCGGTGGGCAGATACAGGAGAACGAGTTGGGCCCGTCAATACAGCGGCCCAGTCTGCAGGGGTTCGGTTTGCAGTCGTCGATGTTCACCTCGCACCTTTCGCCTTTAAACCCGTCGAGACACACGCACAGGTACTCCCCGCTGCCGGCGGGGAGGTTAACGTCGGTCACACAGGAAGCTCCATTCAGACATTCACAGGAGGCCACAGACACCTGACAGGAAGAGAGGAAAAAAGGCAGCAGTCAGATTCATCAATCTGACAACAGATGGTGTTTTTCATGTGTCAGGTGTTTCCACGGCGACCCCTCGAGGAGGAATGAGGACAAAGTGACACAGAAACAGAAATTAATTTAGTCAACAGTGAGACTTGTTCCCCGCTAACTGGCATGAAACCCTGGATGAACACAATAAAGAAGACAAATGATAAACAAATATACAGATGAGCAAACAAGCACACTCTGGTAAATGTTCAAAATGTAGTCATTATTATTTTTTAATAGTTTATAAGAAATCATGGTGATTTATCACTTTATACTTTGATATTTTGTCACAGAGTGTGGCCATGAGCTGAGATATACATATCATTAGCGCCCTCTAGTGGCAGGAAGCAAGAAAGACTTAGCAACAGAGAGACAAAAGCTGTGTTTTCATTTTTTGGACCCCCTCAGGCAACATACACACTGCTGAATTAAAGTTCAATAAATAATCAAGGCCTACTGCTGCAGTAACCCTGCTCAACCTGCTCTGGGCTACTTAACTTACAGTCCTTCCTTAAAGGATTACTAAAAATATATGAAAACAAATACAGACCAAGTGAAAAATCAAGGCCACTTTAACTTCTCACAATCACAACTGTAATCAGAAGAAATTTCAAACTATCCCTAAATGTAGACTGAAACATTAAATATGACAAATAAAGAACAAGACCCCCGGGATTACCTGTGTGGAGGCTCTGGTCTCAGCGTTACACTCGTCCGTCACAGTGAACTGGAAAGTGTGTGTGTCTGTAGTTTCAGCCGTGGCCTTCCACATCAGCAGGCCGGCCGGAGACAAGGATGCACCTTCGGGACCTGACTCCAGGGTGAAGAGCACCGCCGAGCCCTCGGGGTCCCGGGCTTGTAGCTGGTAGATGAAATCCTCTCCCTGGAAGGACCGCAGTCGAAACGGCAGCGACTGGAGCGCCGGAGGCTCGTTCTCTGATGGGAAACACACAGGAGGGATTAACTGAGAGAGTGACTAAACCTCTGGGTGAGTCGTGATGTGGTGACAGTCTGCATGTAAAGGTGGGAATCAGTCTTAAATGTCTCAAACTGTACTTGGCCATTTCACACATTTTCCACACAGATGAAAATGCAAAAAAAGTTGATTTAGATTTAAATGATTTTAAAGACATATCTAAAAATCATGTAACATAAGTCAGACAGAACATAATACAGAGACTATTAAACCAGATTTTTTTTAAAACTATAAACTAAAATTACCACCTCATGGTTGTATGTTTCAACACACCACTGAGGTTCACATCCACGTCTGTTCAGACTCATATAATATATGTAGTGACTGATAGAGAGCTCGGTCACATGGTGCAACAACAATCACCTGAAGCTCAATATCAACAAAATCAAAGATCTTGTGGTGGACTACGATGCTTCAGATATGGATGTTGCTGCAGAGAAGCTCTAAATTCTGAAACATGGATTCTTCACACACACGTTCAACCCGTCGGCACAGAAGATCTAAACAATCAGCACAGTTTGGGTGAAGTTTTGTCATAATTAGCGTATGAATTCTTGAGTTATGAGTAAAAATTTGTTTAATAGGTCACAGTGACTTTGACCTTTGATCACCAAAATCTAATCAGTTTGAGCCAAATTTCCGTCAAGCTGTTCCTGAGATATCGCATTCACAAGAAAAGATTGAATCGTAATGGATTGATCTATTAATTGCACCCATCCCAAATAGGTTCAATAATAATAACATTAATAACAGAATATTTTATGTTATCAACTCTTTTTAAAATACAAACATGTAAAAAATATTGGTTATCTTAGCGGTAACGGCCATGAGAAGCAGGTAATTATCAGTCAGCTGTATTGGTTGGAAGAAATACATGTGATTTGTATTTACTGGTCTAAAAAAGGTGCAGAACCATCGTTACGGTGAACAAACTAAAGTCCTGAGGTTCTGAAGACAGCAGGCTTCTGACCAGAGAATCAACTCTTAGGGACGACGATAAGCTGAGAAAATCCACAAAAGGTAAGTGGATGAAAATCCGTCTGCTCAACACGTACTACCAAAGTGTCTTCAAGCAAGGCACATAATCCACTTAAGTGCTGTGTTGGAGCTGCTGAAATAAAAAGGACAGACGGACAGAATGAATGAATTACTGACCTTTACACAGATATATATTTTAACTTTCCAGAGAACAAGTACTTGTACTGGAGTGTGACATTTCCAGCCCTCACCAGAGCTCCTGTGTCCTGTCAAAAACCTCCTAAATGAGCTGCAGCGTCCTTTGACTGAAGATAAGAGTGCGACTAAATACCTAAAATGTAAATGTGAGCGCTCGTCAGTACCTCCTCAGCTGGCTGGGTCTGCTCGGGGCCGGGGCTCGGAGAGGTGCTCATGGGGCTGAGGAGGATGGTGGTGCTGGTGGTGGCCGGCGGTGGGGCCGCTGACGGGGAGGTGGTCTGAACCTCTGCACCTGCAGTGACATCACAGAGACTTTAATCACAGAAGGAAGAGCGTCACCATTAAAACACAATTATACCTGAATGCAACATTATACTGACTTAATAACTGTTAATTTAAAAAAAAATAAAAAAGCAGCGTTGGTATCAGATCATTAGAAATATTCTACCTGCTGTCTCCGGGATCTTCTGTGTCGGTGCAGGAGTCACCACTCGCCTGCAGAGGAAGAACAAAAAATACTAAATATCAATAATTTCAGCCTGAATGTAAAACATTCATGTTATTCTGCGTGTATTTATAACGAGAGTATTCCATTGGAAAAATGATCAGCTGGGTCCATTTCTGTCAGATTAGTTAAAACATCTTAAATATAGAAATATATTTACATAAGTTCTCTGCATCAATTCCTGTGATTTCTGTGATGCATCTTCAGGGGTTTTCTAGACCTTGATCTTAAACTGATCTAATAATTTATGTGCCAATATAATATATAACATAAAGTCCTGGTGGAGCATCAAACACAACATATGCTTATGTTAAAATGAAAGAGCCGTAGCTGCTGCAAAATATCAGAAGACTTTATTTTTATATTTCCTTTGTCTTATAGACTGAAGCACAGAGTCTCTTTTTTTTCATCACTTTGCTCCTTGATTTCACTTCCCTTTGCTTCAGAATCACTGGCTGTGAAACTTAAACTGACAGCATGACTCAGCGTCTTGATTGTGTTGACAAAACTAGCTGCAGCCAACCAACAATTACCACCTCGTGGTTGTCAGCGTCCGCGCACCAGTCAAGTCACAGTTTCCATCATGTCTGTCCAGACTCATATATGTAATGACTGATAGAGAGCTCGGTCACATGGTGCAACAACAATCACCTGAAGCTCAATATCAACAGAAATCAATGAGCTTGTGGTGGACTACAATGCTTCAGATATGGATAAAACCCAAGATTAGTGTCACCAATTCAGTATCAGACTAAATGTGAAATATGGTCACAATCCCCCCCCTTCTGTTCCTGAGTCATGGTGTTGAATAACCAGAGAAAACATTATGATGTCACAGTAAAGTCGACCTTTGACCTTTGGGATACAAAATGTCAGCACTTAATTTTATCCTGTTAGACGTACGTGTGAATTTTTTTGTCATAATTAGCTTATGTGAATTCTTGAGTTATGACTAAAAACACGTGACCTCTGACCACCATATTCTCATCAGTTCATCTTTGAGTCCGAGTGGATGTTTTGCCAAATTTGAAGAAATTTCCTCAAGGTGTTCCTGAGGTATCATTGCGTTCACAAGAACGGGACAGACGGATTAAAAAAAAAGGTATTTTAATGCACATCATGTACCTCAGGAAGAAAAATGGTGCAAACGCTGCTGTCACATGACCAAACACAGCTAGAGTTAGCCAACTTCAACCCTCATTATGTTTTCAGTTGGTTTTAACAAGCTAACGTTACTGTGGCAGCTAATTAAAACACCTCATATAGCAGAGTATCCAAACCTTTCTGAATAAAAATGGCTAAATAAATAAATAAAAACAGCTTCCTCTTGAAGTAAAAAATGTTCCTGTCCTGTCATTTTCCGTTATAATCTATTACAGTACAGTGTCTTTGAGTATTTTGAAAAGCGCTATATAAATAAAATGTATTATTTATTTATTATTACTGGAGTCCTCTATTATGAGCTACGCTTGAGTGAACCATCTTCACACATGTATTATGTCTCATCCTGAAGAAGGCAGCATGACATCGATGAACTGACATTACATTACATACATTCATTACATTTCTGAGCGTAGAGAACATCTCGTCCGGATACGTGTGTCTTCATGTTAGCGCAGTTTAAATGTCCTTTAGTGAATGAGGTCAAAGAATAATGATTGTGCTCATTCACCAGAGGATATTACAGAACAGGGATGTGACTTTGAACTGGTCCTGCTCAGTCTGGAAACCATTCTGCACGTTTCCTGGTTATTAAAAAGCCTCTAATGTTTTTTTATTGAAGTGATTACAGACTAGAGTAAAGAGATAAAAGTGTGATCTTTTCTCCGAGCCAGTCTGTGTCGACGTAACTCCTCAGATTCAAATTATCACCCTCACTTCTCCAGAGTCACGTTTCCATTAGTGAGATCGCTCTGAACAGAAATAAACGTACAGAATGACGACGACACTGCTGAAGGAAGTGGATGAAGAAATAAAAAACGAGATTTAGAGGCACTGGAGGAGGAAATGACTTTTCTTGTATACTCTCAATAGTATCATTCATTATAATTTATTAACGTGAAATCTGTCCGAATGTGACATTTTATTATCAGGAAAAATGCAGATTTGTCTTTCCAAAAAATCTGACTTATCCAAAAAATGCATTTATGTAAATTACAGGATGTCATCTTGTCAATTTCTGAGGAATAATTATGTTAAGAAAAACATCAGAGATTCACCTGATTCAGTATGGTTTCCACTTGGAAATATGCAAAGACAACTTTATATCAAATTAAATTACAGTATCTCCTGTATCCTTTATTTATTTATGCTTGAGAGATCTCCTGTCAGCAGTTATGCTCTCCTCAATCCTCTGCACAATATCTAATGGCCTCTTTCCACAGTAAGAACTATTCCAGGAACTCAGGAACCTACCTGTGTTTTGATTAAATTTAGTACCTTAGTAAAGGCTCATGGTGACAAATAATGTTCCGGTCCCCCAAAAAACTGTTCCAATCAAACTTCAGACTTGTGTACAGAACACTTCTTATGTTTCCTGATGTTAAAAGCGAGGTTATAGTTTTTGTTTCCTGATAATTTAGTTGCAAAGGAGCCGACTGAAAAACAGGAAGAGACAACAGGGTGACGAAGGAAAGACATCAAACTTGATTTGCTGATTGTTTCATGGCATTGAACATTCAGCAGGTTAATTCTACTCTGGAGAGACAGACGCTCCTTTTTCATCCGTTTGATACTCAGCCAAACATCAGAGTAGTGCCGCACTAAAAACAAACTAGGCAGAGTAGAGGTTTCTGGCACAACTTTACCTATTTTCAAGGTGCATGGAGAAGAAAAACAGGCTTGGGACGTCAAAAATTCCAACAGCACTTGTTGTCTCATTGTTGTCACTTATAATTGTCTCCATGTGACCATGATGAAGGCCACAAGCCGAAATGCGTTGGTCTAACAATAAAGTTTTTCGTATACTACAAGTGCTGCGGGAGTTTTTGACCCCTCAATCACTAAAAACAAACGGCAACAGAATCATGTACATACGTCAACTTTATCATAAATGTTGTGTGGCGTTCGATTTGCGTGGTAGAGTCATAAAATATGTGTGATACAACAACATACAAACTATAGAGCAACTGAGGTCGTAAATCAAGCAAGAACGTTTTAGAAAAACTTTTAAAAAATAGTGCCGTCAGTTCCCAAACCCAAAAAAGTTCCCAAATTTTTTGAAAGCAGGCATCAGATTCAGAATTCAGAGTGTATGTTTCCAAAAAACACATAAAATATTTCGTCTTTGTACTGTATTGAATTGAATATCAGTCAAAAAGGATTTACAAATCCTCAAAGAGAGACATGATTATGTGTCACACCTACCAGGTTGGAGCCCCCCCGTCTCTCCTCCGGTTCATCCTCTGTAAACAAAACAAAAACAAAACAATTATTTACTCCAAGTGTCAGACACAAACACATTTTAACACTAACTGACCACATGATTATCTTGTTTGTGAAGATGATGTTTTGTGTCAGTGATCGCTGCTGCTCTCGATGGTAATCATTTGTTTTCAGATTGATGACTGATTGATTTGTTCATTTGTATCTTTTTTTTCTGTACATCCAGAACTTGGGTTTGCTCAAATGTAATGATGTGAAAATGACCTGTTGTGTTCTGCTCATTTTGCAGCAGCCACCTCTGAAGCCTTCAAGGAGTTTACAACCCTTCAGGCCACAAAATCCATTAAATCTCCAGAATCTCAGAAATGAGAGTGACTATTAATGAGAAAACTTTCTTCTCTGCTTTTTTAAAGGATTAATTCACACAAATTGCATAAATCTGCTCAGACGCCTTGTGGTTTCTAGCATGCAGACAGTTTTGTTTCATTTCTGACAATAATGTTCAGTACATTCTTACATATTATTCAATATTAAACTGAGATGCATGAAAAGGATAAATTTCAACCGATACAGATAACTGATAAGGACCTGCTTCTCATGGCCGATACCAATAAGATAGCTGATGATTTCACGTGTGTGCATTTTAAAAAGAAGTTGATGTAGTGAGCAAAGGTGGATGATTTAATATTCCACAGCTCGATCAATTTTTCTTGTGTTAAAACTCCTCTTCCCTCCTCTCTGAACCCTGGAACATGTTTTGTAAATGACAATCATGTTGTCAGCGGAGACGTCACGTTTGGCTCAACATAGCTGCAGGAGTTTGACATCATGAGCGCGACCACATCGTTTCTTCTTCTTCTCCTCCGTTTATTGGAGGATCACAAACCAACTTTAAACACGCATCCCGCCACCCACTGTATCAGTGTATAGATGCTGTCGTATTATTGGCTCTAATTTCAATTTCCGCGGATAGCTGATAATATAAATTACCCATTACCGTGTTATAGATTTGTTGTCCACTTTATTAGGTACACCTTTATATTACTGACACCCTTTTGCCTCCAGAACCATCTGAATTCTTGATGTCAAGGATCTAAATAGCTGCTGGAAACTTTCCTCAGAGATTCTGCTCCATGTTGACACGACAGCGTCACACAGTCGCTGCAGATTTGTCGGATTCATATTCCTGCTGTGAACCTCCCTGTTCCACTAAATCACAAACATGCTCTGCTGGACTGAGATCTGGTGACTGTGGAGGTCACTGGAGTGCATTATCATGGTGGTGGGAGCAGCTTGAGATGACGTGTGGGCTGTGATAGAAGATGGGACTTGACTGAAGAGATGCACACGGTCAGCAACAATCTTCAGGTCTGCTGTGGCATCTAAATGATGCTCAGCTGGTCTTCAGGGACCTAATGTGTGCCAAGAAAATACTCCCCACACCATCAGAGCAGCCTGAAGTGTTGGCACAAAGCAGGATGGATCCATACATTCATGTGGTTTACTTCACATTCTGACCCAACCATCTGCATGTGGCAGAAACCCAGATTCATCAGACCAAGCAACGTTTTTCCATCTTCTGATTTCTTCTGCTCCACTTCAAGGGTTTTAAGTTACATTCAAAAATCCTGTCAGTGCTTTATCTACCTCAGCTCACTGCGATTGCTCGGGCGCAGATCCAGAGGGGGGGACGTGTCCCTCTCAACTTCTGAAAAACATTAAGTTGTCCCCACAATAAATTATTTCTAAATAAATTATGTAAATAGAAAATATGCATTTAACGGAAGCCGACTCCACATTTGAAATAATTCACACATAAACACAACACTGGAGGTGTTCTCTATGTCCAACTATGTATCCTGCTTAGTGGTCTGAACCGTTGCAGGCTACGACCACACCCCCTTTTGGGTGGAAACAAGTGATGTAAAGGTGCCGGCGCGTAGAAACTAGGACACCATGCCTGAGAGTACGTCAGACAATAAAAACCCAGTTCATGATTTTCTTTACTTCCTCACAGAGTGAAGGACGGTAAAAGAAGGGATCTGTGGCTTCAGGTCGTCCACAGAGAGGATGAAAATGGTAAACTGTGGGACCAACAGTGGCCAGTCGACGTCTTAATCACAGGTTAGTCAATGATGTTACAGAGTAAGTGACGTTTGTGCCGACTGTGCCTGTGGATCAAAGCGAATCAGAAGAGAATCAGTGATGGTGAAACTAAGATTTTACTGTGAGAAATATGGCCTTTCCGATACTAATCGATACTCGAGTCACATTTAGTGGAATACAATTCCAAAGCACATTAGACAGCTAACCCCGTATAGATCTTTTCAGAACCAATTGAAACAATGGATGATTAATACATATAAATGTCAACACTAAACTTTTCACTAAACTACGTGCTATGCTTGTTTGCCTGATCTACTGTTTGTTTTTCTTTTTCCTCCCTAATCTTCGTACCCTGTTTTGTTTTTGTTTGTTCACTGGTGGTTGATTAATACATATACATGTTAGCACTAAACTCTTATTTTATATGTCTGATATACAGTGTGTATATGTTACTGTGGATTTTACTATTCTTAACTGTGTGCCTGTTTTTTGTTTGTTTGGTTCTGACTGTGTTTTGCTTGATGGATTTTAGGAAGCCTTTTTAACACCTTGGCCTACAGATGGAAAATAGCCTTTTGGCTAATTCTGTCATTTTCACTCATGTATGTGTTTTATTAATTTGCACTGTCCCTGTTTAAATAAACCAACCCAAACCCATCCATAAAACACCTGCTTTTAAAACAGAGTTTGGTTTCGCAGTATGTCCACTCGAAAGACTGCTGGGAGCATTTTAATGGTATTAAGTCACAACACATTCAGCTGATCTTCCTTCTAATAATGAACCTTGAAAACAGCATTAAGTCATGTAGAACGTGGACCTGATTTCTACTTCTTTCAGCTCGTCGTAAAAGGTTTCATAATGAGCACAAACATCTATCAAAATAAAGAGAGTCGTTCTGCTTCGCCACAGAAATTATTTTACAGTAACGTCCCATTGGACAGATTATCAAGACAGCAAATATGTCAGGTTCGTCCACTTTCATTGAGGCAGAAAGGATACTCATTAACCCCCATTTCTTTATTTTTACTATAGAACTATAGAACGGCTACGGTCTTCAAGTGTTGACAGTGAATGTTCTGTGAGTAGACTGAGTGTTGGCAGAATGCTCTGTAAGCCCCGTGTGCTTCTCTTACCCTGTGAATCATGCTCACGTGCTCCTCAGAGCTGCTGAAGTTTTTGGCGAGGTCAGAGATACAGAGCGACTCGTGTTGACACGTGTGAACCCATCTCTGGTACTCCGTCGTCCCGGGGATCCTGTCGAAGAAGATCCTGAACGCCTCCCACACAGCCTCCTGACAAACTGACCAAACAAACACACACACACCGCAGCGTCTTAGACTTTCAGCACACTGCTGCCAGGAGCTCCTCTACACAGCAACAATCTGTTCCACACTGTAAACTGCAATAAACGAGCCTGTGACAGATTCACAGTTCTGTCTCGGATCAATGTGCAGTGCTGTTTGTTGGTCTGCAGGATAGTTCTATTAGGGATTAACTGATTTTTTTGTTTAAGGGCCGATACCAATAACATAGTTAACCATATCGATAATAGTTGACATGGAGACCAACAACCCTTACGTGTTTGCAGTAAAAATTTAAATCTTAGTTATTGTTCTTTCTATCACTGGTTAGTCTAATCTTTGATGCTTAAGTACATTTTGGAGGCAAATATTGTACTTTCTACTCCACTAGACCAGACTACATATTACTATCATTTTAAACAATTATTTTAAATTAATTCAACAGCAATTAGACAAAAAAAAAATCATCAGCCCGATCATCAGAAAAAGGTCATATATCAGATTTGATAATCAGCCAGGCAGATAATCGGTCTATCCCTAAATTCTATGAATTAACAGATTTTTCTCTTAAATTTGTTCCAATCCAAAAGTATTTTGTACATACAAAAAATCCAGGTAATAATTTCAAAAGCTTGAGTGGAATCTCTCACCACAGCATACAAGTTCAAAGAACTCCTGTTTAAATTAAAACCTTCAGGCTTTCCAAATGTATTTTATTTAAACACCGATCAGCCACAACATTAAAACCACTGACAGTTGAAATCAATAACATTGATCATCTCTCTACAGGTCAATATTCTGCTGGGAAACCCTGGATCCTGACATTCATGTGGATACCAATTGACACAAACCATCCGCCCAAACACCCTCGCAGATCAAGCACACCCCCCATGGCACCGGCACACCCCGATGACATTGGTCCCCCGGCAGGACAATAAGTGCTACCACACCACACAAACTGCTCAGGAACAGCCCGAGGAACGTGACAAAGAGCTTAAAGAGTCCACCTGGACTCAAAATGCCCCAGATCCAAATCCGATTGAGCTACATGGGATGTGCCTGAAAAATTACGATCCATGGAGTTCTGTTGCCATGAGGGGGTTTACTTTGTCTGAAACAATGTTTGGGTGGGTTTTATGGGTCAAAGAACATCCACATGAAGACCAGGACCCAGAGTTTCCACTAGAACATTGTACTGTAGCCATGATCAATGTCATTCACTTCATCTGTCACTGGTTTTAATGTTGTGGCTGATCGGTATAAAAGAATTGACTTTGATAAAGGAATCAGGTGACGTGCTGCATTAGAGGGAGATATACCTGCTACAGGAAATACATGTTTTTATCATTTTAACAAAAGACATCCATCAGCATCACTTTATATCTGACAGTAAACTCCATATGAGCCAAGGATAAAAGATCAAAACAGAAAAGATGAAAGAAGACAGGATAATAGATGAGGAGATCAAAATAGATATTTGCATACATATATCATCAGTGGAGATAAAAAGCTAATGTGCAGAACAGAATTAAACTGTCAAAACAAGTTTGTAAAAACATCCTGCAGACAAGAAGTGTCCCTGACATTTCAATCTAAAGAGGGACACTGATAATGTAAAGCAGCACTGTGTAAACAGTGTTCATGGAGTCACAGATTGTACTTGTTGGGAAGCAGTCCTGCATTTTATTTTTCTGTAACCAAAGGTTTCAAAAAAACTGTAGACTGCAGAAACTGTCCAGCTTCAGCTACTTTTCTCTGTCAAGAGTTTTGTACCTGAAAGCCTCTGTGGAGGAGGTGAACAAGTCACTTCATCACTCCTGAGGGGCCTCACTGATGGCTCAGCTTTGGACCAGCGACATTCATCGCACATCATGTCCCTCCACTCTGTTTCTCACCGGGACCAGTCGTTCCTTCTCTACTCTATGTGTCACATATTGGACCAAAAACATGGACCAAGCAACACATTTTAGTCACTCTAGTCATTTTTCTGATATCATAAAGCCACGCTGCACGTAAAGTCCAAACTCCAGCAGCCATTATGATATTTTGCAGCGGCCGATGGCTCCTTCAAACTGGATACATTTTTGTTTTTAATCTGTTATTTTTTCAGCTTTATTGCTGAAACACGTATGAGAGAAATACACACATCAGCATTGGAGAAGGAAATGCAGGGTTTGGATTAATAGCAGATTTTGTGGGACGATCACTGCCCACAGCATTTTTTTGATCATTCAGCCAGACCAGCCGGACCGCCCCGGGACGAGAGGAACGAGATCCAGGATGGAAGCCATGCTAGCCCAGCTTGGACTTAAGGCTGCTCCTGGCTAATGGGACTCGGGCTGGCTAAACAACAGAAAATCAAGAGACTTTTGTGTCAACGTCTCCACCACAACATCCCAGATCAAGCAGTCACACTTGACAGGTGGATCCGTGTTCGGAGCCGACGGAGCGTCGGACTCCGGCAGGACGAGGGCAGGCGAACTCTGTTTACATGAAGCATGAGTGTGCAACCCAATGTTAAACAAGGACAAATACATTTCCTTGATTAAATCCTTGTCGTATATGGGTGAAACGAAAACTCTATCCTGTTCCTTCACCTCAACCTGCTGCGCTGACTCAGATAATATAACAAAGATGTGGACTAGGGAGAAAAGAAGGGCAGAAAAGCAGGGAGAGAGATGCAACAACTGTCCTCAGCTGGATTCAAACCAGGGACTTTGTGGTTCGTGATCAGTGTCTTAACCCCTGAGACATGGGGACACACCACAAAGACAAACCTTTGTCTCGCTCTACATCTGGTAACATCACTGAACTGACATGGACTTCATTCATCAAACACTAGTTTCTGTCAGTTTAATTACACTTTTGGTTTACAAGAAACAAAAGAAACAGAAGCATTTAACTACTGTCTTGGTTTCAGGCAAATATCTCATAAATAATATGAGTAAAATCTTTATTTAGTTGATTAATTTGGTTTCAACAGCCCTTAAATTTGTGCAATTTAAATGTCCATTAAGTTTCACATTGATTTCCAACCTTCCAGTCAGCCGCACTCATCATCACCTGGTAAATAAAGCTACGAGCCATAAAAGCTTTTGAAAACGGTCAATGATTTTTCATTTAACGACGGTCTGACATTTGAGTCAGCTGTAATTCAAGAAACAAAACATGACATTTTTCCTTTTCACTGACTATTTGATTGTTTTTCTCTCCAGGGCTTAAAAAAAAACACACTTTCTGCTGCCTCCTGGGTGTCAGGATGTCCTTCAGCGCTCTGCCACAAAAAGTTTACAAGAGGGTTCCTGCTTCCAGCCGTATCAGCAACAATAAACTCAAGTTGGATTAAATCCCACCAGACTGAATGAAATGGAAATCTGCCCAGTGGAATGTAGGAAATCAATCAATCAAAACCCAATGCATGCTTTGGAAAATTGCTGTTCAATAAATGTGCTCTCCTTAAAGCAAGTTTTTGCAGGAAATATCAAAAAATGAATCAATGTCTGCAATATGAATGCTGATGTGCCCTGAAGCAAGGCCAGAGTTAGGAGCTCAGTGGCTGTGTAAGAACACTGAGCACTTAACAGCCATGGATGTCTCTATGACTGTATGAATGTTTGCTGATTTAAGTACCTCGGAGCTGGTAATACGCCTGGTGGCTGGCCAGCACTTCACTGATGGCCTCTTGGGGGCAGATTCTCACCCCGGAGTGGAGAAACACCGACCTCTTTGACCGACGTGTGGCCACCTCGAACCCTGAACCTTCAGTTTGTGTGGACGTCCTCAGCAGCTCCACCAGACGTCCTGAGCCGGCGGCCTCCGCCTGCACCGCCGAGTCCAGCCTGACGCCGCTCTCTGAACAGGGAACAGACAGGCATTTGTTCAAGGCATGGGTGGTGTTTACTACAAAAGGACAAACAGCTAATGTCACAAGATTTAGGCATTTGAAGACAGTTAAAACTGGATTTACTGTCATTTTCTTCCTGTCAACACAATGACGCTATCTACTGTAAAACTAGTACTTAAAGCAGCTTAAATCAGGAGAAGTATTTTGGGAATATCAATCTGTTTTGAGAGCAGAAGTAGATAAAAAAAGAAGTGAGCCAGCTGCTCCAGCTCTGTGATCATTTCAGCAGTTTGTCCTGCTGCATGTGGTTAAATGTTACATTTAATAAACAGTTTCCAGACAAACAATAAACACACACATATTATATTAAGTCAGACTGTAATATGACTTACAGTGACATCAGACTGAATTGTTTCCATTTTCACTCTGTCATTCCCTCCACTCTAACTGATTTCCTGGGGGAGAGAGGTTCGATTTACCCAAACCAATCACTAGAGACCAGCGTACGTCAGGTGAGGTTGACACTGAAGCGTAGCCATGCCAACGTACTGGTTTTGCTGGTCTACACACATCTTGACATCATGAGTGTTTATTAAGCTGCGTTTATTGGCGGATTGTAAACCACGTTTAAAGGACTTTGTATTATCGACTCTATTTAGCAGGTAATTATTTCATCATTGTAACTACTAATCTAAAATTTCCCATTATCGGCCAATTTGTCTGATAAATATTACGCTTCCCTACTGAGCAGAATATTCATTTTGTATTTAAATTATTTGAGTTTGAACATTTTTAGCATTTGTATTTCAGTTATTCCTTTTTAGTTGCTTTCAGTAACATATTTAAATTGACCCTTATTCAAACTGTGCATACACGACTTGAAACATCTCATAGAGATGTGAGAAAATTTGACATATGAGAATATTTGTATAATTCGACAAACTCTTAAATTTGTGCTGTTGTCTTCTTCTTAATTCTCTTTCAAGGATTCTCTCATCACCGGCAGCTCGTTTGTGTTTTCTCTCCTTTTCTTTGAACTCCTTCTTTAACATTTTCTGAACTATTCTCGCAGCAAGAGGACCTTGTTTACTGTAGAGCACGGAAACACACAGTGACACAAAATAAGTCAAATTAGTTTAAAACTCTCAGCTAATTGGTGAAAAACTGAAAAGAATAAACCAGTAAACACTAAAACTTGCAGCGTGCAACCTCAATTTACACCATTTCCTCGATGTAAGCTCACTTGTCTTTTTCTATAAAGCTGTTTATAGGCCTGTTTGTCTTTGTTTTGTGTTATTTGTGTCCATGAGCGAGTGCAGCTTAGTACTGGATCTGCCTGCCAGAGTCCGGGGTTCACTCGTCCGCCTTATGCCCACTCATACCAAAAATATAAGCACTCACTGTGCTTGAAGGGTGCTTGGAATACAAGCGTCTACCCAGTGTGCTGCACGCATGTGTTTTTGATCACACCATCCAGCAGATATATTCAGGACGGCAACTGATCAATGCTTCTATAATAAATACAAGAAACATTTTGAAGTGAAGGTGGAGGTGGTTGATATATAGATCAAAACTATTGATAGATTTACTACGTCTTGCTGTTTTATGATGCATTTAAACAGCCTTTTTGTATCCTCGAGTGACAACACCTGAGTGACTTCAAAGCCAAGTACTGTACTTACGCAATCGTAATAGGCTTTGCTTTGGTACGTGCACCGACAGTCAAATCCTTGTATCTAACTGCTCTTATCTATTGAGAAATGCAATCTTTTTTGCAGAGAACAGAAGTGTTAAAGCAGTGAAGGAGTGTCGAGGCTTACCTTTAACTACAGCAGCTTGTGGAACGAGGACGAACAGCAGCACGAGTCCAAATTCCCATAACATTGTGGAAGAGGAGTTTCTAAAAAGTAATGTCAAAGTAAATCCGAGAGGGTGAGGGGAGGTGGGAGGTGGGGGTCAGGGGGCGTCAGGTGGAGCTCATGGGTGGGTCTGCAGGTCGTTCAACTTTGCATGGAGACGGTGGATGTTTTAAGGCCCTGAGCTGCTGCTGAAACACACCTAATGAATCCCAGGACGTGCATCTGATGGAGGAAGGTGTTCCTCCTCCCCGGGGGAATTGTGGGACAGTAAGTGTGGCAAGAGTGATGAGGTTAAAAAAGTAGGCACCGTTTCGGCAATAATCTGTTTATCTACCGCTCAGACATAATCCGTCTTTACCCTGCGGCCCTCACAGCGCTGGCGTCATCCTGTTAGTGGCTTTCTGGGGGCATCTGTCAACCATGGTGACCAGTTTGTTCAGCACACCCCCTCCCAGCCACCCTGACACTTTACACTGGTGTTTCCCTGCTGTTTTTTTTTTTATTCTTAGCTAGCCTGGAGAGCAGTGTGGAGACGAAGTGAGCCATCACTCCATTGAAACCAATAAAACTCACATTATCCGACAGTGTTGACAGCTCCCATGAACTGGACAGCTTGTGCTGATCCAGTAAAGGAACATCTCCACCTGACAGCTGTTCCTGGTCTGGGTGGTCCTCATAAGCACATCACCCTGGAGGCACAAACACACGTGTTCAGACTAAAGTTTCTACCAAAGTTTCGATTACACTTATTTTAATCCTTGCTGTATCTTTGCTTCAGTTTCATGCCACCGGATTTGCTGCTTTTATAAATCTGTCACTTTTTTCACTGTTTTAATTTCATGTAAAGATTATGTTTATGATCCTGTTATATTTTGTTACGGAGGCCGTCTCTACATTAACTGTGCAAAGCGTGACATTGCAGGAATAAATGAATGCTTAAATCCTCTGCTGAATGTATTTCCATGCTTTTGTTTCAAATTCCATAAGTCCAAAAGCTTATGTCATCTCAGGCTTTAAGCCCCAGTTTAAATTATATTTGTTATAGAAAGTAAAGAAACTTTTTAAGATGAATTTGGCTCTTTCAATACGTTTAAAAATGTTTTGTTTCATGATTCTTCATTTTAGATCAAAGAGAAGTACTAAAGGTCAGTATAGGAACTGTATACTTGTAAATCTTCTTAATATTTTCATTAGCATGCAACTCAGTAGAATAAAAGTTTACTGTTACTATATAATTCTATTAAACACATTTCTTCCTACCAACCTTTTTCCATAAAACTACTTGAAGCACTTTAGATTCTATTTTAGTGCATAAATGTGTTTAATTTAAATTTTATAACAGTTTTGTTTGAACTCTGAATTTCTCTTCTGTTTCCTTTTTCTGCAACATTTCCAAATGCAAATATTCATCATTTCATTTTTGTTTGATTTGATGATCATTTTTTCTAATTGATTATTTCATTGTTTAGTCCATAAAATGTTTTAGTATAATATCGTAGAAGACAAAAAACAACAACAACTAGTATTTATATTTAAAAGGATAAAAGCAGAGCATATTTTGTATTTGTGCAATGACTCAAACAAGTAATTGATAGGTTGATAAGCTAATTGATTAATTGGCTGATCTTTTATCTTGGATTGGTTCACATTAAATGCAGTTTGCTGACTAAAAAACAAACCATACAAAACTGTTGAGAGCTTCATATTTGTCCATATGCACTCGTTCACACACAGGATGACAACGACGATGAAGACGACCACCACCTCGAAACACGGGTGTGTTTGGGGGCTGAGGGGCTTCAGACACACTGCGTGTTGTCTCTCTGAGGATTTACAGTAGAAATAAGACAGTGGATTTAGTCTCTCCACAGGAGGACAGACCTCTGGGTGCCCCCCCTGTTGTTTCCAGAGAGAAAAATGGCCCAAATGTTTTTTTGCTTTGGGACAGAGGGGGAAGGGGTGGAGTGAAGATAAACACCAACGAGTGACCTTTCCCATATTAACGAGTGGGGGAAAGTTGAAGGTATTAAGTTATTGTAGGTCAGTTGAAGCTCAGACATCACCAAGTTTGGCCATATCTGCAGATCCCGGCAAAAGAAGATTAGAAAATGATTTTAATCTCTAATCCGGTGGCTCGTTCACTGTCCAACTCTGCTCTGGTTGGTTTACTCCCTCCTGTGTGGAGCAGCAGCAGTTATAGTAGTAGTAGTAGTAGTAGGATTAATGGTAGCAGCAGTAGTAGATGTAGTATTCATAGAGTAGTTGTGGGTGGTTCTATCATTGGTGTTAGCAGCAGTAGTTGTGGTAGTAGATGAAGCAACAGTGGTAGTACTTATGTTGGTTGTATTGGTGCTAGTCGTAGTAGGATTAGTATTAGTAGTAGTAGTCGTAGCAAAAAGAGTGATAAAAGAAAAAATTGAACATTAACAAATAAAAAAACAAACAAGAATGAAGCAGCAGCAGATGTACTAGTAGTTGTAGTAATAGCACTTAAAGTAGAAGTAGCAGCACAATTAGTTGTATTGGCTGTAGTAGTACTCGCAGTAGCAGTAGTTGTGGTAATACTAAGCAGTAGTGGTGGGAGCACTTGCAGTAGTTGGCGTTATAATTGCACTACAAGCAACAGTAAGGTTTGTGTTGGCAGTAATAGTAGTCATTGTAGGAATACTACTGGTAACAGTTCTGGTGGTAGTAGAAGTTGTACTCATTCAGAATGAACTGAACTGCCGCCTGTGGTCAAAACTAAAATTCAATCAATCATCTCAATTAAATAACCAATTAATTACTCAGCTTATTTCTAATTGTCTTCATGTCATTATTAAAGTATTAGTGATGCGTGTGGTTTTTCTCATGAATATTGGTTCCCTGTTGTACCGTCAGTATATTTGGTGTTGTTGAGTTTTGTGGTACTTTGATCAAGTTTTGGCTCTTAGACGTTTCTCTCCTCTTTCCCTCAGCTGTTTGATCTGCTAATAAAACTTTCACTTTACACACTAAAATCCAGCTTCAATTATCATAATATTATATTTAACAAAGTGTTTAAAAATTCAGTATCTGGGCACGAACTACGAGACTTTGACATTTGATTAAATCCTTAAAAATTTACAGCCGATAGCCGGGAGCGTAGTCACAAAGGCGTCACACAGAGCGGAAATGAAAAGGAAGTGATATGCAGGAATGTCACTGAGGTTGCAGGCAGTTTAATAAAGTGGGCAAAATAATTTTGTATTCAAATAAATGTCCTCTGTGTTCCCGCTAGGAAGATACAGATTTTAGTCTCAATATCTATCTCAAAGGCTGCTGGGGGAATCAAACATGAACGCTTTAAGATCATTCTGCATTTATTCCCAGTTTGACCTCCAGGTCCAACAGTAACCCTGGGTGCAGGTGAAATGACTGAAGGCTTTTCTCCCACAGAATCGTACTATGTTGAAGTCCAGACGAGAATGACAGATAATCCAGTTAATTTAGTCTGTCAAGTCTCTCTGTTTAGCCTTTCACCACTAAAAATAATCCTCCTGACGCAGATGTCTCCGCCTGCAACAACACAGATTACAAGACAAATTCCTGTTTCTGATCAGTGGATCAAACTAAACTACGTGTAAATAATCAACTAACTTATACTCTTAGGACAAACTAATTTCAGGTGTGCTCAGCTCGTTAGAGACGTAGATAATATAGTTGGATAATCACAAATTAGATATTAAGTGTAGAAATAATACAAACACTGATGAGACTTCAATATAATGTTGATTTTGAAATCAGGTTGCATCGCAAACATGAGGAGAAACTTCAGAGATAATCTTTTCTTCAATCTCAAACATGCTCACACTACAAGACTGGAAAATAACGGTGCATCACACACTACAGGATATTTATTTTGATTATCGTGAGGGGAAGTGACGCACCACCTCAGGTGATCTCTCTCACCTGACCTCATGGGTAAGCAGATGGAAACAAAATGGATGCTGGCGTGGTGCAACAAGTTGCCGTAGTAACGCTTAACAGTGAGGAAAAAAACAGAAGCTTAATGAGTCTGGATGAGAAAATGTTCGGGAGATGTGGTCAACACAGTTTATGAGCTAGATGTTTACCGTTGCCTGGCAACACCGTCAACTGATGTCTCTCTCATTGGCTAGTGTGGTTCAGCTCGGAAAGTACTGATGTAATCATCCTGATTTTAAATCATAAATATCAAACATGGCTCTGATGAGTCTGGGAGCAGTTCAGGAGTTTTAAGACTGGATCTGTAAACATCTCACATTACCAGATAATCTGGACCGAGCATCGGAACCGACCGCAGTCCCAGAGCAGATTTCTTCTCTGATTGTCGGGAGGGGCGAATCGGGATTAAATCAGCCCCAAACTCTTAAGTCAGTATGACCGTCTGGAGAAAAATATTGCCAACCCCTGGTGTAGCTCTATAACCTCTTCATTTGTTCTTTGAAAATTTGAAAATAAAAGAAAACAACATCAGAAGTGAGACAAAGGACTGGAGAGTCTTATAACACCTCAGTCATCCAGATGACTAACCTGCAGGATATAACAACACAACACGTGTTTCATCACATCATCATTCAGTATGTTGAGCCCTGCTGCGCCTGCACCATGTGAGTCAGTACATTCTGTATTATCTGCGGTTTAACTCTGCATCAACAAATCCAAGAATCAACCTCCTTCACATTCAGAAGACGCAGTGGAGAGGCTGTTGTTAGACTCGGGCTCCGTGACCTTGGGTGAGGAGAATCAGACAGTCGTTTATTTAAAAGACTTTATATATAAGCCAAAATCATGTTTGCAAAGCCCCGCAGCTCCAATGCCTCAGGGTTTGTACAGAAACACTTCAATAGGCTTAGCCGTTACAGGAGACGCCTACGTTTCGTCTGCTGTGATGGGCATCCTCCCTCATGTATGTCAACGCAGCTGAATGACACTTTTATCAATGGAAAGGTTGGAACATCAGCAGGCTAACAGGATTAAAGAATACAGGGTTGTTACACAGGAAAGACAAAGCTTTGGCCTGTCCAGGTCAATTTATGCATGTAAAGCTGCAACTAATAACTGATAATGACCTGCTTCTCATGGCAGATACTGATCAGATTAACGATAACTTTTGTCTTTTAAAAAGACGTTCATGACCTGTAGTTAAGTCCAAACAACTGTGAAGGAATTTTCCGTCATTTAGTTAGTTTGTGTCCTGTGACTCAGTAAGCGTTCACATTCCCATCTACAGTCCTTGAGGTCAGGCAGACTCAGTGTCGTTAAACTGGAGAGAAGGTTAACAGATGCAGAGTTTCTCTGTGACTCCTCCCCTCCTGCTGTGCCTAAAGGCCTACGCCGTTTCATTTCCTCATTCATACAATCATCAATATCAAAGCACGTATCAGAACATATTGACTTGCATAAATATACGTCTTTAGAAACCCAAATCCCAGTTAGATATTACTTCCTGCTTTTATGATCAATCCATCAATAAAGTAAGAACAGAGACAGCGATCTGTGGACATCAGAATAAAATCTATAGGCTGCATTCTCCTTAGTTATAACACTGTGAATCTGTGGACATTAAGGCAGCTGTTCCCCTGCACTGACACGCTGACCTTACATTACTGTAATAATCACGGTTTAAATTAATCTGTATGAAGCTTTAGACACATAAGACACTGATCAATGATCATGTTCTGATCGGTCCCACTGATGGAACATTACTGTCAAAGTTATCACACCATGCCGTAGATTGAATATTCCTGAGTGAGGATGACCGTGCAGCTGAAACGACTTTAAGATTATTAAAGTAAACTTAATGTGGTTTGACGGCATTTTAGTGACGATCTTTAAATTTACAAGTTGAAATATAAATGTTGCTGAACATGATTTTTTAAATGTGAAACATACTGCTTACTTAAAGATTGAATGAAACAGGATGAAGCAGGATTCAAGCACTTTATCATCCATTAGGGAAATTCAAGTCGGTAAATGATGAATGAGTTGACGACGCTGAATAAAATGTGTGTTAACTTAGTGACTCCTTCCTCCTCTCCTGATTTGAAGATAAATGTCAGGGTCCTCAGTGGCATGCCTTCATATTTCTAGCTCCGCTGGATTAAAATGGAGGCTCTGCTCTTTATTTACCCGTTGCCATGGCGAATCATTGTATCGGAGCTTCATTGATGATGGCTTTTTTCATTCACAACGCACCTGAACATTCAGACACAAACTCTGAACTTCCCATCTCAGATCAGTCAACCCAGAGTTCAGGATTAAATTACTCGGAGTTTGTTAAACCAGCTTTCTGAAACAAGCCCAGGAGGTCTCCTCGCTTTGACTCACAAGATTTTCTTCACATTAACTTATTCAATTCACATTAACTAATCACAGAAGCTGTGAAACGTAGTGAAAAAAAGCCAAATATTCGACTTGTTCCAGCTTCTCAAAAGTTAACTGTTAGTGAAACAAGACATTTTAAGACAATCTCCAGATTAGTCAATGATTAAAATAATCGTTAGCTTCAGTCCTAGTGCGTTATGTAAAATTAAATAAAATACAACCACCATGATTGTATGTAAACTGCTTTTTTATGAATATGTGGCGTTTTGACACATTTGATCCGAACACGAGAGATACGGTATGTTACAGAGTGGGGTGCACTATGTTGGTAATGAATGCATTATACTGGAAAACTGTAGAGGATTGTCACATCAACTCAATTAATATGTAATTGAGCCTGAGCGCTCTATCATTAGCACATAATTTGCAATTTATAAACTCCATATTTACAGTTTAACATGATTAACTTGACAACAAATTGCCCCCGGGACTTATCTGCACAGTAGGAGCGAGCCAGAAGGACAGACTGCATTAACCTGACAGATCCACAGTCAGACGAAAATGAATTCTGCAGAGAGGGTAAACACAGAGCTGAAGGCCTGTTTACACAGCAGCCACTGCAAAAAATCCCTTTGTGTATTGCGCCGAACACCAGTCACCGAGTCTGGACACTTCCAGACAGAGGTGGGAAGTTACTTCCAGTTTTCCTCAATCATATGTCACAGGAAAATACTGTACTTTTAACTCTTATTACGTTTATCTGAAGGGTATAGTTACGGTGCATTTACATGATTACATTACGCTGTTGTCAAGACACTGTCTCACTGCTTCACAAACAGAAAGTTGACCTGGGACACTGGGGATAACATTTTACTGAGTATACTTGTATACTTTTACTCACTTTTAGTACTGTAGACTTTACTGGCAATTATTCAGTTGGGACAACAACATTTAAAAAGGATTCGAGTCCGAGTCCTTCCTCCCCCTCTGGTTTGTAATATGCAGTTTAACAGGGAAATCTGTCTGAGCCCACTTTATCAATGAGCACGATTAAGCTGCAACTGACCCGACAGGCCTGCTAATGACTCCGCTTTTCATCATTTCAGTACAGCCAAATTAAGGCTGTTTTAGTAGTTTCTTAATTATGATGAATGGGCACAAGTCCATTAATGATTGCTTGTGTAATGAGGTTATAGCTGTGCTCTTACTGACTTCCTGCCTTCAGTGAGATGATGGTGAGCGGTCCGTCCAACAGCATCCCACTGGGATGAGTTTGTGTCGGGGAGTTTAATAAAAACCCTCCGTCATCCCTCAGGAGCTAAGCCCTCTAAAAGCCTCAGGAAAGCCCCGTCAATAAACACAATTGTTGCCAATTAATTACCTGTTGATCAACTATTTGATCAATAGACTCAACGTATAATTTCAGGACTAATGACAAATATTTTGTAGTTTTTCAGCTTCTCGCGATTTGCTGCTTTTCAGTGTTTTATATTACTTTTATTGAATTTTTGGGACAAGACTTTTAAATATGTCACCTCTCAGAACCAGTAATGGAAAAATAAATGGACAGCTTTAAACTACCATAAAGTACAAAAAAAAATAAAAATTTTAAAGTATTCAAAATGTCAGGAAACACTAAAGATCTCCACTTAAACCCAGACTAATAAAACTGGTGAACTTAGGCAGTTTGTTTTTAACAGTGGTGAAAGAAGTAGTAATCCCACAAAATACTGCAAATTACTATTATTATATTACAAATACTGCAAAAGTCCTGCATTTAACATTTTACTAACAATACTTACAAAATACAGGCCACCCGAAGTACTGAAAATAAAAGTAGGTACTCATAATGCAGAACGTCCATTTGACAATCGATTAATCGGCTAATTAAGCCAGCTCTACTAGAAAAGGTGTTAATTTAAATTACTCTATACAGTATCTCAACATATAATGATACAACATAATGTAATTATTGATTATATTTTGTATTACCAATCTGAAACTTCAGTAATTAAATGTAGTGGAGTAAAACTATAATTTCCATGTAAAATGCGGGGGAGTAATGTTCATGTTAGAAGTAACGTACAAAGTACAATTAACCTACTTAAAATTGTACTAAAGTATGGTAGTTGAGTAAATCTACTTGGTTAGTTACTTTCCACCACTGCTTGTTAAAGTAACGTTTGCTTAGTGACAATAAGAAGAACTTAATGTAATGCTAAGTAACTTACTGCGAAAGAATGAAATTTCAGCATTTAGACAGATCCGGTTTAGCAGCATCTAGCTAAGCTAACATAAGCTTATCCGAAGACTGAAGCCAACGTTATCACAACGAAACTTTCTCTTTCCCTCTTTCTCTCTTAATAACACAGAAAATGACGGTACATTGGTCACATTACGGTGGTAAACAATAAAACCATGTTATTCAGCTCATGTAGGCACATTAGCTAACGTTAAAAGTCAAGTTAGCTAGTGGACTAGCGGTTACGGTACATAAACAGAGCAAGCATTAGCATCAATGAACAGCTAGCCAACTACCATTAAACACTTTTTTTCTTTTTTTCTTTTTTTTACATCTCCACACTGATAAAGTACAGAAAACTCATAACAATAAACAAGAGAGCTAATTAAAATGAAAAGTGACTCACCACTTTCAAAGTCTTCGCCAAACGGCTAAATCCACAAAGAAGAGAACCTTCCAGAACCTGATTAAAGTGGGGACTGATCCACATTTGGTTCTGTATATTTCGGTTATATCCATGACAGAGTAACCAAACACAGCCAGAACAGGTAACAGGTAGTCAAGTCCATCATCAAGTCGCCAAATGTTGGCTGGTCTACAGGTGCATGTTTTAATGATTCAGCTGCAGGTGTGTTTGAATTTTAAATAAATGTATTATTGTAATTTCATTTTTTGAAAATAATATTTCAGCAAGTTGTTTAAAAAAAACAACAACTTACATGGTCTTTTTTTTATTATTATTATTAAAAAACATAAAGAAAATACATGTGAAAAATATTATTTTATATGATTTTTATTGATTTAAAAATGAGTTTATTGCTTTAGCAAAGAAACGTTACATCAGAATTGTGTCCATAAAATGCTGTTATTGGCCAATCAGAAGATAATAATAATAGTAATAGTTACATATATTTACATCAGAACCATTCAGAACCCAAGCCAACTATGTAAGCTCCCCCGAATTCTGTTTTCAGATTCTAAATGGATTTGGACTTTAAAAAAATAAAATGAAACATGAAGATAAAAATTTAAATCAAGCAAATTTGCGTATGTTCTGGCAGGCTACAGAACTCAAGCTCAGCTCACAAAGCCAGCCCACATCAGCTGATGGCTCAGCTGATTCCCTTCTATGCATCCAATTGGCAATTCTTATACCGATACTCATATTTAAGGAACGTGGAAGGGCAGGAAGGTGTGCTCTCCCTGCTGTTGGCCTTTCCCTGTAGGCATGTGGAAGGGCAGGATGCTCCCAGAACAGAGCCATACCATCAAATATTACTTAATGCAAATGGTAGGCCTAATCTCAGTTTCTTTGACTATAGTGGTCTTGACTGAAATGTATTTCTCTGCAGTGAGGTGTAAGAGCGGAGCCTCTCATTTCTTTGTACAGATGAAGAGCTTTGGATCTCAAATATATCACCAGTCATTTGATATTTTAAAGTCTGATCACAATAACAGTTTGTTCACGTTCAATTTAAATCCTGTATGAAGAAAAGAACATTAAAATTATTCTTTTAAAAGAGCAAATAAGGATTTTAATATCGACAGTAGAGATTCTGTGTAACGACACTAAAGACAGAACTGAGTGAAATGTGTCTTCTCAGATTCTAATATTCACGTTCAAATTGATTTAGGCCTCACAGCTGCGACTGCTGTCTTTTTCTGAAGGCTTAATTGACGTGATGAACTTATCGTTCCTCATGGGAATAACTACATAATTAACTTGAAAATAACCACTGCTGAATTTAAATCAGGGTGTAGAGATACGCATGTTTACTCTCAGAGGAGGAGACCTTCACAAACACAAACAGATAAACAAAAGACAGGACAAATGCGCTGTTTTATTTCTCTGGCATGACCGGGGTGTTGCAATTCCCTCCTCAATGTATTTTCATCTCCGAGCACAGGGCTCAGGCTGAGAGGAGGCTGCAGCATTTATAATGAGCTTTGGAAGCTTCCGTTCTGTTTGATTTCATCGAATCAAAAGTTTCTGAAGGTTTGTGACACGACTGATTCCAGCCGTGTTTACTGAGGGCAGAGAGCTCTATTTTAATTTCAATGTCATGTTTGGTGTCAACTGTTCGACGCATAAGAGGACTTATTAAAGGGAGTGTCTCAGGTTTGGAGATATCAGCTGTAGAGATGTCTGCCTTCTCTCCAATATAATGGAACTAGATGGCACTTC
>JBBPCS010000238.1:1046676-1065293 GCA_037974645.1 Hollardia meadi
GTCTGACACAGCTAGCTAACGTCTGACACAGCTAGCTAATGTCTGACCCAGCTAGCTAATGTCTGACACAGCTAGCTAATGTCTGACACAGCTAGTTAACGTTCCCTCAGTGCATAACAGTTTGTTAAATGTGGTGAAATCCTTCCTCAGCCCAGTATGTACTGCATATTTATCTATTTTCCATTTTATTTGGTCATGTTAACATTTTTTTGAGATGGTGGTCCTCAGAAATGTGATGATAATCAGAAATGGGCCTTAATTTATAAAACGGTTGAGAATCCCTGCAATATAGAGGGGGCACTCCAAAAGTAGGGGTCGGGCCAAGGGGGAGGAATTGGGATCTGGCCTAAGTTTCTTAGTCCACAAAACATTTGAAATAAAAAACAACTGAAATTTAAAAAAAAAAAAATTTTTAAAGCATAAAATGTCTCCATACAGTTCGTCTGCCGTAATCCAAGTCTCCAGAAGCCCCAAGACTCCAAATTCATTTAAAAAGATGTTATTTACACTCGTTTTAAACATGAACTGTAGCCGCTAAGCTGAAAGTGTCTGAAGCGGAGTGAATTTAAATTTTTTGGGTAAACTGTTCCTTTAAGTACAATTTTGAAGTACTTCCACTCCAGTACCTTTTGTACTTTTTACTCCACTACATTTATTTGATAAGAATGAAGAACAAAACAGACCTTTTTTGGTGGGAGTGTGTTCTCAGCTCCCTCAAACATATCTTTGGCTTTTCTGAACTGTTGTTTTTATCGACCAACATATGGAAGGTCATCTCTCAGTCCCCATCAATGAGCTTCAACCAAAACGTAGAGAAGTTTTACATATTAAAAAGCTCTTTGTTGGAAGTTTGTTTCTCCAAGACAGCCGAGAAAACTCCATTTGCCATAAGCTAAAAGTCCTATAAAAGGCTAGTAAACAACCTTGAGTTAGGATTCAAGGTCAAAAATAAATTGTCATACAATATTTATATTGTCTTAATTATTTTTATGACTTGATTATTATTATTTCTCCATTCATTCTGTCGTATCTTTTGTAACTGCGTGTCCTTCACACGAGTCCAATCAAGAGCTCTTTAAAATCACATCTGTGTGTGTGTGTGTGTGTGTGTGCGTGCGTGCGTGCGTGTGTGTGCGTGTCCCTCTCACACTCTGTTTAAAAACAAACAACATATATTCAGTTTGTTAACGTAAAGGATGACAGAAACCAGCAAATATTCACATTTTATCATCATCAAAATTATTGTTCAGGCTTTCATGTCCTGTGATTATAATACAGTAATGATATTATTTATATATGACTTCATCAAACTTAGCAGTTACAAGGTGCTTTAGGAAATATCAAGTGAACTGTGAACATTTAAATCAAATAGTGCAGACAAAGTGAGGAAAATGGACTAAAAAATCTCTCTCTCTCTCTCTCTCTCTCTCTCTCTCTCTCTCTCTCTCTCTCTCTCTCTCTCTCTCTCTCTCTCTCTCTCTCCCTCTGTCTGAAGTGCTTCCATGAAGGCTGACTGCTGGGTCATAATGCCCGAGGGTTTCCTCTGCAGAGGCTAACAGGCTCCATTATTCTCTGACACAGTAATGAGTGAAGCCCGGCGAGTTGAGCTGGTTCAGCACCACCGACAGCTTCCTGACCTGAACACAGCCGAGGAGGCGCCAGACTCCCTCCAGACGTCACGTCTCAATATCTGATGACAGAAACACAACCAGGGGCCCGGAGGAAGAGCCTTCACCTGAGTACTAACACCACACTGTAAAAATAGTTCTACTCAAGTCCTGCACTGAAAATGTTACTTAAAAGTATGTATTCAAAGTAAACTCAGTAACCGTTCTGTTCCTGAGTTATAGTGTTGAATTATGTCCAGAAAACATTGTGATGTCACGGGTCACAGTGACCTCTGCCCACCGAGTGGACGCTTGTGCAAAATTTGAAAAAATTCCCTCAAGGCGTTCCTGAGATATCCCGTTCACACTTCAGGCCGCGGCTATCGCATCATCCCTGTAGTTCTATTGATCATCTAGATAGTTTTGGTGTGAGTTGCTCAGTTTTGGAGATATCAGCTGTAGAGAGGAGACAGACAGGGCGGGATGTAAACATTAATGGCGTCCTCCTCGGCTCGGCTGGTACATTTGCTAGCTTAGTTAGCTTAGTTAGCTAGCCTCTCGTCCATGAGTAGATGCACGTTTCAGCAATCAGATAAAAACATCCCCAAAATACGAAAATGCTGCATATCGGATCTGATAATTAGCCCAGCTAATAATTGGTCAACCCCTGCACAGTAGCACAGTATATAAATACATGTAAAAATATATTGAAATGGACTTTTACTTGTACTTTTTAATATTAAATACTTTACAGTATTCATATTGTCGTCCTCAATTACTTTTTTTTGGCAGATGCAGTTAAAACTTTTTTATTTACCAAACATGATTAATTTTCAGGGTTCATTCTTCCAGCAAGCACAATCAATGTGAGATTTTATTCATACATCATTAATGTGCGCTTCGTTTCATCCTGTGTCCGTGCTGCAGCTACAGCAGGCGCTGTATTGATCACTGAGCCGAGCTCCCGTTCTCCTGCGGAGCTTCTCCTGACCTCCAACACACCTGCCTGCAGGCTCCACACTGTGAGGGAACCACGGACACTCCCGGCTGGAATGAGACACCTCGGGAAGGTGAGACCCTCACCCTATATATTACTCCTGACAAAAGCCACGCTGCAGTCCGGTATAAAGAGACTGTCAAAGTCGCTCCCACAGCACATTGATTATGGATTAATCTGATGATTTTATTGCCTTGTTTTTTGTTCCAACTATTTCAATGTTTTCATGAATCAATATATTGATAATTCTTTATTTATTTTGTCGCTCCTCTCTCTGATGTACTGTATGTTGGGGCACATAAAGGACCCTCTCCTACCTATCACAGCTTACTTAGTAAATTGATCTTCATGTGTAAAATTGGGGGAGTGCTCCTTTAAAACAAGTGACAAAGTCCGTTAAATAAAAGGAAGGAAGCCTGAAACATGAGAGTAGAAGGCGCCTTGCTCCACTTTAATTATGAAAAATTTAACTTGACTTTGGAAAATAATGAACTAAAGGTTATTTGCATTGAAAACATTTGCATTGGAATATTCTTACAATGGCTGATTTTTTCACTTGAAGGTCCATTTTGTAGGATTTAGGGGCAGAAATTGGAATATAATATTCACAATTATGTTTTCATAATCACCCCAGACTAAGAATTGTTGTGTTTTGTTACCTTGTAAAAACATAGTGAACCTTTTTTATCTAAGACTTTGTCCCATTGACCTAAATAAAGATGGCCGCCGCGTCTCCACTTCCTCCCGCTGTACAAAAATGAAGCCAAAATATCCCGGATACGAGCGCTGCCATCTTGCTCTGGTGACGTCAGCCAGAGTCTGTGCAGTAGTGATCGGCCGATAGGACCACCGGGCAGCCGGTACGGTTCGGGTACGGGTACGGACCTCTTTCACGGAGTCTGCCATGTTGCACTGCCATGTGTCTACAGTAGCCTGGAATGGACAAACCAAACGCTGGCTCTAGAGAGGGCCTTTCACGTTTTTAGCAGTCTGCAACTGGACTGTTTGTCCACTGAACAATGCATCATATTTTAATCATTTGTTTTGATTGTATGATATTTTCATCACATTTTTTTTGTGTGTGTAAAATCTGAATCTGTAAACTAACAAGTGGTCAAATAAATGTAGTGGAGTGAAAGTAAAAAGCACAGAACTTGAGTAAATGTAGTTCAACTTTCCACCTGACCCTTGAAGGGGTCCCACACCCACATTTGCGATATGAATGAAATAAAATAACCTGTGATTTTGGCCTAAATACAAACAGCTGAAGCGCACAGCGAGTAGCCTGAGTTCAGCTCCAGATGAGGGCCGCCTGTTGCTGCAGATAATGAGCCGCTGATTCACTCCGGCTCGCTCAAGCCGTCAGACGTGTGTCGACAACGACGCTCTTACATATCGAGGACACTTGAAAATGTCATTCAGGAAACTTTCAAAAGGTTAACAATCACTGTATGCAAATTTTGACAATTTGCACTGAATTAGACAACCATTAGTTCATCCCAGCCTGGAAACCAAAATGACTTTTCTCCCCCTCTGGATATTACCAGAGGAAATATTTCTGATATTCTTATGATGCTGAATCAGAGTCGGTGTATGCCCACTGTATAATGAATACTGTGAAATGATGGGCTATGTCTCTACCCACACCTGTCATGTTCCACAAGTTCATTTCAGTTGATTTAAACTAGATATTGAGTAAAACAACAAAAAGTGAATATCGTTATAATATAGATTTTTCAATACAATCCAACTGCCAGTGTTTCGGTTGGTTTGCATTCCTTCTAATAACATTTGGAGTGTAAGAATCTGCATGTTTCAACACTTTATCCACTACTTTTAGCTATTTCAACTGTTAAATCCATTTATCCAACTATTTCAATCATTTATTCATTATTGTATTTTATTTTTTTCACTTAAAAATTAACCATAAAAGCCTTGTTGAGGTTAGAAAGGCCAGGATATGGGTAGCAAATATAAAATCATAGATAAAACTACCTATGTTTATAATATGAAAACTTCACATATTTTAGGTTATTTTTTATTTTATATTAATAATATGCAAAAAAAACGTATTTTAAAACACATTTCATAGATTAGATTTTTAACAGGTCAATCATATTCCGAGTGTAACACCATCCATCTTTTTTTTCATGGTTGACTGTCACTGAATCTGACGGGTCACACGTTCCTCTGTAACACCTGCTAAATTAGCATCTTAACTCCTTTAAGACTTTAATGGGGACGTTAAGAAGAGACGTCGAGCTATGGAAAGTAAGGACGGCCATTTGAAAGGTAAATTAATTCATCTGTTAAACAGTTAACGTGAAAGACTGAGCGTTAATGCAAACGTTTTTTGCCGTGTTGTGACGTGCGTTAGCTAGCCACACACCTCGGTAACTTTAGCTAGCTGTTAGCTACCGTAGTTTGCCTTAACTACTTTAATTTTGTACTTGAGTAAGTTATTGTTTCCTTCTCTCCCGAGACTTATCTCCCCCCTGTTGTCTGAGGACAGATTAATCGATTCACAGATTATTGATTCAGACCGCCGGGTTATATTGGTTATAACGTACACATTTACCTTTAAGTTAATTTTAGCTACAGTGCTAGCTACAGTGCTAGGTTAGCTGTGCGTACCTGTGCTCAGGTAAGAGTAATATGTGTAGTTACACGTATCACAAGAAAATATAACATTTCAGTCACATGTTTGGAACATGATTGATCTGGAAATTCGGAGGAAAACAGTAAAAACAAGATGTAAGTGACACGTAAATACAATAAATATATTTATTTGTCCGATAATGGACGCATGGGATATTTGAAGCGAGAAAACACACAATGTTAACGGGTTTGTTAGAGCGGGATACTTAATTGATCTACTAATTAACTAGTTAGAAGTACTTTGGTTTAAGGTTGGGAAGCTTTTAAAAATATAAGATATTTGACTTTTATTGTATTTTAGCAATTAAATATCCATTTTTAAGTAAAGTAATTTTGGTAACAAGTTAATTGTGATGGGAAGCTTCCTTTTAAACTGACTAATAAAGTGTTTGAAATCAAATACACCTCCCATACACCAGCATTACGATTAATGTATTTTACCTAATTAATATTAATACATTTTCTAAAGCAACACAATCATTAGTTAAATTGTGCGTCGAAATAAATACACAATGTATATAGGTCCTGCACATTTTGAAGCTTCAACTAATGATTATATGGACTTTTGATTAATCTGACAAGTATTTCCTGACAAGTTAATGAATGTTTTGATCTATAAAATGTCGCGAGAAAGTAACATTTCAGACTTGGGTCTGGATTTTAAATGTTTCTATAACGAGTTAACCTGCTTTGTGACCAAAAGAAAAGTACAATATTAAAAAAATAATAATAACATGCGGCAAACATGCAGAAGACAACTTAAATTCAGAATTAATGAACATAAAGTGCTATCTGTCGTGCTGATCCTGAATCAGCTACACTGTACAGAGACACTTATTTTGGATCAGGCATTCTGTGGCGTTGACATGATGATTCCTGATCATCCTGGTGGAAACATGGATCAGATTTTAATATATCTTTTACCCTAAACGTTGCTCCCTGGTGGCTAAATGAAGAATTAGATTTGACCTGTTCTCTTTGACTCAATCTTAATGTCTCTGTACCAGTTGGTTCCAGTGTATTAGCTAACATTGTACGTATATATGCTGTGGAGCTGTATTGTTCTGGTATAGTTCACCTAGAGAGTAGCTCATTTAGGATGACATGCAATGCATGCATCATTTAGCACTAAGGAAAGTGTGTTTTCCAGTGTGTGCACAGTTCACTCTGATGTATGAAATGTAAACTTTTAAAATCCAGACCCAAGTCTGAATCTCTTCTTCTGAGTCCTCCTTTGCTGAACTACAAAATGTCAGAAGGCCAAGCTCCACACAAGTTTCTTTTAATATGTAGTACATTTGTCTTATTTTGAGGTCTTATGCTTTTGTAAAACATGTACGTTGTGATAAAAAAATAATCAATATGGCTGAATTTCGAGGTTCCACTGTCCTCTGTGGAGTTTTTGTTGGTTGAGCTGCATAAAAATCTGCCCTCCTCTCTCTGTTTCAGGAGCGAGTCACGCCAAGTGGTTTTTCATGAAGGCCAAACTCACTCTGGCAGTGGCTGTAATAAAGAGCAAGCCCTCAGGTCTGAGTGGCAGAGAGTACGCCGAGGCTTTGGCCCGCCAGCTGAAGAGTCATGATGAAGGCTGGAAGAAAAAAGCCCAGGAGCTGGAGCAGGAGGTGCTGAGGCTGCGACAGGAATTACTGATGAGCAGAGCGTCGAACGTGGAGGCAGCAGGTAGGACGAAGTACTCGGATCCTGTACTCGAGGAAAAGTGCTCGGTGTAGTAAAATGTCTCTGTTCGACTGTTATATCTGATCACATTAAGGATTGTGACTCCTGCATTCATTTTAATGCTGATTATTTTCTCCATCAGTCGATTGATTGTTTGGTTTCTGAAATAATGATGGAAAAATGACCGAAACCTATTATTAACTATAATAACTATTATTATCAAAATAGTTGACAATTCATATACTGTCAATCTCTTGATTGCTTAATCAAAACATCAGATGTTATAAACGACTACGTGCGACAGTGAGCGTGATTTGTCCACCTGCAGTTCGGGCTGTGGGATATAGGCCAGGTGGAAACAAAGGTTTCATTGATAAATTATTTAAATAATTTGTTGAGGATTTGAATTGCTGTCTTTACCCGTCAGTTATCATTCATCATTTTAACAATGGTGATTTTTCTTTGGGGGGGGGGGGGGTTAATCTCACACGTAGATTAAAAAATCCACCGGCCAACCATATTTTTATCAACAACAGATAAAAAATCTGTGAAAGAACAAGAATGTTATGACAGAAGGGGCCTACTGTATGTACCTCAACAATGGAAAATACGTTTTGAACAACCCTCGTAGCCACTGGATTATAGATTACTGAGTTTACAAAATGCCCTTGAATGCACCATGAAATCCCTGTCGGCGGCCCTGCGCTTTGCTGTACAAAGTGAAGTAGATTTTAGAGGTTACAAGGTGTACTTGAATGCACCATGAAGTCCCTGTCAGCGGCCCTGCGCTTTGCTGTACAAAGTGAAGTAGATTTTAGAGGTTACAAGGTGTACTTGAATGCACCATAAAGTCCCTGTCCCTGCTTTTGTGTTAACTCCTCCACAGATAGGAAACGGACTAATAAAACGCCCTTAAATGCACCAAAATGCAGTAACTTTAGAGACTTTCAGCATTTTTTTTTATTAAGCACAAACATTTATGCACCAATGGGGCAGATAGCTGTGGGGGCTTCTCTCATTTGGCACTTGGCAGGTGTTAATGTGGGACCCTGCTGTCAGATAAGTGTACAATAATTCCCTCTGAGGTGTAGTGGAGTAGAAGTAGAAAGTGGCATGAAAAGTACGTCAGGTTGGTACTTAAATATAATACTTATGTAAATGTAAATTCCATATGAATAGAGTTATTGTACAACAAGAGCTCTTCTGAAAATACTTGGTGTTGTTGGGGCAAACTGCTGTATAAACAGGATGTAGTTTACAAAACGTTTTGACTCTTTAAAAGTCAAAGTTTGGGAATAATTCATTCAGCGAGCTGCAGTTTGTTCTAAGAGCAGAGCGCCTCGGCTGAAAGGTGAGCAGCAGAAAGAGCTGACAGTTATTAGAGATATAAAAGCACCGACGCTTCAGTCTGGGGGGGGTGGGGCGTCTCAAGGACCGGTGCGTCCTGACTCCAGTCCTTAGAGGAGCTCAGACACTGAGGTTATAATGATGACTTACATAATGCTCGTCAGTGTTGACTGCCGGCTTTAGAGCTGCGTGTCCCTCCTCTTGAGGTCACTGTGTTTTGGACAAACAGGAGACTCAATATTTTGAGTTCCCACCTGGTATAATGTCGGGGGAGTGAGGTGTGATATGGCTAACTATTATTTTCATTTTTCTGATTAATTAAGTCTGTAAAACTTCAAACAACGTCTTTTTTTCCGCAACATTCTGCCAGCCAACGAAAATCAAACTACGGTTTCATAAAAACATTCTGAAAACCTGCCAGTTTACACCAATACAACTAGAGGAAACAGTGTATCGTCTCCATAGCAACAACTCTCTGTACTTCCATTCTGGAGGGCCGTGCACACCAAGAACGATAACTATAAGAAAAACTCTAAATATATTGTTTTAAAATGGTTCTAACTCAAGTGGACGGGTGAGTCCTCAGCTGTAACGATAACGGTGTCGAAAATTCAACACTGTCGGAAAAATGAAATATTTTATTAGAAACTAAGTAACTGCTGAACTGAATATCAAGGTCAAAGTAATAAATACTTAATATATAAATCTGAAACATCACACCCAAAGTAATTAATAAATACATTTGGAGCTGGTGGGAGTGAGTTAAATTATTATTTTCACCTCAAAGTCAATAATTCCAGGTGAGAAGTTGACCGGTGGTCTGCAGAGCCATCGGCTGCTATCGGAGCCAAATTCTAATCCCAAATGTTGCTTATCTAGACATGAAAAATCCAGCAACAACCTCATGCATTGATTATAAAATGGGCACTAATTATTATATTTGCTGAGCTGTAAAACCAGTGAATAAGACAACAAAGAAATGAAACACATTGTGAACACACTCCAGTTTGTTGAGTACAGCTAACACCAGTGGTGTCTAACAGTCCTGTAATAATAAATGCTCCCTTCATGAAGGGGTTTCTGTTCTTTACCCGACCCTTATTGAAATAAACGGGGTGGACAAAATGAAAGAAACACCTGAATATAATTCAGCAGCAGCACAAGCTGTAGCCCCTCCAACATCGACACCTCTCCAGAGTTTCAAAATGTTTTTCTCTCTGATTACAGCTCAGGCTTCCATGTTGACCTTAAATTAATTATGTATTTAAAAAAAAATGTAATCCATGCGTTTCCAGCTCCAGGGTGAGTTCAATGATTAATGATATTGATGTTGTTATATACAGAGACAGAAATGTGATTTAAATGTCAGTAAATTTGTGCACTTGGTAAATAACTCCAGGTCATATTGTTCTGATTTTAATTAATATCTTTCATACTTTGAGTTTTGTTTGGTATTTAAAATGTCAAAATGAATGACACACAGTTTGTGTTTGTACTTGCATCTTTCCATATCTCTAATATTTAAAGGTTCCTGTCACCTGTTGTCCATTTTGTCCTTTACAAGTGAAGAACCTGCCAGAATATAAATAATATTTTCTAAGGAAAACAGCTGCAGGGTTGTAACAACGCACGCACGCACGGAGATTTATAAATAGTGTTCAGCCTTTATGACTGTTTCAAGGAAAATGCTTGTCTAAATGTAAAACCTCAGGGGCTGATGGGAGACGTTCAGGACCACAGCCTGTAAAAATGATAACTGACGTCCACCTTCATCAACGTCCCTGTAAGTCTGATTCTAGAGACTTAAAATACAACAAAGGATCACAGTCTGCCTTAAAAAGGGAAAGTTCTTCTTTATCTTCACATACGCTCGTCTGGGAAGTAGACTCGTTCACTGAATCTGATGTTTAGCTTTTATTTATTTATTCTTTATACTGAAGTAAAGTACCTCAAAACTGTGGTTAAGTATAGTAGTTGAGTAAATTCTTACATTCCATCACTGGTTATTCTGAATTTTGACACCAAGATTTTTATTTCGGTTTCAAAGTATTGGTTATTAATAATAATAATTGGTATCGTAAGGAGTCCTGGACATAAAACAAAAACAAAACAAACATATCAGTCGATCCCTACAGGGAAGCATTTACACTGAAGTACTGAGGTATTAGTTTAGTGCCCACTCTGGGTGTTCTCCTTTACATTCATTCAGGAAAATTATATTTATTCTGCATAAATAATGTCCTCTCAGAGGAGAAGTAAAAGTATAATTGAACACAATTTTTCTCCCAAATAAGAAGTGTGCTCCTAAAGTTTTGATTCAGATATATATCTTGTTGTAGAATAGAATCATAACAGGACGGAAGCACTGAAATATAAACTCTGTGGTTCATGAGACGACTCCCTCACAGTCTGCCTTTACTTCAATGATCATGGTATAATTACATGATCATCATTATGAATAATCATTGATATAATAATCCAGCTGTGTCTCTTCTGCCAATATTGTCAGTGATCCATTCACGTGTATCAGAGCCTGTCAGTGAACGAGGTCTTCTCTGATCTGTAGAGGACTCTCATCGTCACATTGTCATGGCAACACGTTTCTCCCTGTGTGACACTCTGTGTTGTGATGTGCTCGTTACTTTTATTGATTCTTTAACATGTTCAGTCTCACTGTGTGAGTCACGCCTGATTTCATTGAAAAAAACCCAACAGAAAACAGAGGAGTGATGAATAAAAAACCTCTCTGCTGCATGTTTTATTACAGAAGTGACTCTACGTTTAAATAGCCAATCAGGCTCGTCCATTAAGATCAATGTGAAACAAGGAATATTGTCAAACATTATTACCGTCAAAATATACCATAAACTCTGTTTCAGTCTCTCTGCTGCATTATTGGTGTAATTATCTTCTGAAATTCCAACATTAGAACAATAACGGTGATTACAATTTCTTATTGTATCATATAATAATATATTGCCAATACCCCTTATTTTATTTGATCCAAGAGACACTCATCAATTGAGGCTAGATAGTCTAAAACTGCTGTTTGACATAATTCAACCAAATACATAAAAAGTTCTGTTTTGCAGCGTCGGTTAGTTTCTGAAAGATGGAAAAAAGGTCAAATTCCACAAAACTCACATTTCCTTCCATTCACTGAGCCTCCCCTGAAACAGTTTAGAGCCCCCCCCTGGGGAGTCCCGCCTCCCCCTTTGAGAACCTCTGTCATACCCACACCTGCCCAACCTGTTTAAAGAGCCAGTCCACACCACCTGACACTCGACCCGACCCACAAACCACCAACATGCTGATCCTGCTGTTCTGCCTGGAAGCTGCCCAGTACAACCACAGTCTGATCTGCTGGCCAATGAGCAGCTCCACAGGGCCGGGTCAGGTTAAAGGCCTTGCTCAAGGGCACCGCAGCGGTGGTAATGAGTGAGGGACAAGCGTTGTTTTTTCACTTTCACCACCTAAATTTATCCTGCCGGTCCGGGGGAACAGAACCAGTGACCTCCCGGTAGTCAGTGTAGTCTCTCTAATAACTTCCTCCGAAAGCTGCTTTGTCTCTTATTGACCTGCCGGTCTGAACCTGTCCTCCCAGCAGGTTATGGGTCGACCCACACATCACTAATATGTACTATAAATACAGTAAATACAGTTTGTCCCAAAATAGTGAAGAATATCATCAGTTTCCCGGAAACTCACAGTTGTATCTGCAGACCTGAAGATGTTCATTTTATAGTGAACAATCGATAGTCGATCAAATTACACCAATACTTTTCTGAATATCAGCTAAATGATGAATTGACCAGTGGTGGAAAGGGTACAAGCACAACAAAGTACACAAGTAAAAATGTCCATTCAATATTTTACTTGAGTAGAAATACTGAAGTATTAGCAGGAAAATGTATTTAAAGTAAAAATACTCATTATGCACAGTATCTTATGTAATTGGCTTGTGATTATTGATGCATTAATGTGTTCATCACTTTAATTTTGCAGATGCAGTTTAATTATAAAAACACATCAGAATATATGAGTTGATTATGTTTCATATTAATAATCTGAATCTGTAAAACTGTCAGATTAATGTAGTGGAGTAAAAAGTGCAATATTTGCCTCTGAGATGTGAGATCTGAGTATAATAACATGTAATTACTTTCTCCTGCTGGTATCTGTTAAATGTTTTGACGGTCTAAATTATGTGTGTTTAGGTCTTCTGTATGTTTGAGATGAAACAAGCTCCTCAGATGTTTCTGTGTACCTTGTTTCAGGTCATGACGACACCGCGGACACGGCGTCGCAGGATCTCTTTGGTCCAGAAAGTGTGGGGTACAGCACAGACCTTCAGCCAGACTCAGAGACTCCTGAACTCCTGCCTGCCGTCACTTCCCCCCAGTTTCCTCCAGTTCCCTCCAGCCATCAGGGACGTCCTCTCTGGAACGCCGTGCTTCCTCACGTGCAGTTCCTCCAGTCGCTGTGTGCCCTCCACCGAGTCAAAGGGAACGACCGAGGCCTGGAGTCCCTGTGGTTCGGCCCTGATGGGGATGCGGGGTCAGTGCTGGTGGACTCTGTGTGCCAGCTCCTGGACTCGGTGGTGGCGGCGTGCAGGGATCCCCCTCCGCTGGGACCGCGTGACCTCGTGCTGCAGGCCTGCCGGGTCGTAGCCCAGGCCACGGACCTCTTCTGCTCTCAGAGGCTGCCGTCTGTTGAGTTCATGAGACGGGTGGAGGAGTCGCTGAGGGAGCTGACGGGGATGCTGCTGCACTGTGATCAGCTCAGCAGGGTGAGTGATGGGAGTAATGGGGAGAGGATGTGGTCATGATCACAAGAAGACCCCCCCTCCTTCAGTTAGAGCAGTTCAATCAATTCTCTTTTATTCTTAATAATTTATTAATTTCACATAACCAAACAAACAAGCAGCCAGCACAGATTTACCAAGTTACAAAACACAGGTTACCTGTGAAGTGAAGTATATTCTATACATTCTTGTATACATCTGACCACGGCCAGATCACAAGGAAGATAATCAAAGAAAGGTTGCCAAATATATTAAAAGAGGTTGTTGTTTCCCTTTAATGTAGCGCTGACGCCTTAAATGCCTCTGTACCACTGTGTAATCCTGAATCCACTGGAACAGAATACATCGCCTCGCTACAAGCAGAAGAGAGAGTGGCTCTATCTTAACTGTTTTAATTCATTGGCTATATTCTTCCAAAACCTGGACATTAGGAGACATTTCCAGATACTTTTGCCACTGTTCGCTAGTTAATGTCAGATGCGCTGACACAAAATGAAAACGTGACGGCGGAGAGAACCCTGCGCCACTAAAAGCTTGAAAGCGTGAAGTGAGTAAACATGACCCTGAAATCGTGAAATGCTTTCAAATGAGGTTCTAAAACTATTGAAGCTCCAGAGACGCTCAAACTCAAAGCACGTGGGATGTATTAGGAGGCCAAAAGCATATTTCCTAAGGAAAAGAGACAGGCTTCAGGCACAACGTATGATGGCTGCTCATTTGGCTCGTAGCAGGAAAACCTTTATGATCCCCGAGGAGCTTGTTTTGTCTCCTCATTGTGTCCTCAGATTTTTTTTCCTGCTCCCTCAGTCGCTCAGCAGGAGAACGACTGTAACCCATCAAATGTGTATGAATGTGTGTGTTTGAACCTCATCACACTGACATCTCATCATCACCGTCACCTCCTGTAAACGGACTGCAGCCTCATCATGAATGACCATTAAAATGTACTCCAGTGATAACAACTGATTCACTTACTGTCACGTAAATAATAACAAAATAATAATAATAATTTTAAAAAATCCAAGAAAAGTAAGAATTACAAAAACAAAGAGAGCAAAGTCCTGACGCACTCCAAAGTCTGGCTGCAGAATCTTCTTGAGCTTTTACTCTTTAGATTAAAGACACAGCAGATTACTGTGGGATTAAATCCTCACTGGTCACAAGTTTTGTTTTTTTGTATTGTTACCGCTGAATATCGGGTAATTAGTCCTTTGCAAATAGGGCTTAAGAGGCTTACATGAGAGTTGCAGAGCTACATTATCTTTACCCAAAAGAAGTTTTAATACAACCTGATCTCCCAGGAGCGTCAAGTCAAGCCAGGATTATTGGTGTTTGTGTAAAAAATATGTTGACTCAGCTTAATGTGTCCAGTAGCTGCAGCTGAGAGCTTGTGTGTAAATATAAAAATAGATTGGTTTTCCGCTCAGAAACAAATAGTTTGATTAGAGTTAAATAGGCCAAATACGTTTTCTGCCTGAACGTTATCCTGATTGATTCAAAAGCAGTTGCAAACAGGTTAAAAGAAATACCTGGGCTGCAGTAAGTGATCATTTTCAGTCATTTTCTTTCTCTTGATTAACAGTTTGTTCTATAAAATGACAGAATATAGTGAAAGACATGTATCACAAGGTGAATGTAAATTGCTTGTTTAGTCCAACCAATCTCTAAACTCAAAGGAAATTCAGTTTGCAATATTATTATTACAGAGAAAAGCAGCAAATCCTCACATTAGAGAAGCTGGAACTGGAGAATGTTTGAGCAGCAGGTCTGTCAAGCTTTGTAGTTCTCAACAATGTGCACGAGGCTTTGGAGATAACATGTGATCCAGAGAGTCTCGAGGGTTCTGTCTGTTTCCTCCCATCCAAAACAGCTCCGGCTCTGTGAGGCTGTACTGAGGGACAGCACTGCCTTCAGCTAAATGCTAATGCTAGCGTGCTAACATGTAAGGGATCATGTACAGCGAGCCCGACAGGGGTCCTGACACAAAATATTATTTTATTGATTTTAAAAATGAGTCTAAAATAAAATGTCAATAATAAAGTCTGCATCCATAGCAACGTAAACTCAATAGCCTTCTCAAGATTAGCATAGCGTTATAATTCACATTAAACGGAACATTTTCATTGTGAGACGAGGTGAATGGGACTTCTTTGGGAATGTTGATGTTTTCTGTCCTCATTCATGTCTACAAACTCGTGGCTACAACCGTTAGCTTTACGTTACTCCATCAGGAAACACCATGAAGACTTTTCTAATATCAACTGTAATTCATTTGGGGTCGATTCATGGTTAAGCAAGTCAGCAACATCCCCAAATAAAATTAATATTAGAAAAATCTTTTCCTGATGGAGTAACAGAAAGCTACCACAGGGTGGCACCGGTCAGCTTTCTGCGGATTGATACGGTTAGACGTGGACCTCCAGAGTCTTCGATCAGAACTGTATCCATAGCAACGATCTGTCATTCAGAGATAACACACTGTAGAATGCCGTCATCGAACAATCAGAAGAGAGTATTCAGCAAAGTCGTGTAATAAGCTCACAATCATAATGTTAACATGCTGCTGTTTAGCAGGTTTTTAATGACGCGTTAACATTAAAGTATTTGACAAATTAAAATCCTCACCAGCTCTGCACTGTAGTCACCGCTGCTTCCTGCAACCTCCACCTGTCTCACCCAGCTGAGAAAACTCCGTCACCAGCCAAGGGAGCAGGCAGAGCATCATCACATCCCTGCCGGGTGAGCGTCCGACACAAAGTGTCTTTGTCTCCGCGCCACATGTCCGTAACTTAGCAAGTTGTGTTGATCCTCTGAAACTTGAAATAAAGTTAGCCTGCTAGCCGAACATTAACCTAAAACATTTCCAGACGACTACTTTCTAACTGTTTCAAGTCATGTCGCTGTCACTTTTTATATGTTGGTCCTTTTAATAACGCCATATCATTTAACCAGATGTAGGATTTTAGTCAACGGACATCTGGATCTTAATTTGTCAGAGAAACAAGTTGAGCTAACATTAGCAGCGCAGTTTGACTCGCAACCCTTCCCGACATCCTGTCCAGCCTTCAGAGAAACACACATTTCTCAACAGTATCATATGTGACATAACATTACGAACATCAAATATGTCAGGAACGTTTCATGGGAGAGACTTGCTTTATTTGTTGCCTGGAAGCAAACCATTATCCTGCTCTTTGTTAGTTCAGTGTAAAACAGTCCATAATGATGTCATCTGTGATTATTTATCCATTACCTGTGTTAAAGACAGTTAATGTTGTTGCTAGCATGGTTGTTAGCTGTCGATTGGCAATCCCACAATGCCTTGGTTATCAATCGATGACTGTCAGCCATCGGCCCAGCACTAAATTCAGAGTAGACTGAATGGGACTTGAAACACTCGTATAAGAAAGCCTCACATAAAAACAAGAGTTTCAGCACTAAAATGTACAGTACTGCAGTTTTATCGTATTCTGACTAATATAACAAGTTAACCAGGCAGGCTGGTGTTCAAACCAACAGCACTTTGCTGTGAGACTCCACATTCAGTAGCATGCTTTCTGCCTTCATAATACATCAGCTGAAATGACATTCAGAGTGTCTTCATTTCAATAAAGCAGTGCAGCATCCTGTATTAGCAGGTTCAACCTTCATTCAGAGCTCACTGAGTCCATAAAGGGTAAAATTGCCCCTGCAGCGGATTGTAACCGCCTCGCGCATGTTACTGTCATGAGCTCGGCGGCTGGGAAATGGAGATGAAAGTGAGCCTGAGCTGACGAGGATGAAGCAACACTCTGAGAACGGGTCACCTGACTAAGATGACTGCAGGCAGTTTTCTCTTTACAGCTAACTCCCTCTCTCTGCCCGTCATGACGGATGGGGAAGAAAGTTGTCTTTTCTTCCGAAGGGGCACGGTGATGCTCAGCAGGTGTCAGTGAAAATGATGGTGGTGCTGAGGAGGGTGTTGAATAATTTAAATTCAATGAGGACCTCCATTAACATCAATCTGCCTCTGAGGAACTTTTATGTCCACACAGAGGCGAGTTTCCTGACAGCCTTATAGGACAGGCCACACAACCAATCACAATAATGTAGAGTCAATTAAAAGAGCCTGAAAACCATTAGTTGATTCAATATGTGATGATTATTGAAGGACAGTACTTCATTATTATGTTATTTATGACATTTAATGGTCGTAGATTCAGATGTGATGACTAAAACATTGGAATTTTGAGTTCATGTGTGTTGCGTAGACACGTTCTCATAAACCATCCCAAATGGGCTCTACCTCACCCTAACCCTCAACAAATGGGAACTAAAGCATGCAAACCCACAGAATCTCGACTCTCATCTCCCACGATTCATAATCAGTTTACAAATGTCAAAAATCTAGCACACGATACACTTATCTGTCAAGTCAGATTTTATTTATCTCATGACACTTAACATGTAGAGTAGGTCTAGACCACACTCTTTATTATTAGTTATTGACTATCAATTTATAGAGATCCAACATTTCCACCATGAGCAAGCACTTGGCGACAGTGGTGAGAAAAACCTGCCTTTTAGGAGGAAGAAACCTCGGAGCAGACCTCGACTCTATGGTGGGCGGCCATCTGCCTTGACCGGTCGGGTTGAGAGAGAGTCGGTATTACAGCTGGAATCTCCAGTCGAGTGAAAAGCAGAAAAACACGTGGGAATCTTTCCCATCAATCCTGCATGATATAAAACTGGTGTTTCAACAGGTTACAGACAGTGTGCACACCTGTAGTCCTGCATCTTTCTGAGACAAACTGTGAGACTCCCTGGAGACTTGGCAGTCAATTCATGCAGACTGTCTCTCCTCGCTCTGTGTTTGAGATTAAACTGTTTAAAGTAAAAATCCTCTCTTTGATGCCGCGGCCAATCTGTGATGCTCAGTACAGGTGTACTGCCTTCAGTCTGCCTCCTCTTCTCGTTTTAGTGAATTTCATTTTTCCCAGAGTGCATTTTGACACGGCCCCAGTGGAGGGCTGTGAACCTGCTGCTCTGCGTCGAGCGTGGGCCTATACAGCCAGAGAAAGCTTTCAGAATGCGATCGCTCAGCTGCGGGTGATGTGGTTCACCGATCTGGGCTCTGCTTCTTGCTCAAAATGCAACACCTTGTGGCTGCATCCCATTTTGGTCTGTTAACACCGCTGAGAAAATTGGTTTCTCTGCCTTTTCTGTTATCGTTGCCCCCTTGTCTGCTGGGTGAACTCCAATCCAAAGTGGCAAATTTGGAAAAAAGCCTTTTTACGTTGAAATTGATTCTGCACATGGATCTGTGTTCACATCCTTCTCACAATTTCTCTTTAAAGATTTCTCCTTAACAATTTGTCTTTAATTGTCTCAATAAGGATGTGGGACACCTGCTTAATGAAATCTTAATATTTCTGACGTCTAGTGAACACTCCATCACTCTGCCAGTCAAACGGATTGTTCAGGACCATTCAGATATGACGGGGAGGTCAGAGATGAAGGACAGGGGTAATTATATTACTGCAGAAAC
>JBBPCS010000238.1:1069493-1080754 GCA_037974645.1 Hollardia meadi
GTCCCCAGAGTCAGAACTAAACATGGAGAGGCAGCGTTCAGTTTTCATGCTCCACATATCTGGAACAAACTCCCAGAATGCTGCAGGTCTGCTGCAACTCTCAGTTCTTTTAAATCCAGCCTGAAGACTTTTCTGTTTTCTGTTCTCTCAATTTTTTAAAATTTTCTAAGTGCTTTTTTATATTGTCTTGTGTTGCTTTTACATTGTGTCTTGATGCCTTCTATGTTTAATGTAAAGCACGTTGAATTGCCTTGTTGTTAAAATGTGCTCAACAAATAAACCTGCCTTTCCTTCTGTTACTGTGTTTACTGTGTTTCTGAGTACCTGCTTGTTGAGGAGAGGCTGCTGCAAACCGTCAAAGAGCAGCCGGATTCCTTCGTATTTTGCCTCCTCACCGACACACTTTGCCACAAAGTCTGAAAACACACACACACACACACACTTTAAATTTATTTTAGTTAGGTGTGACCTGTCTAAAGTCTTGGCGGAGCATGTTTGGGAGTGCCGTTATCACATTCCTGAGTGAAATAACAAATAGTGTAATTTAGAGTCAGTCGGCCGGTATTAGCCGATAATGGCCTATCACAGATCCATCATTATTGATCTGTATCAGCGTTTATGTTCAATATGTGCCAACATGAAAACTTTATTTCTGACGGAACATGATGAAGAAAAAGATGCTTGAGGTTTTCTATAATTCTTTCTTTCCCAGTGATAATATCGACCACCGTCAGCTGAGTCTCGTTCAGTGTTTGAAGTGTTGAAGCACCTCCAGCACATTAAACCTCATTGATGTCGGTTACCACCTTCACACTTTGACGTCTGTTCCTTCCATGTTTCACTCTGAGGGAACAACTTTATACGATAACAGAAACGAGAAGCGTATTTCTGACAGAACACGTCAGATTTCTGATAAACTCAAGGTTGTTACTTGGAATCTGCAGACCAGCTGAGTTTGAGGAAGTGAAAGGAGATCAGTTTCGATAAAGATCCACTAATAGAGTATTTCTATATTACAGTTTAAGCCTCTTTCAGTTCATAGTCATGGTTCACCAGCCGCCCAGCAGCCACAGTTAGAGACGAGCTGGTCAACCAAAGTGCTTTCAGTATAGTACCCTTTTTAACCGTACGTAACCCAAAATTAAAAAAGTACCCAAACCATCAATCTGTTTCGTGTTTCCACCGCAGACAGGAACTGAGGTACTCTTATGTAGGCGGAGTCGTTACCAGAGCTTCAGGGGAAACCACGTTCACTTTTCCAAGAGTTGGAAACAACAGAGGAGATGTTATATAGTCTTGAGAAGCTGCAGCATTTATTAACTTGCTAACACGAGAAAAGGCTGCAGGCAACAAGAATAAAGACGGCACAGACCAATCAGTCGCCTGCTGTTTTAACTCCACCTTTTAGTATCGGATCAGTCTGCTAGGTGCCTCAACACAGGGGTAAAGAAAAAACAAGAGCGGTTCTACTGGTACCGTCCACAACTTCTGGTAATGGAAATGCAAAAATAACCGTTCTAACAAACTGAACTGATCCGGACTGCTTGGAGGAAACGAGGCTTTAGTGGAACATTTAGCAGCTACAGATATTTCCCTCAGGAGGTGGTGGAGACCAAAAACAGAGCTACAAGAGAGCATCAGGTGACACAAACACGCCTCCAATCGGACAATCATTGTTCTGTTTCTGCTGGATGTGCAAATTAGCACCTGATTTCGTACATTAGATGAAAGACGCACACCCAGAGAAGGTTGTCGTGGTGAAAACTGACCTGGCAAATACTTCATCATCTCCTCAAACGTCTGCTTGGCTCTGGTTTGTTTGTCCTCTGTGGTTCGCTCCTCGCTGCTCTCACAGAACACGGCGTCTGCAGGAATAAATCACAAAATTAAACTTTAATACTTTCGTCAGTTCAAAGCATCTGTTTTTCTTTCTGTGTCTGGAGCTCAAAGACAACCCTTCAAATCTTCCCTGATGTTTAAACAAGAGTGTATCTGGTGAGAATCCCACCCTGATCGTGTTCATTCCTCTCTAAACCAACACATCATGGTCTCTAACACAGACACAGTCTTTCCCACCTCTCAGCTGTGTGATGAGGGAGACCAGGCGGTGCTCCTGGAGGATCTGCTCCAGTTTGGACTGCATGTACTGGTCCATGTAGGCCTCGAACGTGTTCTTGAACAGGATCCTCCCAGCAGCCAGGACGTGGTGCAGCCAGTCCGGCATGTGGAACACCGTCCGACCTGTTGAGTCAAAACACAGACAGACCGAAGACGAAGATTTTATTCTTCAGGATGATTTTAAGATGCTGGATTTTTTTAAATAAGTAAAAACAAGGATGATGGCAGAAATCTCACTGATTTGTACATCATGCCATCCTTCAGTTTGTTTATCAGCACGTACGTAATAAACCATTTTCTCCTCCACTTCTATGGAGGACCAAAATTGCCAAAATAAATAAATAAATGACTCAATAAACAAATTCATACAACATCAAATGCACCAAAAAATATTAAAATAAATGTAGGCATTCATTAATTTATAAAATGTGACATATTCATATTTCTGTTTTAATTTGCTTCTGTATTTCTTTCCCATTTAATTTTCCATTTTATTTATAAACTTGTATCTATTTCTGTAATAATTTTTACTATACATTTTATGACTTATTTTTCCACATTAATTTATTTGTCTTTTTCTTTATGCTTTTCTGCTTCCTTATGCAAATAAGGGGTCTACATTGATTATATATGCCTTGCTCCCCACACCGGCAGATCTATGCACTGTGATCAATCAATCAATACGTAAAAAGCTGACCCCATGGCACACTTTGATTGACAGCCGCCTCATTTGCATAATGAAACAGGAATGCACTAAAAAAATTAATACAGAAATAAGGTGTTAGGAAATAAATAGAAGGGAAGCGTAAAGGCGAAATAATAGAGAAAATAATACTTAAATAAGTTAATTTAAAAACGAATAAATTAGTAAATAAATGGTAAATTAAATGGGAATGTATATAAATAGGGGACTTAATAAAAGTATATAAATATAGAACATTTTTGAAAGAATTAGGTCAAATTTTATAAATTAATGTTTTGTTATTAAATGTTTTAATATTAATGGTGCATTCATTGGTGTATTAATTTATTTATTGAGTTATTCATTTAAAAAAAAGTTTTTTTGGATTATGGTAGTTTTGGTCCTCCATACACTCCAGGACAGCTGTTCAACACGGCGACCATCACTTACCGACGTACATCATGTAGTCGTACATGCCGTCAACAGTGACCACTTCCATGAAGTAGTTGTGGTTGTGTCTCCTCTCCAGACTGTCGCACAGGTTCGCGTTGTTCCTGAACAGGTCGCTGAAGAGCTGCAGGTCAGAGCGAATTATCAGCGAGGGTCCTGAATATTAAAATGACGCAACACTGGAGGTGAATCAACACAAGTGACCGGGCTGATCGATCGATGGATGGTCGCCACATTCAACTATATGAAAATTATATCACATCACGTTGTTCCTGATGTATTTTAACGCTTTAATATCATTTAAACTTTTATTTTCCCTGATGGTTATTAAAATGATCTGGTTCCACTGTCTGTCTGCCAGATAATCAATACATTCTGTATCAGCTTATTCCAACTCTTAATCTGAAGCTATATGATGTGAAGTAAAATATTTAAATCCAGGACTTTTTAATGGCGGCATCAGATGGAAAGATTCTGAAGGTCTTATATAAAGATGGACGACATGAGAGCTCCCCAAACGTGAAGCCAAAACATCTGGATGGTCCCCTGGTGGCTGGCTGCAGTATAGCTCATAAGCCCCTCCCCCTCCATGTTAGCAGATGGGACGTGGGCCAAACTAAAAACTCAAAGTACACGTCAAATAAATGTTTCCCAAAGGTGGTTTCTGTCATTTTAGGTAGTTGTTAGTTATTTGATGCTATAAAAAGGAGAGAGATGTGGAGTTACTCTCTCACCTTCTTGTTGTTCTCGGCAGACGGGCTGAGGATGGTCAGCTCAGGTCGGCTGGGTTTGGGTTTGGGCGACTCGCAGGAGTTGAAGAATGACTGGATGAAAGGCTCCAGGTTCTGTCCTCTCTGGAAAACAGACGTCAGTCACTTTCACGGTTTATATAATCAGTGTCAAAGACTTTTTAAAGTAGTCGTCACATTAACTAATGAATGTTAAAGAAATACATCAGATAATTCGAATTAACAGTATTTTACAATTAATTACATTCAGTTCTTACAATCAGTCGAGCTGAAATGAAAAATGTCTTTTTTAACCCTTTTAGAACACATCCACAGTCACATGATGCCCCACGTGCCAAAAAATAACAAAAAATGTCTTCGTATTTAAAAAAAAAATCAAAATCTGATTCCAGTAAAAGAAAATCTGAAGTTTTCTTCCATCAGCTAGTACCAACCATTTTCAACCAATAACATCACGACATCCACCAATCAATCAATCTTCAACAGCACGTAAGAGCTCGCTTAATATTTCATGATGACATTATTGATCATTATTGCAGCTCAGCAGGGACTCACCTCCTTTATCAGCTTCCCCGGTACAGACTTGAAGATTTTTCCTGTAAAACAAAGACTCTGTTAACGTAACAGTTAAGTGTAAATGTTCTACTGGAGGAGGTGAAGGCGGAGGAGCAGGCTCTTCGTCAGTACGCCTGTTGTATATAAAATAGGTAATAATAATAATAACAATAATAATAACATCAGATTAGTTTGCTGAGATGGATATTAAGGAGTATAAAAGATTTAAATTTCTACTGTGTTTTGTGACCAAACTCACAAAAACTTATTAAACTAAATGAACTAAAACGTCTTATTTTAGACACGAGAGACAAACAAATTATAACATGATAAAAATAATATCATTTCCCCAAGAGTAGATCAAAGGTAGTATTGATTTATCACCAGCAGGGCAGCACTGTGGCAAGATGAGTATCGCTTCAGAAAAAGAGGAAACGTACGACGTGCACATACCCAGGTTAACGTCAGGCAGCATCCTGTCCAGGAACTGAGACTCCATGCTGTGAGGAGACAGGAAGTCTGCCAGCAGCTGACTGTTACTGAGCTCTGGATGCTGCAGGAGTCTCTGCACAAACACGCACACACACACACCAACAACAACAACACAAACTTAAATTACTACGTTTTATAAAAGGTTTTTGCCAACAGGACAACATGACTACAAAATCAGAAATGTGAACATTTGCATGTTGGTGAAAATTTAATTGTCAAGTCTCAGTTTCCATCCATGTGTGTTCAGACTCATCTAATATATGTAGTGACTGATAGAGAGCTTGGTCACATGGTGCAACAACAATCACCTGAAGATCAACATCAGCAGAATCGGAGAGCTTAAAATGTGTGTGTGAAACATTAAAAAGTGTTTAATAGGTCAAAATCTAATCAGCTCATCTGAGTCCAAACGAATGTTTGTGCCAAATTTTCCCTCATGGTGTTCCTGAGATATCGCGTTGACGAGAACGGGACGGACAACCCGAAACCATAATGGCTGTTTCCACCAATCATGACACAGTTCCTGCAGTGTTTTAAACCTGTACTACGTTTAGAAACCTTAAAACTTCAGAGTAAAAGTAATTCAATTCCTTCATTCCCTTTCTTACACAACTGAGACATCTCATATCAACACGAGCTCCTCCACTTATTCATTCTACTACCAAGCTTGAATACCTGCAAATATTCCTCAAATTCTTCCCTTTTTGAGGTGAGGAACTCATAATTCTTTGGTCCAATAATTCTTTTGGATGGAAGCTGCGCATCTGCAAATGTGCCTGGACAAAATAAAATGATGGAATAAAACTTTAACATGTCGGAGACAATCAGTGAAATCAGTTATTTATTTCTTTAAAGTAGCTTCGGTAAAGGCTGAGCGTTACCGTGGAACTCGGTGAGTTTGGATTCTAGTACGTAGAACTCCAGATACCTTCTGTAGACCGACCACTTCTCAGTTTGATGACCGACTGCAAGAAAACAAGTAATTACATCAACATGTCTGACTGATATAAACACGTAGACAAGTAGAATGAAAAATTCTCTTTGCTATAAAAGTAAATAAATCAGATCAGTTACTGTCTGCTGCTTACAGAAAGTCCCTGGATCAATCAAATCTACCTGACAGCCAACAGCAGAGACCTGATCTGTGGTCAGTGAGGTAACTTCAGGGTTAACTCTGGGCTTTAACTGGTTCACTTCTTACTGGGATACATCGCCATGGCAACTGATGCTGCTGATGGTGGATCACGAGAGGCGAACTTCTGTATCGGAGCGCCTCCTCCTGTCTGCTTCATTTAAATTTCTTTCCTGTCGAATCGTTTCATTGAGCGTTTGTGTACCGACATCATCCTGATGATCACCAGCTGACAGAATAAGGCTAAAAATCATAAGACTACATCTACACAAAACACATTTATTTAATGAAATACACAAACATAACTACAGTCAGATCTACTCGTGCCCTAATGATGCAGCCGTTTCTCTTTTTGATGGATTATGTGTTGAACTTCTTCGTATTTGTCTAAGATTACAGTTTGTGAAATATGCCGCTCTGCTGTCGGGAGACATCAGTGACTGCACTTTCCAGTAGTTGTAGTTGTTTCACTCCTGATCTACTTATTATTTTTGCCTCTCACACCTGCTTGATTAAAGACAACCTGAAGAGGAGGTATTAGTTTAGATTGAGTTCAGATGTTCGGCTCTGGAACATGACGCAGTTTGATTTGCTGCTGATTGCTTCAGTCATGAGCTGACGGGAGCTCAAACATCAGGGATGTCCAGCTCACAGAGTCAAACCAGTATGAATCTTCCAGAATGTTTCCGGTTTTACACTCTCACCTTCCTTCCTGTCGTTGCGCTCCACGTCGATGCAGAAGACGGGGATCTTCTCCCTCTTCACCTCGTCCTCGTAGCTGTCGATGTAGGGGATGGTGATGCTCCAGGCCGACAGGTTCCTCAGGGTGCCCGGTGTGCCGGCCGGCTCGGCGGGGGAGTCGTCCTCCATCACGACGGTCGCCTCCTCCACCTGCACCGACACAAAGAACCAAAGCAGGCAACACATATTAATGTCAGAATCATCTTCAGCCACACACTAATCCAGAAATTCTGTTTTTAACACATTTAAAGTGAACACAGTATGTAATAAAACATGTTCATGTGACAGATCTACATCATCCATCCTGTATGTATGAACATATTTTTACAGGTAACGTGGATGACAGATAAATAGTTTGAGTAATAGTACTCCGATTACTTCTTTGTTGTAATGAGTGATGTAACGTGTTAGTTTTGCAAGTAATCAGTTTAGTTCCGTTTTTAAAGAAGCAATCGGTTACTTTTAAAATATTACCGTGTTTTCTTTCTCTGTTTCTTTTTAAGAATTTGATATTTGTTGAAACATGACGTCCTGCAGGGTTTAAGAGCCTGTTTTACTGTTTTCATAGAGGCTCTGTGTCTGTATGTCTCTGCATCCTTCGAAGGCGTGGCCAACGAAGGCGTGGCCAACGAAGGCGTGGCCAACGAAGTCCAAAAAGGCCGAACTGGGCGTTGTTACATAAGACGGTCTGGTCTACGGGGAATTTCCCCCGTAGTTTCCTGTCAGCAGCGCTTCCTGCTTCCTCCGATCGTAGTAGTTTTTAACTAGTTTAGTTTAGCTTAGTTTTTAAAGCGTTTCTAACATTTGTATCGTTGCTATTCGAGCTCCCTGAAGCTCAAGAGTTAAATAAAACTCCTCCACTCCTGTGGCGTCGGCCATTGTTCCTTCTTTGAAAAAAAAGTGTAATCGTCACCGACACGCAATGAATCTTGGGACAGGGCGGGCAGCATGTGGAGGACGAATATTTCCACATCTTACTTGAGGATTTACTTCCACCAAACCAGCTCGTCTTAGTTGGGTCAAAGAGAGAAACTTGAATTCAGAAGGTGTACGGTTGTATTTTTCTGTTTCTGTGAGTTTGTAACAAGTTATTTTTTAAACTAACGCTACCCAACACTGTATTATTATAGATTCTAAGTCTGTTTCAAAAACATAACTATAACTATTTAACTATGAAGTGGTTAAAATGTGACTGTAGCCTGATTCCTCAGATTTAACGTTTAACACAAGTGAAGAAGAAACTCTCACCAGATCGTCGTCGAAGTCGTTTACGGCGCTCGGTGGCAGAATGGCTCCCTCCATGGTCGTGCTCTTGAACACACCTTTGATTTTGCTGCCAATTCTGCTGATCCCGAACGTCTCTCCTCGTTTGGACATGTTTCTACGGTGAACAGAGAAATACGCTCGCCCGCATTAACACTACACGACCCCGAACTTCACATCTCACAGATTCAGAAACGATTCCTTCCACCTCCTCTGGTGTTTCTGTCATGGTGACGCTCCAAATGTCAGAGTAAAACAGTGAATTCATCAATCACTTGTTGACAGAACATTTCGCTTTGTGCTCTGACGAGATTCAATTTGAATATTTTCTCTGAATAAAGTATCCGTCATGCAGTAAAAAAACCCACCATCCAGAGCAGCGTGTACTTACTGAAAACCATTTCTAATGTTTAACCGGGACGTTGGAACCGTCTAACAATGATTAGGCATCTGGCAAAGTGCCCGATTGATCCGAGTCAATCAGGTTCAGCAGTTCTTACCTTCCTGTCCGCAGACAGGGGATGGTAACAGAGATGGTATACGTGTGAAAAATGACACTTTTTGATACTTTGAGCTGCATTTCATGTATCAAAGGTGATATAAATATTATTTATTAGCTTATTTTGATAAATAGAGAAACGATTTTGTAGGAAGACATTTTAATTTTCCTCAATGTGAGGTAACAAAAAAGATATTGGGATGATCCTGAAACTCAGCTCTTGTATAGAGGATAGGCACTGACATCACATTCCCAGTTTTGTCTCGTCACGCCCTGCTGTGCTGTGATTGGCTCGTACTCCTGAGCATGAGATGAGAGCCAAAACTAACCCTAAACCCCAAAAGTACCTCTTTGTGCCCCAAATCTAACCAAACTGTGACTGAACACTGAAAAGAAGTGAACTGCTGGTGAGTCTAAAGCAAGTGATGAAGTAATGAAAGTTTTGGCAGGAATAGGCGAAATAAAAAACGCCCCCAGTTATACTGAGGAGTAAAACATCCGGTAACATGGCTGCATTTAGTCGTGGAAACTGGGAGAAAAACAAACCATCATGTGTTTAAATTTAATGTAGTCGAACTCGATAGTGATCCTTAAAAAGAACCAGCGGTCTGTGGACATCGACGTGTGACCAGGAATCAGGTTTCCTGACATTTATATGTACAGCCTCCACAGACACCGCTTCTGTTTTCTAAATCAAATGATCCGTAGCTCTATTTTAAAGGAGATTCGGATGTTAGCAAGTGAACAGAAACGACTAAAAACCTCTACTGTAACTGCAACTGTCCACTGCTGAAGGAATAATGAAGGCCGGTGATGCTGCACGTCAGACACGTCAGCGTTAGTTTGCTGTAAATTCGACCGGTCCTGCCTGAACAGCGCTGCAGTGTTCAGGTCTCAAACACGAGGTTAAAGTCAGTGTGCAAGCATCAGCACGACGTGCAAACCAAGACGGAAGCCCAGCAGTCATGATGTTAATGTTTGATTCACAGAGCAGCCTACAGTGACATGTGACATGTGCTGTATCTGCATGCAGAGGCTCTGTGAGCTCAGGTGACATGCCGAACACCGACGTACCTGTTCTCTTCCAAACTGAAGCTATTTCTGGAATAAGATGCACAACGATGACAGTTTGGACAAAACATATTTCTTTCTCAGTAACCAGAACAGAACCAAACTGAAAATATAACTTATTCAACAATTCACGTCACAAACCTGTTGATCCTGTTGTTCCGTGTTGGAGACTCTGCTCCCCTCAGCAGGTGTCTGAAGTACTGAACACAGAGAGGAGACACTGAACGAATCATGAAGTGGACTCGACACAGTTACAGTGCTTTAACAACACGCTACACATCTCAGTGATCTCAGACCTGTGGTGGAGTATCCTCTGCTCAAAGTGGATCTCTCTCTAAAGAGCCCTGAAAGTATCCGAGTAGAAGTACTCAGAGCAGCCCGTCACAGTTACTTTATATATTAACGAGTATTACAGAAGAGGGTTAGAGCCACGTGTGAAAAATTTATTTGAGTTCTGACTTTAAACTCAAGTCAGAATCTGATTCCATTCATTTCATTTATAATATCCATTTGGAGTGAATTATCATCCGTTGACCGATTCCTTGTAATTTGTTTAATTAACGCTAACATTATAACCAGGAACACACATTAACATATAATATACATACATACATATTTGCAGCCCTTAAAGTTTTAAACAGCTGTTTGAAAAGAAGATTTCATCTTTATTATGAAGGATTCTTTATTTCTTTACAACGAGCTGTAACTTAACTTTAAATTAAATGTTAAAGTTATTCTTACAGGTTTGTTGGAACTCTGTTGTGGCCAGAAAAGACAAGTTGTTGTTCTGGCTTCTTTAATTCTTCTTGATTTAATTCAGAATTTATTTTTGTTGCACTTTCCTCCCACATTTGTTGTTTTCTTCTTGCTGTTATTTGTGGATCTCTTGTGGAAATCTTTCAATGCAGTGAAACCTTGTGAGGGATTCTGTGCAACACCCTGCTGAGACCCTCAGCTCAGGAAACATGAAGTTTATCTCAGTACCTCAAACAAACACAAGTACTGAGTAAATGTTCTTTGTTACTTGGCAACACTGACGTCTAACCTTCATATCCACTCTGTTATTCAGAGCAGCAGATGTGTGTTTCGTAACGTGCGGATGTGTGGATGCAGGGTGACGTCTTACTTCATCGCTGTGACAGAACATCGGGGTGAAGACTCTCTCCAGCAGAGACAGGACGTGTTCGTACGCCTCGAACAGGCAGCGCATCGTCTGCAGCTTCACCACTCCGCTGTACGGACCTTTAGCAACTGAGACGAACACAACGAGTGACTGAACTGCAAGTTTACACTGCAGACAAACAGGAAAGAGCTACAAGCAAACAGCACGACTTTCCAAACTGTTTACAGAGTAACTCAACACCAGAGCTGAACGTTTCATGTCCGTTTCACCTCTGAACACATCCAGCATCACTGATGGGTCTCACTGACATAAATAAAGATGGCCGCCGCGTCTCCACTTCCTCCCACTGTACAAAAATGGAGCCAAAATATCCCGGATACGAGCGC
>JBBPCS010000238.1:1089062-1101118 GCA_037974645.1 Hollardia meadi
CCCCCCCCCCCCCCCCCCCCCCCCCCCCCGGACGACCATTGGACCCACTGAGTCAGCTGACCTTACCATATCCATCCACTGGCGGCCTGCAGTGTGTGACGCCATACACTGGTCAGTCTTCAGAGCGACACGTCAGGACTGGCCTCGACCCCATTTCCCTGCTTGTCAGGTAACAAAAGGAAGCAATTAGAGAATGGAAAACAGGATCATATTCACATGTACTAACACACACACATCTAGCACTCTGCGTCCCTCACACACTCAGGAGAACTGTGTAACATATGAAAACATTAGTTCACAAAAGCATTCACAGACTTGCACGCCCTCATATTTAACATGCACGTGTCAATGCCTTAAACGGGGGGACGACAGGCAGATAATCAGCCTGGTTCGGATCGTAAAACAGTTCGAGGTGCGGCAGGTGAAAACGTGGACAAGCTCAAACAGGCAGAGAGAGAGAGGGGGAGGAGGGCAGCCATTAGATCTAGAAAGCAAAAAAAACCAAAAACACTACAAGCGAGTCATGCATGGCGGTTATCTCCCACAAAAGCACAAACCTCCAGATAAACATGCAAGATTAGTATCCAGGCCTTCAACAGCTAAGGTAGATCCTTCTGGGACAAGGAAAAGCTTCATTTTTAAGGGAGTAAATCAAATTGTGATTTTTTTTAAACCCCCCCACTCATAACAAAAAGGGACTTGTATGAGACTTGTAGGGGGCGGGGCTTAGTCTTGATGCTGCATTGACAGTGAATTTAGGACACCAATTTGTGAATGTTTTTGGACATGAGAGGAACTCGATGAAGTATGTCACTACATGTACAGAGCACTTGAGAAGTAGGTGATTTGGAATTTGATGGCATGCAAGGTGACACTGTAGCACGTGGCCAACATTGGCAAACCTTTAATCCATTTTCTTCCACAAGGAGCCTTTAAAATTTGAAGGCAATTTGAAGAGAGAATTTGCCGAAACATGAATTTGCAACACAATTTGAAGTTTTTTTTACACGTGTGCGTGTATGTTTATTAAAGCAGACAAACAGCAAAGAATACAAGCCAAAATGTAAAGCCAAAAAATAGGACTGCGACGGTCCTTTTTTTTTCTTTTCAATAACAAGACACGCATTACTTTGAGACAATACAAATTGTATTTTCATTTGTTTTAAATACATGTTTAGGAGACATATGCTTTGTTGCCGTTAGCTACTTAAAACATGGAAACCAGAATGTCTAAAAACATACATAAAGCTATAGCCAAATAGACAGCTCGAGCACATATTTGCATCTAAAAAAATTTTTTCTTCAAACTTTGTTATGGAAAATCTTTAAACGACCATCTTTAAAAAATAAAATAAAAGGAAAATAAGAAAACCAGTTCGCCAGAAACAGGTGGGAGTGTGACTACTGTTTGAGTCCAAGCTGATTATTAAAATATGTACAAAAAGATATCTTGCCAGATGTCACCAATTTTGAGGAAAAAAAACCCCGCAGGCAACCGTATAGGATTGAGGGCCAATCAGATCAAGTCTCTAAATAAAAAAAGACAAAAACCAAAAACACGTATTTTGTAATCAAAGCCCTACTGGTTTACTTCCACTGTTGCCCAAAAGAATCCTGATAAAATTCCTGGTTGTCGGATTTGTAACCGGAATAGTTACCAGAATGATCACCACCTTGGAGCGGTTGCTGAGCAATGGGTTGAGAGCCCCAGTTCTGATTATTGGTCTGGCGACGCTTGGAATCTGGCTGGTTGTACCCATCAGCTTTGCGCTTTCCTCCTACATTTCCACCGCGGCCACCCCGAGCACCACGTACCCCTCCTCGCCCTCTTGGCTGCACGCCTCCTCTCGCGCCCCGCCCGCCACGGCCTGGTCCGGGTCCGCCACGCTGGGAGAAGTTGGCCCTGCCTCTGGGTGCCCCGGCGCCACCGCGTCCTCTGGCTGGAGAGGCTCCGCCCCGGGGACCTCTGTTGCCACCCCGCCCCCGTGCCGGGGCCTGGAAGTCATCGTACCCATAGTACGGGTCGTCGTAGCCGCCGCGGTAGTTGTGATAGTCATAGCCGTAGTAGTCGTAGTAGTCCTCATAAGGGTAGTAGTCAGGAGGGTATGCGTAGCCGCCCCGGTTGCCGCCTCTGCCCCGGCCTCTGGCAGGAGGAGGCATGTGGGGAGGGGGAGGGTAGTAGTAATAGTCATCAAACCTGAAGAGTGTGAAAGAAGGTTAGGAATCAGAACAGACATGATGAGCACAATCAGAAGATGGAATCCTGACTGGCTTTAAACACAAAATGCGATGTTTGAATCAGAGGACCTACTGAGACGTTTCTTACATTTGTGTTTTAATCGCTTGTCTCTGGGCTTTACGATCTTTCCTCTTCTGATCTGGTGGTTTGGCAAAAACAATCTCAATCGGCTCTCCCTCCAGCTCTTTCCCATTCATTTCCTCCAATGCCTGAGGGAAGTCCACAGTTGTTAACATTTCTCTAACTCTTTATAATAATGGCACAGAAACAAAGTCTCTGAATTATCTCTTATCAATAATGCGGAAGAAGTTGCACCAAAGAAAATCCCTACCTTCACTGCACCGTCCCTCTCTTCAAAGTGGATGAAAGCGTAGTCTTTGAGCTTCTTAACCCGCTCCAGTTTTCCAAACTGACTGAAGGACTTGTCCAGGATCTCCTCTGTGACGCCATTGGCAAGGTTCCTCACAAATAACACCTTCACCTGCGAGATGGACAGAGATACCGATTAGAACCAAAAATGGATTTCAAGAGTTCAAAAGCCCACAAGGCCAGTCATCTTTAAGATTTAGGTGCCATTTCAGGACTATGACCCTAATGTTGTTGCTCACCTTGGCCATGACCTCTGGGTCAGGATCCTCGATTGGGTCGGCCCACTCCACTGTCACCACGTTCCCCCAGACCTTCACCTTACCGCTCATTAGCCGGCGGCGAGCCTGAGCAGCCGTTTTGTGGTCTTCGTACTCCAGGAAGCAGAAGCCTCGGTTCTTCTTTTTGTCATCGGGTTGGTGGTACAGTATGACATCACTTAGGCCCTCTGGGAGCAGCAGAATAATTGGTGAACACATATGAACACATTACATAGCACATCACATGAACACAATCTATAAAAACACTAAATGATCTTTTTTACCTGTGACTTTAGCAAACTCTTCAACAATCTGCTCCTTTGTTTTACTCTTGGGGATGGAGCCAACGAAAAGCCGGTTGTTGGCGACAGATATACACACTCCAATCTGCTTGCCAGGGCGAATCTCATGATTATTACACTGTAAAAAGGAAAAATATATATATGTAAACCATTTAACACATTTTAACTGCATCCAGAAAGTACATTTTCATTAAAATAATATTTTACCTAAAGAACAAGGGAAGATTTTGGTCTACATGCAATTTATTAATTTTCCTCTGGCTGATGATTTAGTGTCTAGCTTTGTTGAGTACGCAGGGAGTTTTTACACAAAGTTACACTCCAGACAAACTCACCAGCTTCACCGCCTCCTGGGCCGCTTCTTTAGTGCAGAACGTGACAAAGGCGTAGCCCCTGTTCAGGCCACTCAACGGGTCCATCATTAGCCTCAGGTCCCAGATAGGCCCGGCCTTCTCAAAGAGAGGAACCAGCTCGTCTTCAAACAAGTCACGGGGAATCTTCCCGACAAATATCTGAAAATATAAGAAACATTTCAAGATGCAGGCTTCACCTTCACAGGTTCGACTACCCCTCTTCCTGTTGAGCATTTGATCAGAATAACAGATTTCAGCCACTAATCACAGAAGACCTGACAGAAACAAAGAAGCATGAGTTCATTTGTTGGCAAGTTCAGATTCAATAAAAAATCCAACCAACCTTCCTTTCAAAAATCATATTTGCATTTTTTCCCCAGGTTACATAAAAGACCGGTTCAGCTTCCAGCCCTGACTGACAGCAGTACCTCTGTTCCAACAGTGGGTTGGGCCCCTGAGTACACCGACTCAGGTGGGGGCCCGCCATACTTTCGCTGGCCTGTTGTTACGTCGAGTGTGTACTGGGTTCTGTCCAGGAGCTCTTTGATTTTAGCCTCATCTGGTCCTTTAGTGGAATCTGAAACTTTCGTCCCTTGTTTCTCCCGCTGCCTGTACGTCTTCATTACCCCACACAGAAAGGCACTTTTGTTCTGCAACAAAGAAAAAAAAAGTCAAAAATCATTTTTACCTACTCTAAATTACATACGTGTCCTATAACAACATTTAAATCTCAGATGGTTTCACTTACTTGCACATGTGACAGATCACTCTCTTTGAACTGGACCAGCACTTGCAGGGCTCCCTCCTCATTGAACTCTTTCAAAGCTTCAATAGCCCTTTCGTCTAGGTCACTATGTGCTACTAGGCCTGAAGAACATATGGTGGGGGGGGACATGATCATCAGCAGGTTGGCGCTGACAAACAGGAAGTTGTATGACTCATGCAGAGTATAAAACAGATGCACAATAGAGACTTAATATTAATTGATCTGTACCAGAAGGAACCAAAGAAATGATAGCTGAAGGCTAATATTTGTATGTATTCTAATGTTTTATAGTCTCTGACATTGCCAAGTTTGATTGACTTGCAGCAGAAAACAACTGATACTGTCAAAAACAACATACAGTGCAACTCCAACATTAAACAGATGCTATTAAAACCAGATTTCAAAACATCCACAGTCTTCAAACACCTTTTCTATGAACCACTACTGTTTCAATGAACCGTCACTATAACTGAGCGCTGGATGACATCCTTCAGCTCCTGCTGAAAAAGTACAATTCACCTGCTGCAGCCACACAGCTGCTCTATTGTGTGTGTGTGTGTGTCACAGTACCGGCTGGCTTCAATCTCCCTTCCTTAAAGCCTTTATGGCTACCCCTAATATTTCCCTTGTTTGACTTTTTAAAGGCCAAAACGATCAATCAATAATGAAAATAAAGCCCTGCTTCTGGCAGCCCTACAACTACCTATTCCCCCGTCACCACACTACTCAAATGATTAGTTTAACAACCTTTAACCAGACACAATCACACTGATATTCTGTAGTTTTCTCACTGTCAACAAACCCATGAAAACCACTATCTAGTTAATATGTTTGGCAACAGAATGGTGTATTTTGGATCGACTCAAAATAAAACAGTGCATGTTTTTGGTAAATTATTATAGGAACATGTCACCCGGTGCAACACTGTGCTTGCTGATATGTTTTTGGACAATAATGGAGCCGTATGGGACAAAAGAATAAGATGCATCAGGCTTTAGACACATAGGTTACTGGTTCTGGTCTTCTCATGGGATTTGTTGACAGTTAGAATACAGGAAATGGGGAATATAGCTGCACATGCTTTTCTCAAGGTAACTATATGAAGATACAGTGGCAACACTTCTGCTTACCTGCTACGTAGAGTTCATCGAGTTTCTCAGCAACTTTCTGAGGTAAACCAGCTTCCAGTAAAGCTGGGAAATGTTCCGACTGGGTCACCGCTGCAGTAGTGTCCATCGGTTCCTCCGTACCATTCCCGTTTACATGATCTGTGGCCATGTCTCCAGACATCTGTGTGGACGACATTGTTGCAGAATTACACGTGTGGTCACAATGGAAACTGAAACAACAAATTATATGTGCGGTTTGGCGCCATCGTTCAAGACTGAACACCACTAACAAACTGTGACCTTATCCGAGGGGCTGTTCACACACGCAAGTATAGTCACGAAACCGACAACCTTCGGATCGCGCGTTTGTCCAACTTTCCCGTCTGATACTCATTGAAAAGACGAATATGGTTCAGTCAAGCTTTCCACCATATAACGTAATAAACCAGTCACCGGTTAAATACAGCTCGTTTTCATCAACATCACACACCACGCCTCTGCGAGCTAACGCTAGCTAGCATCGCTAGCTCGTGTACATCACAGGCCCCAGTCTTTACAAAGCGTGTGGAGGCACAAACTGAATGACGATAACGTTGAAAAATGAAGTTCGGAGCTAAATCCTTCCGGGCATTTGTTTTTCTCTCTAAATAATGTGCACATGTGCCACGCACACCACATCTATTTAGTCAGTCGTCAATCAAAACGGGCCCATTTTTTCAAAATGCCGGCTAGCCATACAAACGAGCGGCTGTGTAGCTAACGCTGACCGGTTGTGCAACACATCCCAGCATTAATAGTGCACTTACTCAACACATTACGTTTCAGGTGTATATCGGTCAGTTCGGTGTGTACATACCATGCGAAGCTAAATTTGGGAGCACGATGCTGATCCGCCGTGTTAAATGTGCTTCAAATAAAGGAAAATGTTCACGCCGGTGCTTTTCAGGTTGGTTTCTTTACTCCCGGTGAAACAAAATGGCGGCTACGTAACGTCGCGAGCTCTGCTTCTCGCCTGAGTGTAAGGGGTTTCTTAAACGGCTCCTCACGGGCTGATCAATTTTCGTACATCCGGCCAAAATTGTGACTGACCATTCATTATAAATCTATGGACTCTATGTCTATGGAGTCAGTTTGCCGCGTTTATCACCGGCATCCATTAACTTACACGTTGTCACGATGACAATGCTACACGTATCTCATACTACTGTCGCGGTTTGGCCTGTTGTTGTTGCTGCATTTGTAGCTATATGTCCTCACCGTAGTCTTCGCCCACAACGTAACCGTCTCTGGTTTCCCCTGGCAAATCTGTGTATATACACTATGTATTACTACTCTTGTGTTATACATTAGATGTGTAAATTAAACATTTCACTACTTTTATCCAGTAAAGATTTCGTTTTCTCTATAAGTAGCAACTTTTATTTTGAAAACTCAGACCGGAAAACACAAATCGGGATAGAAACTAACCTACCTTTGACGTGTATTAAATATTCTTATTTTATTTTATGTTTTATTCAAATTGATTAACAAATAGACGGTTACTTGAGATAATTTAGGGTTTTTTAAATAGTGGCTCGCATAATCCAACAATAGACTGTGGCGGTAAAGCACCGGAAGACGCTCCTTGCACGCCATTAAACAATAAAAGAAGAGAAGAAGAAGTAGCGAAATTAAATTCTAGTCCAACAGTTCCATTGCCAGCAATACCACTTTGGATTCGCCCTGACGCCACAGTAGACTTTACATTATTAGAAAATAAGATCAAGAATAAGGAGTTCATTTTTAATTCACAACATTATACAGAATTCAAATGATGGGTTATGGGTACCTGCACACATTGGTATAAAAGGAAATGAAATGGCAGATAAGATTGCAAAGGAGGCCACAAAAAATACTTACATTGACATGACAGTTAGCTTCAGCAAGACAGAAATCAAGAACATTATTGAACAGATTGAAGGGAATGTGGCAAAAACAATGGGAGGAAGAGAGGACAGGACAATAAGTGGGAGAAATGAGATGTGCAGGAAGGAACAGAAGACACGAGACAATTCTAACAAGACTCAGATTTGGACACACTGGACTGAACAGTACAATATTTAAAATAAAACATGACACAGACAGATGTGATTATTGTGGGCGAGAAGAAACAGTAGGCCATGTCCAGCTTCACTGTCACAGATATGAAGAAGAAAGAAGACAACGAATTCAAAACCTCGGAAAGATTTTTTTTAAAGCGTTTTGATTTAATAGACATTCTGCAAAACAACTGAAGAAGTGAATGCTATTGATTTCTATTTGAATACCTCAGACAAGCGAGTACGATTGAGAAGAAGAAGTTTTGTTGTTTTTGTTTTGTTCTCCCTTTTGAATAGTGTAAATCTTTGAAATTCTGATCCACACTCCATACCAGTTGGTGGCGCTAATGCACCAATTTCTTGTTTGCCAACCGCCAATAAACCTCAAAGAAGAAGAAGACGACGACGAAGAAGAAGAACGCTCGCGTTGCTATTGGCTGAGCGCGAAATTTCAAATGTAACGCTGTTAGTAGGAAGCGCATATTCTCAGAGGAGATGAACAAACCTGACGTTATCCAGCGAAATTAACTTCAGGCAGTTCGCATGCGTTTGTTTACCATTTGCTATTTTAACGGACTTTATTTAAACCCAAAGCAAAATGGATATTGCCACTTATTTACAGTAAGTCAACATCAGCTACTTGAACATACCCGATGTTAGCTTCATGCCAGCGGTTAGCTTCAGCTGTATCTCAGAACTAGTTTATAAACAACACAGCTGTCACACGGTGCACCGCCTCCCTTAAACTTTGCTTTTATTTGCCCTTTTAGGTGTTTTGAAAACAGTTTGAGCTCATATACAGGAGACGACCCGCTGGATCAATGGGACAAGTGAGTCATCTGAGTGGTCTAAATTAGCATCAGCTAGCTGCTCGTGTTTTTAATCTCTCTATCCGTACTATATTCACTGTTTCAAGACACGACCTCGATATATACCTGTGTAATGTAGCCAAACTATTAGATCATAATATTTTTTTAACATTTCTATTTGTTATCATTGTTCCTTACATCCTGGTATACTTTGCAGCCCTATATGGGACTGTTTTCTTTGTTGGTATTTAATCTATAATGCTCTATCTGTCCCAACTCATTTTGTACCTCATGTAATCTCTCTTGAATAACCCAGGCAAGGCTGACAGCTGAGACAGTACTGAATACACACTTTCCTCCTGTATGTTTCCAAAGGTTTGTGGATTATCTGGAGCAAAGACTACCTGCAGACCACAGCAGCGGGATGTCACTGGTGTTTGAGAGTCTTGTGCAGAGATTTTTGAATGTTGAGCAATACGCAAATGACATCAGATATGTGAAGTACTGCATCAGATGTGTAAGTCTGACTGAAATATTATATTATTATGCAGCAGTCACACGACCAGAGTTGGTTTGTTATTCTTACTCACATGAGCATGACTTTATTCCGTCTTACAGGCGAGTTTTTATTCCGACCCGATGGCGCTTTACGCTTACATCTACAGTAAGGGCATCGGCACCAGGACTGCTGCCCTCTATGTGGCCTGGGCACAGCAGTTTGAACAGAGGGGGGTGAATGAACAGGCCGAGGCCGTGTACCAGAAAGCAATGGAGAACCAAGCCCAGCCAGCTGACACGGTTCTCAATGAATACAGGTAACAACAAAGAAATATAAAATACAGGTTACAACAAAGAGCTGCTGCAGAGGATAAATGCCTTTCAGGAACAGTTCCAAAAATGAAAATTCAGTCATTACCTACTCCGATGGAAAGTCGGAGGAAGCTTCTTTGTCCACAAAACATTTCTGTTTGCTTCACAGCAAAACAGCGTTGCAGCATTCTGCTAAACACATGAAGAAGCTGGAGACTTGTTTTAAAATGTAAAAAGAACATAAAATGGCTCCGAACAGCTTGACCGGCACAATCCAAGTCTCTGGTAGCCCCAAGATCCCAAATTGAGTTAGAAAGAACTTATACAATATAACTTTATACAACACTTATCAAAACAAAGTTACAAAGTGCTTCACATAGCAAGCAAAGAACACATTGAACAAAACAAATTATATATAAAACACATTAAAGTCTGTGTGAAGCAAATTCAGAGATTTGTTTCTAAACACATTATACTCGTTAGAAGGTACTTGCTGACAACATGTGAAAAGACTGGAGAACCATGTAGTACTGGATTGTGGAGTTAGGCCGTTTTTCTGTTTTTCACCATTTCTGTGTTCAGGATTTTTTAGCAATAAGAAAATAAAATTCTAAGATTTAAAAGAGATGAGAGGACAGACTAAAAGTCATAACCAGAATAAAAACAGGAAGGCTGTGCGATAAAAGTGTGTTTTAAGCTTAGATTTAAAAGCTGAACTCTTCAGTGTAGCCGAAAAGCTAAAACCCCGTCTGAAGTTGATGTGATGTCTGGTGATAAAAACATTTCAGGAGTGCACAGATGTCAGACAGTCTGTGTTTGATTGCAGGTGCTTCAGCTGGCCCGTGTTTTTCTTCCACTTTACAAAATGATTCACTCCAAAAACACAAGTGTTCAGTGTTTCCACGAAACAGTCTGCGCCAACGTTATCGGGATATTAGAGGCTTTGTTTGTGTCCATCGTGTCAAAGGAAAACTAGATGTTTTTGTTGTTTGTTTTTGTTTTTCGAGCCTATTTATTAAGGTTGTCATGATACCAGAATTTTAAACTTTGATACACAATAACACAATGTCACCTGCACACAGTAATAATGTTAATATCTGAGCAGCTCTGGGTTAAATGTGGATATTCTGTTCATTTAAACTTGTATCAAAAGTATCAAATTATTGATACTTTGGACAAGCTAACCAGCTATGACTGTGTCCTGTTGTGTGCAGCCACACTTAAAAAACAAATGTTAATTGAACGGCAGCCTTTACACGTCCTCCCCACTATGTGTTACTGGCAGTTGAGTGTGTACTATAAACTGTGGAACAATATGTCACCATCCAATAACTTTAATGTGACTAAAAAATAAAATCTGATCTGCAGGCAGTTTCAAACAAGAACCAGAAGCCAGACGTCAGTATCGGGTGAGTGTTTTTATGTTTGTTTATTAAAAACGATTAAAGGTGTTTTATGTATCGTGTCAGCTACCAACTGTTTTTATTGAATGTTTTTTTAAAGCAGGAGGTCGAAACCCTCTGCAAAACTCCCATTTAACCAATCAGATGTTGTCCCACAGAGAGCCTCAAAACAAGGTGTGTGTGTGTGTGTGTGTTTGAATTTCCATGATAATCATTTAATAACCCGACGTCTGTTTTTCAAACCCAGTAATAATCTTGGTCCTGTGTTACAGGTTTCTGTGGAGGGTCCATCCAAACCACCCACCATTAAAACCATCATCACGTAAGTTTCTCATCGTGGTTTCAGATTTGTTCTCTGTTTCTGAAGTTTCAGAGGTTCTGTAGCACCATGTGAGGTACCGCTGAGCTAACGTGTACCGATGATGATGATGATGATGATGACCCATTGGCTCCTGTTCTCGTGATGAAGGGTGGATACATTACATAGACTTCCATGAGTGTTTACGTCTCCACCCCTAAATTCTAACCTAGAGAGGCGTCCTAACCAGGTGTCGTCAGTAGATGGCGCGTTTACCCACAAAGTTATTTATTTGTGCCAACTCATTATAAAACAGTAACTAAACTGGATCAAAGTCATTCAGCCCTTTATTCCAATATCTTTGGAAGAGCACAGATTTGATCAAATGGATACAAATGTACAAAATAACCTTCAATAAACCCTCTGTCACAGAAATAAGATTTTTTTTGCCTGCTGTATAACTGACCCGCTCAATGAGAAGAGTTCTTATTGCCTCCATGTCCAAACTGATGGCATGATGGATCGCTCACGAATGTCTCAGCGCAAAATTGATGTTATGATGATGGCTGCTGTAATTGGTCTGAAAGTCCGAAAAATGGTTGTAAAATGTAAAATCTTGAAGAAAAGTGTGTCCACCAGAACCAGCCATGATATCTCGACTGTGTTTTCTCCTCCACAGAGTCTCTCGCTCTGAGACTTCAGGGGCGATTCCCTCCAGTCAAGGCTCCAGCGTTCACACTGTGTCCGAGTACATGACAGATGAACTTGTTTGCGAAGGATCTGAATTCTGCTTCGAGGAGGTCCGAGCGGAAAAATACTTCCGTGAGCTTCGGGAGAGGCAGGAAACGGAGCAGAGTAAGGACTGGATCGGGAAGCTGATGGTTTAGAAATCCAAGTGCAGTGGAAACGGAGACAAATCTGCTCATGATTAAGATTTTAAAAAGGGAGATATTAATGTGGGGTTTTTTTGTTTTGTTTGCAGAGGAGCAGGCGGTGAGGGAGCAGGAGGAGGACATCCTGAGCATCAAATGTATGTTGGAGACACTAAACCAGGAACTGGAGGCCTGTGGAGCTTTGAGCAGCCAGCCTTCATCACAGAGGGTGAGGGTGCAAATTCAGCAACAAAGGGACAGTTCACCCCAAAATCAAAACTCCATACATCTCCTCTTCCTGTAGTTCTATTGATCATCTAGACAGTTTTGGTGTGAGTGTCTCAGTTCTGGAGATATCAGCTGTAGAGATGTCTGCCTTCTCTCCAATATA
>JBBPCS010000238.1:1132311-1142663 GCA_037974645.1 Hollardia meadi
TTTAATTAGTTATTTGATGCTATAAAAAGGGGCTGAAACCTCATGATTGACAGCTGAGCCCTGCTCCTGATTGAGTCGGATGGGAACTCGATACAGTGGCTCCTCCCCCCGATCACTACTGCACAGACTCTGGCTCCAAATGACATCACCAGCACAAGATGGCAGCGCTCGTATCCGGAATATTTTGGCTTCATTTTTGTACAGGAAGTGGAGATGCAGCGGCCATCTTTATTTTTGTCAATGGACCAGCAGGAGAAATATCTATGAAATGCCAAATGGATACATTTTATAACCCAATACATGCAAAACTGCCAAAAACTAACATGCATTAGTAATGCATGTTAACCTAAGATGATGAATATAGTACCTGCAAGGCATCATTCAGAGCATGTTAGCATACTGGTGTTAGCATATAGCTCAAAAAGCCAGTCGCATCCCTTCTGAAAATGTCACGTGAAGTTTGCATTTTCACATGCGACGATCAGAATTTCACATGTGAACTCAAATTTTAACATGTGAAATTTACATTTTCACATGGGAATTATATGTATTTGGCTTTTTTCCACATGAAATCACATAAAAACATGTGAATGTCTAATTTTTTGGCACTTTTTAACATGCAATTGATTATTTTCACATGTTTACTCAAAGTTTAACGTGTGAAGATAAAACGTCGCCTGTGAAATGGGCATTTTCACATGTGGAAACTATAATTTTGCCATATGCAAAATAAAAAATAAAATGAATGTGGTCAAATCTTGAAATGATATTTTAGTGGCTAGTTTTATACCTCTGATTAGCCCTCTGACTTTAGGCAATGTGATTAATCATGCTAGAAATGATCAATAAGTACCTAATATCAATTTCAAAATGGTAAATATTTTTAATCAGTCAAACAATGAGAGATTTAATGGAAGCGTCCTGCCATTTATAAATATTATTGTAGTTTACTGCTCCATCACCCTCCAACATTAATATGAGTGCATTAATATCAGTGTGAATACGTGACTTTTCTTTCTAACCTCTCCGGTAATTAAACTACGTTCCCTGATCATTTTAACTGATTAACCTGTTTTGTTTTTAATCTTCCCTCCCCTCCCTAAAGGTGTCTCCCCACCCAGCAACACACCACTCACTACCAGCTGTGACTCCCCTGGACTGGGCTGCCCAGGTAGGAAAAACAAACATATCTTCACGGTCTTCACCACTGGTCATGAAAATAACATGAAGGCTGTAAAAACTGAGAGACATTTACATTTAGTTTAAATCCAAATCAAGCGTGTTTGGTTTGACAAACACCCAATAAAATGTTTTAAACAAATCTAGACCCGTTTTTTATGGAGGACTGAAACTGCCAAAATCAAAAACAATAGAGAAATAAAGAAGTTATTCAATAAATAAATGAATATGCAATTTAAGCATAAATAAAAAAAAATAAATAAATAAATGTAGGCATTAATTAAAGTGAAAAGTGTGACAGTGCATTTTATATTTCTGTTTTAATTTGCTTCTGTATTTATTTACTTTTGTGTAAATTCCCTTATTTGTTTACTTTCCATTATATTTATTCATTATTCATTTTGAAATGTATTTATTTATGTTTTTCCTCCTAAATTTAAAAATTACTAAAAACGGAGAATTAAAAGGGAAAGTAAATAAGTAAAGGAGAAAATAAAACAGAAATATCAGTTTATATCACATTTTTCTTAATTAATCAATGCCTACATTTAGTTTCTATATTATGTTTGTGCATTTAGTTGCGTATTACATACTTACTGAGAACAGCAAGACATTTTTGTAACAACCAATGATGGTATTTTTAAACAGAGAGTCGAAACATTCTTACAGATTATTGGAAAAGAGATTTTTTTTTCTCCAAACTGACAGCTTCTGCAGAAGTTTCACTTCTCATATTTCGACTTCATCCGTCTCCCATCCGAACTGCAGACTGTCAAATATGTCTCGAACCTGCTGTTTCCCAGAACTTTGTTGTCTGTCAACAGTAACTGCCATTCCTTGCAATATGTTGCAGCTTATTGAGCTCAAAGAACTTTTTCAAATATACTGCAAGTCTTTGTCTCCATCTATGATCTCAATTTACTTCCATGCCTATTTTCATGAAGGTCTAAGCCACGCTGAATCTTTCAAAAAGTTTTAAACATAAAACTTTTCCTTCAAGCTGCTATCCAACGCACCTTTGGGCACCGTTAGATATTGTTGGGCGCCCCAGCTGGGAAATGAACCCTGGCAGTGTTGGTACCTTAAATTATTCACTGAAGTACAGAGAGAATGGAACCCTTAACCTTCTGCCAAGAATGATGTATATAACTGAGGTTTTCCTCCATGACCACATACATATTCAACACAAGTGAGCCCAGTGGGAATCAAACTCAACCTTGGCAGCATCAGGTCCATACATGTCTCATTCGACTTCACAGCATGATGGTTTTTGCGGTCAGTCTCTGCTCTATGAGTCCCAATGTCTCCAAGGTTTCCTGAACCCCCCTAAAGCTCCTTAACCCTCAAAATAGATTCTGGACATCTTGTTAAGAGAAACTGTCTAACCTCAACCAGACTTGGGTTTGTTTCACAGAACCTCCACGTTCCCCAAATCCCTAAACATATTTATGCCTCTGAACTTTCCCAGATACTGTCAAACTGCTCTGAACAAGTCAAAAGATTTAAGGTTTGAAGAAATAGGAAGACAGACTATTGGAAGACGAGAGCGGCAAAAAGTAAGAAGATGAAAGATAGAGTTGAGAAGAGAAAGGAGGCAGAAAGAAAAAAGAAAGGTGAGATCAGAGGAGAGGCCATGATAGAATAATTGGAGGAAGAAAGATGATTGGATTATTGTAAAAACAGCTCATTCCAGCTTCTCTTCTTTGTTTTATGTCATTACACACTGATGATCGTTGGTTGATTAATAAGCAATCTGTCGATGTGACCTTGAGCTCAACAAACCTACAACTGCCATTATTTACTATGTCAGTTGATGATCAGGCATTTAATTTATTTATTGATTGTAATAAGTAAAGAGTAAATTTTACAAGTATTTCCAGAAAATTGTCAAAAGAAAATGGGACTGAGTGTTTGTTTCCATCCAGGCCTGTTGTGTGAATATGAGTTCACTAGTTTCCCATCTGTGCCATTAAACAGAAGAACAGGACATGATGATGATGATGATGATGATGATGATGAACCCTAACCCTTTAAAAGAGCTCAAAACACTGTAAAACCATTTGGAAAACGAGATGGAAATACGACATTTTTAGAGGGCGTGTTGTGCAGATTGTAAAACCTTTTGATTCATGATTTTGGACTGTATACATTTAATTTACATGGTTTGAGAAGAAAAGACAAGACGATATGTGAAACAAAGACCAGAATCTCAATCAAATTGGTTGAAATGAGGAAATAATGAAAAGGAAACAGATGCTGCACTCTGCTTGTTCTTACCCCCCCAGTGTGTCATTCAGCTATGAGCCCTTACCATTAAGCCACAAACCATTCAAACTGTGGAATACTGTCCATGCACGGATCATTGTTGAAAGAAAATCTCACTAGCCAATCACCTTTCCTCCAGGAGGTCACATGATCTGGAACTTGAACAGTAGCTTGGGGCTAGCTGACGACGTGACCCAACCCCACTCCCTAAATGTCAGTTCTCACACTATCCTGTACTATGGAGGCCTCAGAGGGACATTCTTCTAAAGGTCAGACGTTGTGGGATTGTGCTCATGAGGGGAAAGGGGTCGAGCCAATTAATCTGCAGCTTGTGTTCCAGAATATATATAAACTACGGCAGCCCAGGCAGGTCAACAGGCCATGAGAGAGCACTCACAGGGTTATACGTTAAATCCTTTAATTAGATCGGTCCATTGAGTGCAGGGTCTTCTAAATAGCAGCACCCTTAGCGCTGGTAGAAAGTCAGTGTCTTGGTCTTTTGGTTGAATCCTGGGCTTTGTAGTCTTTGGGTCACCTGGACTGAGTCCTTGGAGAGAACAGGCGTGCTTCAGCAATGGAAGGCATTAGTGGGTAAAAAGAAACAGAACCACCAGTTAGAAGAGAGAGTTCTGATGGAATAAAGGTTCAAGTTTAAGTGACCTTTTTTCTTCTTCTATTGGCTTCTACGTGCTGGACAGGCTGTTTGTGGTTCATTACCTTACCAGCAGATACTCTGGCCTGCCTTCTACCCTGACAGGCCATGTCTGAACATACAAACAATATCTAGCAGTATAAAAGCCCGGTTGACCGACTGGATATTCTTGTTTTTCGCAGCTACAGTTCAGATTGTCTTGAATTTCATCACTTCAAAGAGTCGGTGACTCAGTGGAGAGCACAAGCTTCATTTCTGCCCAACACTTCACAACTCTCCACCAGTGGGTTCGGCAAAAACAAGACATTTTGTTTTATTTATTTCTGCATAAAAAGGCTATAAATATTCTTTATGCCTCCATCTTTCAGCCACAGAATTCAGCAGGTAGAAATGTACCAGGAGATAATCAAAGAAATCCAATTTTTATATTCCAACACTGGAATCACTTTGATGGTTTCATGTTTGTCCCAGTGACCTGCTTGTTTCTTTGTTCCTGTATTTATAACCTGTAATGCACCTGTAGCACTACCTTAAATGTCCCAACATGACTCCATTACAGCAACAAAATGTAGAAGTTAGAAAAACCAAAGGTGTGTTCAGACTTTTAGAGCCATGGGATTCTCAGTCATCCAGGTCTTATGAAATCTAGAAGTGCTAAATCAAAGGCTACTGTTGTAAGTTGCCCTAAATATCTTGATGGTCATTTAGCCAGTTGACCCTCACATGACTGCAATGTGGCGAACGCCCCGTGTATGACCTCAACCGATCTCAAACTGGGACTCCAGTCAGTCAGAACTGAAGATACCTTTCGGATAAGAGGCAAAAAGATCTCAAGTCCAGTTCAGGCATCTGAGCAAATTAAAGTGTTTCAACCTGAGGAAATGGCTGTAGAGGTACGGCCCACACTAGCTTAATTGGAAATTGCAGCAGGCTGTCTACCTTCTACAGCAAGAAACAACCGTCAGAATTCCAGTGTGATCTAGAAACTCTGGTCTCAGACACAACGCCGGAGCTCTTTCCGTCTGTTCTCTCTTGTTGTACCTCGGTTCTTCTCCTTCTTTGTCTTCTCCATCAGCGCGGTTCTTTTTCTTTTCCACAGTTATTCCTGTTGTTACACGGAGTCGTTTAAGTAAAAATGTTGCCTATTTCCACTTTTAACATTTCCTCCTGTTTCAAGTTGTTCTTTTGTGTGTTTTCTGTCCAGTATTGCCGTAGAAAATGGCACTGAAGTAAAGTTATTGTTACATAATTTTTAGCCTCTACAGCTGTAAGATTACATTTTCCTCAGTTGTTATTGATCATCCGGTTCTTCATTTGAGTCAATAGTGTCAACAGATTGTTTGGATTCCCCTCAATCCATCTTAAATGATGAATTTGGGAAGTGAGAACCTGCAGCAAAGCATTTCTACTGTGAAAAACTAAAACCCGACGTCATGATTTTAAAGTTCCTACACCGAAGAAGATCATGCAGCTTCACAACATTCATCATTCTCTGCATCTTTCTCTCTCTCTCATCCCATCCCCTTCTCCTCACTACCACCAGCTGCTTCCTCTCCCGTCACTTCATCCACTGACTCCACTAACACCATCCATGCTACTAATGCCATCACCCACGGTAAGCAACCCTCGTCCTCGCCCTCCTTCTGACTCCCTTCTTCATTGTAATCTGTATCTTCTTACACCTCCTTTCTTCCAGATTGCAACTCCTCCTCCCCTTCCTTGTGCCTTCCATTTTCACTCCAGCGCTGTCCGTTTGCTTTTCCATCACCCTCTTGTTCCTCCCCCTGCTCTAGTTTTTCAATCTCCTTCCTCCCGTTTGTTTAAAAGGCTAATTTAATATTGCTCGGCTGCTGTGCTGTTCATCTTTGATGGTTTATCTTATGATTTCTGTCATTAGCAGCTGTTTTAGTCCCCTTCTCTTTTGTCTCATCTCTGGTAAATGTGAGATAAATTTGTCTTCTTTTCAAGGAAGTAATTTACCAAAAAACAATTATCCTTAATGGGGTTTTTTTACCTTTCAAGGACCCATGAAAAGTTGCTTTGAACTATTTTACTTTTATGCACCTCTGAAAAGTAAAATCCTCTATTATTGATTTGTTCACTGTTATTCATCGTCTACCTGGAAGAAGATGCGGCTCATTCTGTCCTGATGAATGTGTTCACTCAGGAGGAGATAAATGCACTATTATCTCCCACTGAATGAAGAAATGAGTTCATCACATCTTTTCATTAGTTAATTAACCTTTCTGTCATTCTTTTTCCATCTGAGTAGTTGAAGTGGTGAATGAGTGTTCCCTGGAGTTTAGGATTGATAAGGATTTTTTTGTTCTAACAAAGGACAGTGAGGTTCACAGTGGAATTTTAAATATGTAGCTTTATTTGGCACATAGTATGATTTTTTTAGTATATTGGCTCCATTAGCACATAAAAAGTCTCCACACGTTGGAAGCGTTGGGCGTTCCTGACCTGCACTCGGTCACATTAAATCTCGTTTTCCATGCGTGGTCCCTCTGCTGTATCCTTTGATTTGTCATCTCCAGTTCTCCCTTCCATCACGCCATCCACCATCCCTCCCACTAGCATGCCACTAACCCCATTCATCAGTACCTCCACCACCAGCAGCACAACCAGCTCCTCCTCCACTGGTAAGGTTTCATCAGCTTCGCCGCTTTCTTGTTTTCCATGAGCATCTCTCGACTTTCTCTACAGATTACTACAAAAAGTAGTTATTGAATTACTCCGAAAGTTGATTGAATTCATGGTAGAGAAGAACACCACTGCCACCACGGCAGTTTAGCCATAATATTATGACACACTCATCTTAGTGTGACTCCACTAATTATGATGCTGACAGATTAATGGAAGTCATTTTTAAAACAGTGGGTCCTTGGTTTCACACAGAAGCTTCTCATTGATTGTCGATTAGTGCCAAAAAAAACCCCAAATTTGACGCATTGAGTCCAAGATGCTTTTTGGAAACCTGTTTGTTTGTACCAAATGTCAAAAACGACAGACTTTTGATATCGGTCCTATAACCAAACAGGCTCGGAGCTTTTCCCATTAACACAGTGCGGTTGTGTGTTTTGTGTTACTGACATGCTGACTTATTGTGCTGATCAGTTATGCCTGCCAACACCATCACCACCAGCGCTGCTACACCTGCATCTCCTGCCATTAACGTTGCTTCAGCCAGCAGTACAGCACATGGTAAGGTAGCTAACCATCGAAATAACTTCGTAAGTGAAGGTTCAGACTTCATTGTGTTGTGTCTTTACTTTTGCTTTCTCATTTTTATTTCTCTGAAATGTTTTTTGCGCTGTTGAGAGAGAAGTACGAGCAAATAATTTTATGAAGAGGTGACTTGCCACCACTTTTCAAGCTAGCTTCAAGCTAGCCTTTTACAGCTGGCGTCTGTCCCACTAGATTCAGAGGCCAGCAGAAGAGAAGCTAACTCTTCACCTGTCTTAATAAAAAACATGATATGAGGTTTTCTGTTGCTACTACAATATAACAGATATGTTCGATCATTTTAACAAAGATAAATCAAGATTCAACAGCTACAGCTGCCATTAGTCTAGTACCAACCATCGCTTTAAAACCATGTCTTAACTCTCAAATGTAAACATTGTTGAAATCATATTTTTCTCCCCAGACGGGAAACAAGTCGCTGCAATATGTTGTGTTCACAAGTTGTTGCTGTATTATTAGGTCATTGTCCCCACAATATAGTTGTGTTTTTAGGTTGTTGTCCCCACAATGTTGCTATGTTTTCAGCTCTTTGAACAGGCTGCACAGTCTCCTGTAGCTTTTCATATTTCTTATCACTTCATTGTTGTCTTGTCCGGTTGGCGTCTTACAGTGTAGCATGATTAACTGGTTGTTGTTAAAATGTGAACACAGTATAAACCAACACTCAGAGGTCTGAAAAACATGAAATAAATGTCCCATTTCCTCGCAGGTGTTTAATATGACAACCTGAATCTGTGCTCATTCTACCTGCAGCATGTGTCTATTAAGCTGACAGATAATCTGTGATTGTTTACTTCCCCTGTAGCCCAACAGTCAACCAGCAGCACGCCAACTGTTTCATCTGCTCCCACTAACCACCCAGCTACTAACCCCACAACGCATGGTAAGAGCAACAAACCCGGAGTGACGCCACGGCTAAGAATGACCAGCTTTATATTCGAAACGCTGTGTGCTGTGCATGCATTTTTAATCTGGGTGGTATCGTCTAAGTGCTGGAAGGTACAGAGACTCTGCACCAGTTAATATTTCGAGGGTCTGAGTGATTATTGTCTGCTGTCACTGATTACACAGCGTTGTTTCCCAACAAGCCGCATAAATAATTTAACATCATGTAATCACAGAGGCCTGCAGCTGTGATTACATTCTCAGCCGTGCAAAGAAATTCAATTAATCTGAGCAGTAAAACTGAGGTAATTCAGAACGAAGGGAAATTAAATTATATTCAGTTCATTTCCAACCTGTTAAATGATGATTTGATTGATGGTATGAATATTAAACAATCATAATGTTAGATATTTTACTCATGTAACATTAAACTAGTTATTGGTGTTTGAAACTACTTTTATTCATGATCAAATTTAGATTAAATATATCCAGATTTTGTAACAATATTATGTTAATACATGCTTATGTTTTATTATTGATTCATATGTTGACTTAAATGTCATAAAATGTTAAAATAGCTTGAAAACGCCAGAAAAAGGCAGCAACACCTCACGTTTGGGAAAGTTGAATCTATGAATGTTTGGCATTTTTATTTATTAAATGCAATCAATCATTTTCAGCTGATTCATTTATCAACTAACTGTTACTTAGAATAAACTTGTCAGGTCAAGGAACCCACCGTAATGCTGCCGCTTTTCAACATCTGTGCAAACTTATTTTGTCTATTTAAAGCCAGAAAAAACACACAGTCGCATGCAGTACTTCTTACAACTATTACTACTTCTTCTGGCATGATTATTTATTTCACTTGTGTGAGAAAGAACCCGTTTATTGCTTAAATAAGGAATGGAAGATGTAATTCTTTTTTTGATTCAGGTGAATCTATCTGTGGACAAACTCTGTCCGACTGTATCAAATGTTTGCGTCGATGCGAGACTCTGTGATTCCGAACTTTTAGATGTTTCTGCATTCTGCTGATAATGTATATTTCTAAAACACTCGTACTACTACCATCAAACTCTTTAAGAACGCACTCATCCCATCTTACTCCTCTTCTTCATGTCTTCTTCTGTCTTTTCGGCCTCCTCCTTTATTTCTTCTCCTGTCATATCGTTTCCACAAACAGTTCCGGGAACGACTCCTCCACTGCTGTTAGTATCCACTAACCAACCCACCACTAACACAGCTGTTACTTCTGCTTCCTCTTGGGGTGAGATACACTCTTGCATGCTCAGTCTGGTAACCGAGGTCGTGCAGTCTTCTCTTGTCATTCCTGTCTCGTCATTTCTTTGTTTTCCTACTTGTTTTTTTATTGGAAATATTTTGCTGATCGTTTTAAAGGTCCAGTGTGGAGGATTTTTTGGCATCTGGCAGTGCGGTTGCAGATTTTAACCAACTGAACACCCCCTATCTCACCCTCCCCTCCAAGTGTCCTCTCTAGAGCCAGAGTTTGGTTTGTCCGTTCTGGGCTACTGTAGAAACATGGCGGTGCAACATGGTGGACTCTGTAGATGTAAAAGGTTTGTTACTACCTGATCTGAGTCGCTGCACAAACGGACGAGCGCGTCCGCCATATTGGAGAGGCAGGTACGGCAACACCACTTGGACAAACCACACTAGAACTGCAATAAAACCGTTGATTTGTTATGATAATGACTCACACAGCGGTGTGTGGTAGCTTTTTTAATGCTCATATTAATGTTGTTGTGTACTGTCAAAATATTTGAACAAATTGCACTTTGATACTTTGGCGATACTGTTCTTGAAGCTTTCATGCCAATAAAGGTCCTTTGAATTGAACTGAAAAATGAAAGTTATGCTACGACAGGTAATGACGCACCGTCATCTGAAATTATCATTAGCAAATGTAATCCTAATCATTATTAACAGCTAAACTTAGAAAATTAATTTAATTAAAGTTGTGTGTGTGTGGTTTATTGGTGTTGCTGTAGATGTCCAAGATGGCGGACGTGCTTATTTCACGCGTGACTCAGATCGGGTAGTGACTCAGATCGGGTAGTGACTCAGATCGGGTAGTGACTCAGATCGGGTAGTGACAAGG
>JBBPCS010000238.1:1142763-1156716 GCA_037974645.1 Hollardia meadi
GTGACTCAGATCGGGTAGTGACTCAGATCGGGTAGTGACTCAGATCGGGTAGTGACTCAGATCGGGTAGTGACAAGGTTCATTCTTAGGAAATAAAAACACAAAGACTCTTATTTTGAGGTGATTATACAGTAATGAAAACATAATTATTAAAATTAAATCGTACACACTGGACCCTTAATTTTTTGTGTATGCAGGAAAGTTACATTTGCTCTTTTTTAGCATCACTTTGTTTCACATTTATACGACTTGTTAATGCGATTTCTCTCTGATTGAGTTAAACTGTGTTCAGGTTCTTTGTTTCCTAATAATCAGCACTGCCTGTCATAGCTGCTTCCCCCCCTAACAATTTAATCATTAAAACAACCTAAGCGCATCATACAAACACTCTTTTGGTTTGGATTTTCTCTCATGTGGTACAATATTGTTTCTCATTATTCCTCCTTTTTTATTATTTTTGTTCAGTTTCTCTTCCTATAATTGTACATTTTCTCTGACAAGGGAAAAAAACAGTAACATATTCAAGGAACGTTTTATACTCACACTTCTTCATCAGGTGTAAAGGTGTAAGGTACTTACCATTGTGTATACTACTGCTTTAATTTTTTTGCTTGAAAATGCTTTTTATTACTTTTATTTATCATTTGTAACCTGCTTTTTCACCATAATGGCGTCTGGTTTGATGTGGCGTGTCCTGGTGACAGCGAAGGACTCGGCTGCTGCTGTAGATACTCTTCAGGATTCCCAGTCAAAGCCTCTGGCTGCTGGTCCTGCTGCTCACAAAAGGAGACTCCGGGATATTTTTGGATCCCCTAGTTCTCAGGCACCCAGACCTCCAGCTCCTTCAGCCACCACAATCAGACAAATTAGGACTTCTTTTGTTCCCAGACCACGTGGAAGAGCCTCTCATCGTAGGGCCCTTGCATCCAATAAGTCAAGTCCCCCAACCGAAGCCCCTAGTCTCCCATATCCAGCATCTGAACCCAGATTTTTAGCTCCAGATCCCCCAGCTCCACCCGAACCCGCTCACTCGAGACCTCCAGCCTCCCTCCCCAACCCCCCAGGCCATCGCAGCTCCAAGACTTCACTGGGGTACATCTCCACCCCTTTGATCTGGCAGGGGAGGAAGAGGCCAATTAGAGGAAGACGTCCAACTGCCACCAGAGCACCACCCAGGCCAGTGGTTCACATCACAAAACCCACCGCACAACCAACTGAACTCAAAAACACAGTCAGGCCGACATCCACAACACAAGAAGGTGGATTTAAACACACAGCTGGGTACACAACACACATGTTGGCATATGTGACGCACACAACTGCCCACTTACATGCATCAGCTCAACCTACGTCACGACCAAACTTTTCACACCAACCAATCCCCAACGAGGAGACCCCTTCAACCACTCAAGACTCAAAACTACCTCCTGAATCAGGGCTTTCAAGCTTGTCTCAGGGGTCGTCACTGTGGCAACATAATGATGAGGCAGTGGAATCTTCCTCAGTGGTGGGGGCAGCACCCCTGGCATCATCATCATCATCATCTGCACTTAGCAACAGAAAGAACAAACCTGTAGCACCACAGTGGTCGCTGCTGAGCATGAGCAGCAGGGACAACCAAACGGTTGCCACAAGTAACTGGACACATCCTGTGGAACCACTGGGCGATGAGTACTCGTCAGGGTCTGAGCCATTTGTGTATGATTTGACTGAGCTGAGCTTGTATGAGTTTGATGCTGCCTTCTCCTCGGATGAACCTGCCACCGTCCCTCCAGCCTTTATGGACCTTGGCACCAAACACCAACAAACTCTTAACAGATCAGACCCTCTTGGTGCTATTTTTCCTGTTTCTGAAGGAGGAAGTGAAGTGCTCGCCCAAAGACAGCCCAAAGAAACCCTCGGGAGCGGTTTAGCAGCAGGCAAACTTTCTCTACCCCACTCACAAGATAGACTGATCCCAGAAACAGTTAAAATCGTTAGCAGGTCTCATATTCCTACACCGACTGTTTCTCAGACTTTGACAGTTCCTAAAACCCACCAAAATATTCCAAACAACACTATTTCAAGTGAACAAACTCGAGAGGAAATTTCCTACACAAAGGCTGTCACCCAGCAACCAACAACATCTCTTCTTATTCCGCCGCTTTCATCCCTTCTTTTCATACAGCCAACACCTTCTTTGCCCATGTTATTACAAAGCTCCTCTACTTTCTTTGCAGAGGAGACTTTTCCCAGGCAGATCTTTTCTTCTTCACTGCCACAGAAGGAAGAAATAGCCCAAATGTCCTCTTCTTCACTTTCTCTAAACCCTCTCAGCAGTGACCTTACAGCTGTCAGAAGCAGACAGTTTATCAGTTTATATTCAGACATATCTCCTAGCTCCTCTCTTTCAACTGTTTTTCTCAAAACTTCCTCTTCTAACATTTTTGCGTTTCCTCCTAACATTCATCACTACTCCTCATCTACCCTCCTATCTGTTATCCCATCATCCCCTTCCCTTCCCCTTTTGTCAGCATCAAGTCCTTTCATCTCCTCTCATGCCATCACTGCTTCACCATCTGTGTCCTCTGTCACTGTAACTTCACGACCTCCATCCTTGCCTCCACTTTACTCCTCTAACACCTTCACTCCGCTCCCATTCTCTCCTCCCGTCTGGTCCGCCACCCTTCCTCTTCCTCCTTCTTCGCGGCATGCCGAACAAAGGCTTTCAGGAGCAGATGGTGTTGTTGAATCAGCTCATGTTCCAGAGTCAGATGGAGTTAGCGGGAACTTTCAGCCCTCTGTGTTGTCATCTCTGTCTCTGTCCTCAAGCCTTCAAAGGGACTTTGTGGTGACAAGAGTTGACACATCATCTTCGTTGTCACTTCCTCTTTCTTCCAAAGCCCCAACTGAATCTCAGATGCCAGTTGTTGATAGTGCACTTCTTCCTGAATACCACTTACTCTCTGCTGAAGAGTCCTCTAACAATATACCAGAACCTTCCAGAAGTCGATTGCCCTATTTAGAGGGTAATCAGCTCCTTGATACCCACTCAGGCCTGTTTGTCCATGCAGATGAGATTTTGTTAGACTCCTCCTTTAGTCAAATTGAGCCAACTCCCTCAGGATTATCTGTGGGGAACTTGGCATTCAGTACTGAGGTCCTCGCACCAGATTTATCTCCCCAGACGGAGCCAGCTCTGGGTCAGTTGGAGTTGTTGGACTCTGAGTTGGGTTTTTCAGGGGTTTTGTGGCCTTCCTCTCATTCAGCCAGTCTGTCAGTCAGCCAGTTCTTAGTTCACTCTGATCAGAGAGGTTTGAGTGACATACATACTCTGCCATATGAGTCACGTCCACTGAATCAGTCTTCCGTTGACTTTACATCACTGACAACAGCTGGCATTTGGGCCCTTGAGCGCACTCTGACTCTGCTCCACGCAAACATTGAGAGAATGCAACCTGTGCACTCTGCTTTATCATCTATCATTCCATCTTCAAATCCTCTTTCCCATCAACTTCAAAACCTGTCACTTACTGTCTCTACAGAGACTCTTCCTGTTGCCACAATGATGCAAGAACAGATGGTGGGGGAGGAAACTGCAGCGTCTTCCTCCTCACTCTCGCTTAATCCTGTAGTTGAGAACTCTCCTCTCTTGGCTCAGACATCCTCATCCCGGTCACAAGATAGACATACTTCAAACCTGACCTTTAACAGAGATCTATCGGGGCTGCAGCAAGCAATCTCCCCATTACACACAAACAACCAGGTGAACAGAAACTTTGCCGCTGGTGCCACCAAGGAACTAACTGGCTATGATAATGCATATAATTGCCCCAGCTCCCCTGTGTCGAATCCATCTGTCATGGCAACAACCCAGACGCTGGTACTCCACAGTAGCACAAGTGTGCAACTCGGCACCGAAACCTCCCAACATGCCTCAGGACTGGATTATATGTACCAGTCGGGTTTGACACAAACTAACACTGAACACCTCGGTCATCTGATCCACACACACAGTTCAGCACACACACAGATGCACACACACTTGGGCGCTCGCATGTTTTTCGATGCAAGTGAGAAACTTAACTTGAGTCAGAGGCTGGGGCAGGAAGCAGAGGCACAAATCGATATCAGGGGGCGGCAGCAGCAATCATCCCACTTCATTTCTTTTTCTTTTACTCCGCCACTCCTTTCACCTTCCATTTTACCTTCTTTTTCTCTTTCAGCAACCCTCACACCTCCTTTTCCCTCTCTCCAAATTTCTCCCGACATAACTGTCTCCTCCCTTTCCCTCTCATCTGTCATCACCCCTTCTCTCTCGCCTCTCCTCTCTGGTCGGGTGGCATTGCCAGCAGCGTCTGCCAGCATGGAAGAGGCAGAAATTGGCTCTTTGTCGCCCAGTTGGCTGATTGAGGGATTCCAGCAGCCCACAACAACCCAATCCCCACTGGGCAGCCATTTACAATCCCTCCAAAGATCCACCACATACCCTGTTATTCAGTCAACACAGTCAATCCAGCAATTCATCCCAGTCAGCCAATCACTTCCTCCTGACCAAGTTTCCACACTCCCTGATGATAGGTTAAAATCCATCGACTCAAACCCTCTTGTACCTGCTGATGAGTATGACGATGATGAGGTGTCGCTGCAGCTTACAAACAGCTCACAAACAGCTGACACTTCCGGGTTTATCAGTGGAGCAGTACCGTCACCTGAGGCCTCAAACGATCCCACTGCTGCTGGGAAACTGTTGCATCTCTCTGCTTTATTTGATCCTGCCAATGTTGTTCCAAAAATACACATTGCTGTAGAATTGGCTTCTTCTTCAGCAGTAAGCACTAATGACTCTGAGGCTGCCCTGAACACTCAATCATTTCCTGTTGAAATGCAAACTACTTCTGCGTGCCCCACTTCTCAACCCAGTTATCAACCTAGCTCTGCAGTAACAGAACAAACCACTGGTGCTCCAGTTATTCCGAACCCCCTGCACACTTCTGGCCTTAATATCTCCTCTTTCACGCCAGTCTCCAGATCCCCCACTGGCTCCTTTATCGAAGCTCCAGGTCAAGGCTTCATTTCTAAGTTTGAGGAGCTCCCACCTCCTGGCAGCGATAACCAAACTGCAAATGCAGCGGCCTTAAAAAACATCTCCATGTCAAATGCAACCACTCTTATAACACTCAAAGTCCCCGAAACTACAAACACCACAAAGAATAAAAATGCTACAACTATATTAGAAACTGGAAGTATGGAAGCACCTCAGGGGAACTTGACAGGCAGCAAACCAGCAGCCGATCTCGGCATGAACGCAGGCACATCGGCCAATTTAACTGTTTCAAAGCCTGATTTGAACTCGAGTCCAAGCGTGTCGAATCACAGTGGGAGTCAGAGCTCAGGAGCATCAGGGGTGAAAGATGCCAACCTTTCCCCTACGCTACCTGCACTCGTCAGTGCCCACCATTTTACAACCACAAAGAACTCCTCCTCTCCGACTGCTCCATTCAAAGCAGGCAGTGCGGCAGCCAGCAGTAGCAGCCTCAAAAAGGCCACGGCGCGTCCTGCGCCCGGATCCCCAACCGTGGATTTAGCAGCCAAGCCCGCATTGCCATGCCAATGTAAACAACGCTTTCATTTTACATGTCTGTGTGGACTGTCATCCGGGAACAGTATGTCATGCAGTAACAAAAAAAAACCTGTAGATGTAGAGAATCAAAAAACAATCATTTGTAATGACAGTAGCATGAACTGTAAAGAAAATTCATCAAAATAACTTGTATTAAGTCTTAAAGTCTATTTATTTAAAACAGGTAAGATGTTATGCTCACAGATTGCAATATAAACCATATGGCCAAAAGTGTATGGACGCCCTTTCGCCCCATTGGTTTAGGGTTAGGGATAGGATACTAGTACCATTAACAGTACCCTTAAAGTGATACTGATACCAATAGAGTACTTATTCGATACCTTTCCAATCACACGTTGCACTAAATTGAAGAACGCTTGCAGTGATTGGCTGCCAGCAAAAAAGTTACGATACTACATGGTACTGAGCTGTTTTTGTTGATACAGTAAAGGTATCGCGAAGTTTTTTTTGTTTTGTTTTTTCAAACTTTGTGGCAACAGTTTGTGTTTGTCGTTTTCCATGACCCCCACCCCCCTGCACAAACCCAGCTCCACAATGGCTTTCCCAGTTTAGTGTGGAGGAGCTTGACTGGCCTCACCTCAACCCCAACAGTTTTGGGATGAACTGAGATGAACACTCACATCTTTCCTGTCCAGGTTCAAAATGAGTCCTTCAAAGGGAAAATTCTACAGCTGCAGCGAGATTCCAACATCTGGCAGAAGGCCTGAAATCAGAAGCAGCAGATTAATGACCACAGTTTTAAAATAACATGTTCAACTCTCACAAATTGGTAATATTCAGGTGTCCACAGACTTTTGGCCATGTGGCGCGTTATTGCCTGATTCAAAACAAGCTGATTGAGATGCAATGGATGTTAGCGACCCTATTTGGCAGATGTTTACATTAAAAAAAACTAGATTTTAAGACTTGATCACTTCTTGAGGTGTTTGGGTTTTACAGTGTCGTATCTGAGTAGCTGTTTTTAGTAAATACACTCTTCAGGTTTTACTGTAGTGGTAGTTCTAATCTGTCAATCAGGTGGATGGGTTGGTTCCCTCTGGTGATTTGGGCCGTCATAATTCTTGGTCCTAATGGAGTCTGGTCATCCAATCAGAGTGTAGTAATTAGCCTGGTACTTGTAGTTTTAATACATGGATTGTAGTACTTTATTCTTGCTCTGCCTTTCTGTTTACTTCTTTTTTATCTGTCCATCATTATAGTTTCCACTATAAATACTTGACTTCTGTCTCAGATTTCTCTGCTCATAAATCTAAATATCCTCATTATTTTCAGTTCTTTCCTGAGTTTTATTTAGTCCATGCAGCTTCTTGGTCGAGACGTCCTGCTCTGCTGCTCGGACTCAGACAGTAAATAATAAAGATTCACACACATCTGTGAAATCCAGTCTGAATGTTTGCAATGCTCCCGAAACCTCAGGAAAAAAACAAGTCTGCAGCTCGCAGGGTCTCCCACCAGAACTGATGGAGTAGAAGCTTTTTGACTGTTCGGTAGCATTTACTAACAAATACCAGAATGACACCTAGTGGCCGATGTGAGGCATAGCAGGAGAGCTGAGAGCCCTAAAAACACTCACAACACTGTGTGTGTGTGTCTGCTGTTGGAGAAATCACAGAAACATTATTTACATGTTAACAGGAGAGGAAGTTAAAAAGAGATTTAAAGGAAAATATTAAGTATTTAAAACTTTTATCATGATAAATGTATGTAGAGGAAAAAAGGATCTATGATTTAACACAGCTCCTATAAAGAGATGCTGGTAAACCTTTATTTACACCCCTGATGGTGCACGGACAGGAAGCTGAAAACCCTTTGAGACAAATTTGTGGAAAAAAACAAGTAAAATTGACTTGAATTAATTCTGATTAATTGCTTGTTTTGTGCACAGAAAATATGTCAAGTTCTTTTTTCTGCAGGCAAGTTCATAGTTCAACACATATGGAGGAAAAACGTTTCCAATAATGAGTTAAAGTAGTTAAGTAGTTTTAAAAAGTTCCGTCACTTTTTGTTTCCAGTCGTTAAGATTTGAGCAGCACAACAAACTAAACTCACATGTTTCCGTTTCTCTTTCAGGAAATTATAAAAACCATAAAATAAAACTGGACATTTAAAGGGTTTAGATTAGGGTTTGATATTAAAAGTCATAGATCATCTCAGAGGATTTTCTTATTATCTTAAAATGATTTTCTTTTTAAGTTTGCTGTAAATCTTTTTTCACATGCAGTGTATGTTTTGTCTACTTTGTACTTTGTTAAGTTCTTCAGCCTGCAGACACACAGATGTGTTTAAAGTGTAAAATCCTTTTTAAAGAGTGAATGAAACAGTCCGACTCTGCAGTAACACGTTTCCATTCACCAAGAGGAGAACTCGTAATGACTCGTCTCCTCTGTGCGGTCGTTATCTGTCAGGCAGCACATCGTTTCACACTGTCAAATTGGATTTTTACGTAACTCGATTAGTTCCAACCGCTCGATTCATCTCCTGCTATGCGGCTCAGGTGCATAAAACGTCTGTTCCAAACTGAGACTGAAGTATTTTCTCTCTCTCTCCTTCCTGTCCTCTCCGCCTGCAGAGGGATTTTTCTACCGGATTGCTTTTGTGGTGGATGATTCTGCGGCGGCGCTGGCCCCGGCTGATGTCGAGCGAGCTGTGGCTCTCTGGGTAAGACGAGTCCGTCTGGTGATGGATGCAGCTGTAATGTTGGGTGGCCTCCATAGCAGCACAAGTGGAGTTTGGACTTTTACTTTAGAACAGACTGAAAGCCTCGAAAACATGACTATTTATTTTATTTCAAAGTTTAATTAGAGGATAAATCCTCGGAGACGCAGCATCGTTTGAAAAACATTAAATAAACAAACATTTAAACAAGCAAAATACAACAAAGAACAATCGACGGATCCAAACCACACATCAGTAGAGTAAATAAATCAACAAGAAATAAAATAAAATATAAAGTGACATCACTTACAGGCTAAAGAAGAAGGTAAACACAAATAAATACAAGTAAATATGATGTTGAAAAACAACAACAGGTAGATTTAAGATGATCACACAAAGAAGAAATCAATCGATTTGAAATATGTTAATGTGCCGCTGAATGAATCCACTCGGGGCCTCCGCAGCAAAAACAACTTATGGACCTTTATTTACTTCCTGTTTATATTATTAAATAGAAATCTATTTGCATCACATAAATGTCAACAAAGGTAGACGGTTAATAACAGAAGCAGGAACATGAACGATCAATACATTTGATGTTTTGCTCCGAGTTTGAAATGTTTGAGTCCCTCAGAGGTTTATATATGAACAGACGATTCAGTCGATCAGAAAGAGGAAGATCAATATTTTACTGAAATATGGAGCTCTGAAATCATCGAATTAGGAGCAATAAAACAAAATAGATTTTGTCTTTCGTTTCAGCTGATCAATAAAGCTGCCTGTTTCTATAACTCATGCTAACATAAGTGAACGTAAAGATCTTAGTTTGTGCCAACTTACATAGATACTAAAATATATTGATGTCTGAATATTATTGAACCGTCCTTGTAGCCCTGACGGGATGCTCCGTTCATCTGAAACAATAAGTGGAAACTCTTGATTTATTGGTTTGATCTGTTTTTTTCTCACAGCTGAATCAAACATTTCAGAACTGGACCCACACCGTCTACGTCGACTCCCTCAGGTGATTCAGTACACTCATCTGAAACAAGTGAAACATGTTGTCTTTACAGTCACAGCGACTGAACCCACTGATTGTTACTGTGTTTTAACTGCACGGAGACGAGAACGTTCTCCGTTCTGTCAAACGTTTACATTTACACAACTGACAGAGTTCAACGGGATATTTAATAATGTGCCTGAAACTTTCAATAACATCTGAAGATTTTTAAAACATCCAGAACAGATAAAATCACAAGATATATAATAAGTCTGTACTCAGGGAGGGGGCTGATAACTAAAATCTTTGGTTTACTATTTTGGTGTTCCACCTTTAGTGTCTGTGGTACGTAAAGTCAACGTAGAGTCAAATGTTGTTAATAACTGTTTAATATAAATAATCACCAGGTGGAGTTTAATTAACACGCCTTCCGTCATTTCACCTGTTTTATTTAACGCCGTCCACTTTAAGATTTTCTCATGAATCTTTAGGTGTGAATGCAATAAAAAAAACAACAATGTAAGATGACGTAGACAAAGTCTTCACGTGGAGGAGGATGGGGTGGGGGAGGGGTCCAACAAAAAGACTTTGACTGAGGACACGGGTTCGTGTTCTGTGTAAAACTTATGTCATGTTTTGAACTTACGTCACACAAGTAACATAAATAAACTGATTTTAACCCAAACCATGAAGTTTTTTCTCCCTGAACCTAAACAAATCATTTTTATGCCTAAACTGCGACTGTAGGTCATGTGACAGTCACATGACGAAAGTCACCTGATGTTATTTCCTGCATGTTTAAAACATATAAAATGACACGCAAAATGCTTAAAATGCGTGAATGACGTGTCGTTCATTCACCATCCCGTGACATCATGTTGGTTATAAAGACTCCCTGATCTCTGAGTCTAAAAATATTATTTTTCTTCTCTCATAATCTCATAGAATTTGAGTTTTGTCTCTGAGTATTTGCTTCCTCCTCGGCTCTAACTCTGTTTTTAACCTCATGGTATTAATACGCCGTCGTTGAATTTAAAATTCAAGTTAAGATTGAGTATTTGTTGACCTCACAGATGTATGATGGTCATTTTGGACTCGGGTGCAGTATTTGTATTCAAACTCTCTGGCTGCAGTTTTCTCACCTCTTCAACATTGTCTCTCTGCAGAGTCCAGCCCGGTTCACAGAACCCGACCAGGTAAAACCTTTAACCCTGCAGGGTTTTTCAGCTCCAAACTAAAGTTTTATCCCCCTCAGAAGTGTTTTTGCATCTGATTGTTTATGATCATTTCATATCTCCAGTTACAGCTGCCAGGCCCTGCTGGTTTATTATTACATCACCAATCAGAGTCTGGGGGAGGCTGCTGTGTCGGCCAGGCTGTCCAGCAGGGAGGGGCTCATGGCTGCCGACCTGCAGATCCGGGCCGCCTCCACTGACGTCAGATTAATTGGTGAGAAACTGCACAAGAGACAAAATGTCTCCCCTTTGTCTCTCATCACACTCTTCTGAAGTCATTTCCTTCTCAGCCAAAACATCGCAGATATGAGCGCTGGGATCGCCCAATCACGAGCAGGGCTCAGCTGTCAATCATGACGTTTCACCCCTCAGGAAACAGCTTCCTGATGAGTTTCAACACATCATGATGTTCATGTTGTAAATTATGATCCCATTTAGAGGAAAATAGACCATAAAGCAGGGGGGGGGGTTAGGGCGGGGCTACCTTGTGATCGACAAGTTGCTACCACGGCGTCTCCTCGGATTCTCAAGATATCCTCCTCAGCTCCATCCTCTCGTCCAAATATGGTCACTCCCTGCACAATAGTACACAGACAAACGGGTGACCAAGCAGAGTTTTGTTATCTTTAGTTTGTTTTGTCCAATCTTTATCATCTTGTCTGTCTCCCTGTTTTCGGACTGTAGCGGTGTTGTGTTGTTGTGTTTGTTTGACGCTCTTGTTCAGCTTGTTTGATCTTTTATGTTGTAATTTAAACGTGAAAGAACTGATGTTTCCTGTCCGAACAGAAAACTGTCCGGAGGAGAATCCGCTGCACTACCGCTGGCCTGAGAGCCGACCCACCGTCACTCAGTACCTGCCCTGCTTCCCCAACAAGGACCAGAGCGCCTCCAGGACCTGGTAACACACACACACACACACACACACGATGGTCTGTCTGTAGTTATGAGGACCCTCATTGACATAATGTTACCCTGCCTCACCTCAACCCTCACCTTAAACTCCACACAGTCCTCATAAAGCACATGTCCTCATAAAGCACATGTCCCCATAAAGCACATGTCCTCACAACGCTGGTCTCTGCAATATTACTTCACAGGATGAGTGGAAAGAAATTGAAGCTTTGGAGGAAGAAAAAAAATAAAATTTTGTTTTAAAAACCAATAATAATCCAATTAAATATTATTTTTCATAAATGGGATGAGATATTTGAATCCACTTCATTAACATCTGCCACAGCTAGCTAACCTCTGCCACAGCTAGCTAACGTCTAGCTAACGCCTACCACAGCTAGCCAACATCTGCCACAGCTAGCTAACCTCTGCCACAGCTAGCTAACGTCTAGCTAGCGCCTACCACAGCTAGCCAACATCTGCCACAGCTAGCTAACCTCTGCCACAGCTAGCTAACGTCTAGCTAACGCCTGCCACAGCTAGCTAATGTCTGCCACAGGTAGCTAACGTCTGCCACAGCTAGCTAACGTCTGCCACAGCTAGCTAATGTCTGCCACAGCTAGCTAACGTCTGCCACAGGTAGCTAACATCTGCCACAGCTAGCTAACGCCTGCCACGGCTAGCTAACGTCTGCCACAGCTAGCAAACATCTGCCACAGCTAGCTAACGTCTGCCACAGCTAGCTAACATATGCCACAGCTAGCTAACATCTACCACAGGTGGCAATGCAGCGGCACAAAATGGTAAAAGCAAAGTGTGCAATGTGGAAATACGATCGTGACGACATTTACTACAATAAATTCAGATTCATGTCGGGCAGTGATGCTCATCGAACAGATTTTTTTTGTTTGTTTTTTTTTCTCAAATTTTTGGTCATGTAATGATTTTTTTTTTTGTCAGTTTGGGACCGTGGTTTTTTGTCGATCAGAGATTTGTCTTAAGTTACAAAGAAGAACCGCTGCTATGATCATTTCCACAGCACTAATACTGAAGTCTGCTCTCTCTTATTAAAACTGTCTCCACTGACTAACTAATTATAGAAATTTCCACTGAGCCGCTTGTTTCGGTGAAACTCGACTCTGACCGACAAAACATTCATGACAATGAAGAGAATCTCGATATAATTAATGATAAAACTTTGTAATTTAATCTTTTGAAAGCATCACGTCTTCATGGTCTCTCTCTCTCTCTCTCTGTGTCTCAGTTTGATCAACCCACAGAACTTCTCGTCTTATTGGTCGGCTTCAGACCTCAGTAACTGCACGGACATCGACACCATCCAGGTGTCTGCAGGTACGCTCAGCCACTGGCCAATCACGCGGCAGAAGTTGTCACGATAAATGATTACACGGCTTTGTTGAATACACTCTTCTGATTGGTCTGAACGTTTGTTGCCACAGGATGAGTTTGTAGAGATGAATGAGGACAGAAAACATGAATATTTCGTTAATATTAAGAAGTCCCCTTCACCTTGAAACTAGAAATTCCAACCTTTCCAAAGAGAATAAATGCGCCACGATCAGGAAGACGGAACATGACGGACATAAATTTATGTTGCTGAAATATTTCACCAAGGCTGATGTTGTTTTTGCCAAAAACAGTAGATCTTAGTTGATTTTCTGCCGTGAGTTTTGGACCAGCAGTGACGTCTTCAGCGGCCATGTTTGTTCAGCCACACTGACTCGATAATGGAGGAATCTCCTGTCGCTGTCTGGTGGCCGGTGACCAACAAGTCTTCACAGTGTGACCTTTAATCCCGACACATCGTTAATCTGACCTGAATTTTAGGCTTCCTGTTCATTTTGATTCAAACATTTTGATTTTACAGTAAATGATTCTGAGAATATTTTTTATATATTTGGATTTCATTTATTCCATTCAGTCATCAGAATGAAACGGTGAGAATGAGTCTGGGTGTTAAAATGAAGTTCTAACTGGTTCTTTGTGTTTTTGGTGCAGAAAATGCGGCGGAGGTGGCCGTTCAACTCGCCGTCATCACCAACAACGAGCTGTCCAACGAGGAGGTGGGAGATGAGTTCTGTCTGTGAGCGAGCACTCGTCCGGTGACGATGAGGAGAGTAAACCTTCTCCTCCTCTTCGTCTCTCTGCAGGTATCCAAAGTGGTGACGAAGGTGAAGCAGCTGGTGAACGTAGCAAAGATCAACAGCACGTTAGCCTCCACCGTCGTCACCATCATCTCCAACGTGATGAGCAGCTCCGAGACGGCGCTGGCTGCCACCTCCGAGACGTAGGCCACACCCTTTATTCTACTGGGCTCTACTGGACTCTATTCTACTGGACTCTATTCTGCTGGACTCTATTCTACTGTATTCTACTGGACTCTATTCTGCTGGACTCTATTCTACTCTATTCTACTGGACTCTATTCTACTGGACTCTATTCTACTGGACTCTATTCTACTGGGCTCTACTGGACTCTATTCTACTGGACTCTATTCTGCTGGACTCTATTCTACTGTATTCTACTGGA
>JBBPCS010000238.1:1172157-1209324 GCA_037974645.1 Hollardia meadi
TGCCTACTTATTAATACAACCGGGTGTTTCCTCTGCCTTTATCACAGCACTGAGACCAGAGTTTCTACATCACACTGCGATTCTGACGGCTGCTTTAGACAGTAGCCAGGCTGCTAACGCTGTCTTTGTGACTGCACCGCCGACAATAATACGACTTGGAAACACTAGAGGGAGGAAAGTCGTCTGTTGTCTGACTTGAATATCAACAAGTGACACCTTTTCAAACTCAAGAAGGAGGCTGTGTTTGTTAATCGTAGTATGCACGGCTTCATGTAAATAGGAAAATTAGTGGAATATTCATTTTAATTAGCCATGTAAACAGTTTGGTAGGAATGCTGTCTTTTTCAGAGGGGAAAAACTGGAATATTATGTGCATGTAAACGTAGTCATTCTTTTATTGGTAGATTTAATGAGCCGAACTACTGCACAGCTACTGTATGTCCCACATGTTTTGGTAACTCTGCAGCAGAGGTTAAGGCATCAACTCTGTCCATCAACAGACTGTTTCTTTGAAAAACTGGACTAAAATCTAATGTGCCTCTACAGGAAGCCACGTATTGATTCTGCTGACCCGGTGACCTTTCCTGGAACACCATCAGGGGACCAAATGTTCAGTCCTGAAATGAGAACACACTATCTGTCTTTCTTCTTCTCACTCTGGTTAATCAAACTCCCAAAAGGAAAAAAAAAAAAACTATTGATCTCCAAGACCCTGTGACCTTTCTCTTATAGGGACGCCATCACATCAACCATTCAAATTTCAAATGATCTGATCTCCAGAGCACTTCGATCAATAACGCGCAATTTATTTGCTGTGCACCCCCGGAACGAAATCCATTGATGTTGGTGACGCTGTGACCTTTCCCCTCAAGAAAATGTTGGCTACCAATTAATATCTATTCTATCGTCCGTCCGCTACAATGTTGAATGTGAAAGCAGCTCATTGGTGTAATTTTATGTTCCTGTGTTGTGTTTTAATGCCCCATCTGTGTACTCCTCATTTTATATGTTTATTAAGTATTTTGTTTATTTGTCGAGGCAACTACAAACCTTCCACTGTTGGACTGTGTTGGAAAATATGTGAAATACTACAATTTATCACAACACATGGCGACATTTTCAGATTTTTCTTGGACCCATTTGGAGGAACTGGAGCCATAAAAAGATTCATATTTTTACATTAAAAAAAATAACTTAAACAATTTTCATAATACTTTCTTAATGAATTTTCTGTCAATAGCCAATTTATCAATCAACTATAACTTAATTAATTAATCTATAACAAAGTATCACATTTTGCAAGTTCTACATATTTTCTCTACGTAAACTTAATTTGTGGAATTAGAAACAAAAAGGCACTTACTTTTAAAAAATATTTTTTATTATTATTTTGTATTTTTTTCTCTATAATTAAGGTTTAATGAGCTCTAGTTTTGTCTAGTCTGTAATTAACAATTATTTTCATTTTGACGACTCTGCCAGTTATTTTTTGATCAATCAATGAATCATTGAGACTAAAAAAATGAAAAAGAAATTGTGAAAAATCAAAATTCTCCACAGCACTTGGTGACATTTTCAGATTACATTTTTTCCAACCAACAGTCCAAAACCCCCAAAAATGTAGCGAACAACGATATAAAACAGAGAAAAGCATCAAATAATCACAATGTAGAAGGTGAATGGTTGATTATTGAGCTTGATAAATAACTTAAATGCTTCACAACACCTTTGAAGTGAAGCTATTTCTATATGTGACCCATCATCACTGGTTGTCTATAAATAATTCAATGAAAGAGTTTTATTTCAATTAAGACCAGGGGAGAGAAAATAATCAACTGATTCAAAAGAAGAAAAAAAAACAGCACTGATTGAAAAATAAATATAACTTTCTGTCACAAGTAAAAGTTTTTTTTGTTGTTGTTCTGTGAATTATCTGACGACCCCCAGGTTGAGCACCAGCATCTTTAATGATTAATCAACTAACAAAATAGTTTTATGATTAACTTTCAGGCAATAAAATGAGCTGTATTTGTGCTGACTAGACCATGTAAATGCAACCTTTACCTTCATCCAGCACTTCTCCATCAGGGCAGTGTTGGAGTCGTCCTTCACCTTCAGGTAATACTCCACGGCCCGGGAGTATTCACCTGACTGCTCCCACTCCCTGGCCTGTTCCAGCAGGCCCTCCACTCCCCTGAAGCAAACACGCAGAGTCACAACAGGAGACACAAACACGGTACATTCATTTCAAATTAACACAAAATCAACAAAAAACATGTTGGAATGTCATGAAACTGTCAGTCAGAATAATCCAATTCAATTTCCGTGAGTGCAACTTGCAAGAAATTAAGAAAAACTGAAGAAAATAAAAGATGATAATGAATAAAAACATTCAAATGTGCAAAATTGTTTCAAGAGGCATGATTATTTTAATGCGTATTATTTTTAATGAGTACCACTGACATTAAATACCTCTCAGATCTGTCACGCCTCGTCAATTTCTGATTAATGTCTGATTTTATCATCAGTATCTAACAGTAAACAGATTAAGTTAGAATTCCTACTGATCTATCACGTAAAATATTTGTAATTTAACATGAGACAGTCTTTCAAAAGGCTTTAATGCTGTTATTTTCACTCTGGTTGGGCAGCAACGAATGTGCAACACGTCTTTTTCTGTCCGCACATTTTCTAACTATCACAACACCTGACGAGCAAAGAATCACGTCCACAGTTCACCCTTTTTAATCACGAAGGCTTCTTATTTCTCCTCCTCTTTCTTGTTCTCGATCTCCGTTGTTTTCATGGCCGTCCGTTTCATCAAGATCAAAGTCACGCACATCGATTAGCAAACTAAATTCCAATCGTAGTTTGCAGATGCCTACCAGGAACGGGAAGCCTTGGCCTCATATGGAGCCTGAGCCGTAAAAACCCTGCAGGAATAACACTTTAACCCCCTTCCTCGTTCGTTTCCACTGGCAACTTTTGAGGTTTTCTCCCACAAGTCATTAAAGAAGGAGAAGCGACGGGAGGAGGATAAGAGCTGCTGGCCTGCTGGCTAACTAATGAGCTATTCCTTGTTGGGAGTTTCAATTTGGAATAAGGCATGAGCTGTGTTTTTAATAAAGCATCAAACTGACTCTTTGTGCATACATTATACTGATGGGTGAATGGCCTTTAAAGGGGTTTCTTTATAACATAAAAACATAACAGGGCAACGCAATCTAATAGAAAAATAAATGTCCCACAGATACCAAACCTCTGATCTATAATTCTGAGTCAAGTAGACTTTTGGCATCTGCTGCTGCTGCTGCAACGTAACGTAGCACCACATATTGAAGCAGGAAGGCATCAAAGATTTCCCACAGTTCAACTGCACAAATGAAGGTAAATTAAATGACCATTTTAAGGCTCTTTGGATTATTGATGGACACTAATTTCTTATATTTTTTTGGTCTCATTCTCACCGGATTCCCTTCTTGGAGGTCTCCATCTCGTACTCCTCCTGGAGCACGGAGAGCTTGTTGGGGAGATACTCCTTACAGATACGTATGGCATCACTCCACATGTCTGCATCCTGATAAACACAAACAATAAACAAATTGTTGTTGTGGTCAAATGCCATGCTTTGTAAGTTCCAGTTAAGTTTCAGTAAAATAAAGAAGTTCTATCTGCTCACAACATTCTGAAACTCTTTTTATTTTATTTCCTGGAGCCAGTTTGGCTCTCATATTGACCTTGTAATATTTAACGGCGAGATCGGGTCTGTGGGCTCGGAGCAGGAAGGCTTCGGCCTTCTGGAAATCTTTCTGTTCAAAGCAGAACTTGGCTTGGTTGACCAGAACCTCAGACACACTCTCTGGATCGTGGCCCTCAGCCACCCGCTGTGCACTGGCCCAGTCCTTGTTGTGGACATACCTGGAGCGCGCACACACACACACGCACGCACGCACGCACGCACGCACGCACGCACGCACCACACACACACACACACACACACACACACACACATACACACACATAAGTTTTGAGAAATGGCTGTCAATAACATTAAGTGTGCAGGATTTATAGTAAAAATGTAAAAATATGCAAAAAGCACCAGTGTGGCCCTTTGAGGTTACTGCTGCTTTTACAGACTGTAAAAGTATTAATACTACACTGTAAAAAAACCTGTGACAAGTAAAAGTCCTGCACTGAAAATGTTGCTTAAGTAAAAGTATGTAAATATAATCTTAAAGTATTAAAAGTAAAAGTACATAATTCAGAAAAATTCCCTGTGTCTGCTATACTATTATACCATTAGATTATTATTACTTATGCATCATTAAGAAAACAGTATTTTACTGTTGCGGTTGGTTTAAGTTGAGCTCATTTGTAACTATTTAAAATTTGGTTTGGCGTTTGGTTTTTAACACTTTAAAACAGTGAGAAATGCTCATCAATATTAAAGTGACACGCCTTCATTGGTATTTGCATTGGACAAATTCAAACCAAAAATAAATAAATAATTACAGTTACAAGGAAAAAGCAGCAAATTCTCACAAAGGTTTGGCATTTTCTCATGAAATACCATTTAAACGATTATCGAAACAGCTTGTTCATTGATTTTCTGCCAATTGACTAATCAATGAATCATCTAACTATAAATCTACACCTAGTTCTGGATTAGCTGACAGCAACACTGAGCTACACGCGTTAGCACGGTCAGCACATCATCATCTCCAGCACTCACATTAACACGGCCTCTTTGGGTTTTCCTGCTTTGACGAACTCGACCTCGGCCTCAGGAAACTTGCCCTGGAAGATGAAACAGTGACAAAATATTAGCATTAGCACCACTTACTGTATGTAACATGTAGCCTACACCGTTCGCAGTGACAGGGAGAAATTCAGTGTGCCGTCATTTATAATTAGACATGTTCCATTACTGTTTTTTCCTTCCCTATACTGATTCCCACACATGAACTTGCATTTATTTTTATATTATTTTTTTGACAGCTATATACTACTAACCATGTATGGATGTTATGTTATGGATGTGTTTGAAGTTGCTTGCCGTTCATGGATATTGCCTACTAAATAAATTACATGTTTCGATGCACAGACTTGCGTACTTGTCGATAACCGATCCAGTATTTTAGGCAGCATCGGACACATTTCAGATACTTGTCTGCATCAGAACAACTCTATTTATAATCATCATACTGAGGAACATATAGGTTACAGTACGCAGCAGGGCTGAGACGGATTTACCTCATCCTCCAGGTACATGGCATGTTTGAGGTGGATCTCGGGAATCTTTTCCTTACATGCAAAACGAGCCAAATCGAAGGCAAAGTCAAATGAGCTGGGGAGTAAAGAGCAAGAAATCGAGTCAGTTCTTAAAATACAATAACTAACTGCAGGATATATATTCATTAGGATGTAGTAGAATTAGGATTCAGTAGGTCTAATAAAACCTCTAGATGAGTGCCAAAATGTCACATTTGTCTCAAGATGTGTGTAAATGAAGACGAATCACAGTGTGTGTTGTGTGTTGTGTGTATGCGTTGCGGTGCAGCTCACAAGTTATTTGAAGCAGATTCAATGGCGTACTCCAGGAAGCCGAACTTGTTTAGCAGCTTGACGGCTGCCTCTCCTCCCAGGCTCCGGGCCCACATGTAGGCCACCTGCTTCTGGGCACCGGCACCTCCATGGCTCTTAGCCACCTGACACACACAAATATATGTTTAAATACACATATGTATAGGACTATAATCCCAGAGAAAAGCATTTGGTAGAAGCTATAAAGTTGCACTGCGCTCCCAACACTTATAATAATGCCATGCCCATAAAGCCTAATCACTCAGTAAATGTAATATATATATAAACATTTGACACTATAATGTAGATCATGTGAGTCTCCTGAATTCATCCTCCACACTCCACCCGAAAAAGGTTTTATTTTTGCGATGTGATTATTTATTCATTAGTTTAGATTTCGTCATGCTTCGTTAAACAACCTTGTGTTGTATAATGACAGTTACATCTTTCCTGAGCCTTGAGCTACACAAAGCTGTAACAACATTTTTAAGTTCTTCATAAGTGTTTATGAAGACATGTTTTATATTATTACAACTGTGTTTTACTACATTGTCATTATCTGTTTATACTGTAGCCTTACAGTGCTTACACCTACAGTGCTTTATAAACCATTTATTAAATGTTTCCAGACTGTTTCTAAACTGTCAAAAAATTTAAAAATACAAATTAGAATTTGACAGGTTAAATGACATTCACTGTAAAAAAAAAAAAATAGTACACTGCATTACAGCAATATCAAAATGTCATATTTTAAATCATGTGTACCTGTTTTTTAAAGTTCTTTATTAAAGCCAGTGTGTGTTTTATGTGATTATAGCCGGTTCCAAATTATTTTGGTAACACTAACATTTAACTATGTGTCTAAACTCACTTTAATGTATGTATTTGGTTTGATTTATTTGTAATAATAAGTATAAGACTTCCACTACAACTCCACCGCCTGAGCACTGACAAGCATGTATAAGGTAAGATATGTGCAGAGTTCAGACATTTGGAGTACAAAACTCAACATATATTGGAGATTTAACAGGATTAACAGCAAGCACGCCAACAAAACAAATGTGACCGTATCTACCCTGTGCGCATCCTCCCACATATCATTGTCTCTGTACATGTGGACCGCAGCTTTCCACTCTTCAGCCTCCATGAAGTGGTACTCAGCCTCCGAGAACCTGGATTCAGCCTCCAACTCCTACAACAAACATTCATGTCATACATTTCGGCATAACATACATATCAGGTACAGTTAAGGCCTCACAAAACAGCACGATCCAGCATTGATTATCTATAAAGAAAAACAAATTAAAATGCAAAAGCAAATACAACTGCTTAATGATAAAACTCTATTGGATTTCTTCTGAATCTTCTTTGCTGCGACTATCTGGAGCTCAAAGACTTAAAATCTCAGAGCGACCACATGTGGACACAAATATTTCATGTGCATGGGCTTTAAAATGTCAAAATTCAGACCACAATTTCTATTCTAGGGACATTCCTGATAATTGATATTGATTATAGTTTAAAACACTGCAGGGGAATTCAAAAAAGATAATTGTACAACCACAAAACCGAAGACACTTGTTTGTCTGCTGTTATGTTAGAAACAGAGAATGGTCTCGCTTGCAGCCCTCATCACAAAATAATGATAAAGTCATAAGGGTGCCAGAAGTGCATGTGAGAGCTTTTCAGATGGCAACCCTCATCCACTGCTGTCTGAATACTGCAGATAAATCCACTGTCGCCAAGTGCTTCCTCATAATGGGAATGCTGGGTCTTTGTAAATCAAAGATGGTGGTCTAGACCTGCTCTATATGAAAAGTGTCATTAGATAACTGAAGATGCTGAGCAGCGCAGTAATGATTCCAACCAAAGGATAAACTTCACACACAGTCCTTCTGACACTTTTCAACTCATCTTATGTGAGCTATGAATATTTTAGCACCTCGATGTCTGTAGTTGAACCATAAAACAATCTTAATTTCTTTGCCTCGATTGCAAAATATTGAACCGAGTAAATAATTAGATATAATCTAATGAGCCTTGAATTTAATAACAGTGCTACTGCAGAGCAGAGCATCAGAGCATCACCCAGTGGGCCGTGGAGCCAGCGGTACTACCAGATGGTTATATTATTATTATTATTATTATTATTGTAATCTACAAAGATAGTTATTTTTCTATCTAAATGTGTTGAAGAATTCACATGAATAAAACATGTCAAATTAAAAGCATAATTTTAATGACCAGTTACATTTGAAAATAACCAGATAAATGTGTTCTCTCAATACTAACTAACGACTGCCACAGCTTACTAACGTCTGCCACAGCTAGCTAAAGACTGCCACAGCTTACTAACGTCTGCCACGGCTAACTAACGACTGCCACAGCTAGCTAAAGACTGCCACAGCTTACTAACGTCTGCAACGGCTAACTAACGACTGCCACAGCTAGCTAAAGACTGCCACAGCTTACTAATGTCTGCCACGGCTTACTACCGTCTGCCACATCTTACTAACATCTGCCACTACTAGCTAACGTCTGCCAAAAGCTTACTAACATCTGCCACAGTTAGCTAACATCTGCCACAGCTAGCTAACATTTGCCACTACTAGCTAACATCTGCTCCTACTAGCTAACATCTGCCACAGCTTACTAACGTCTGCCACAGCTTACTAACGTCTGCTACAACTAGCTAACATCTGCCACTACTAGCTAACATGATGAGGAAATACGACCGTGACATTAAATTTGGATTCATAACGCCAGGCAATGATGCTGAGCTGAAAGCACAGTGTGTTAAATGTGGTGAAATCCTGTAAGTTTTGTCTCTTTTTTTGGTCATGTAATGTTTTATTTATTTATTTATTTGTCTATTATTTGGGAAGGTGGTCCTCGGAAGTTTTTTTTTAACAATCAGAGATGAGCCTTAAGTTGCAAAAGTTTGAGAACCCCTGTCTTAGATTGTTGTGAAAAATATTAAGTTAACTGCTCCTGGCAGTAACTAAAGCAGCATCTGTTTCAATGGAAGAAATGAAATGGCAATCTATGGGACTCCAGCTTCATTTGTTGCCATCAAGGTTGGTATTGAACCTCCATTAATTTTCTGTTCCTCCTGCAGTCAAGATCACAGTGTGCTACGTACCTTGGCCAGGTGCAGGTGGGTCTCTGTCAGCAAGTCGGGGTGATGTTTGGCCACCAGGCGAATAACATCATCAAACATTCGGTTCTTCTTGTACATGGTTATGGCGAGGTCAGGCTGCTTCACCGTGGAAAAGAGCCTAAACACAAAGAAACACAGGCAACCATTAGTGACTGAACTGCTTGTTTTGTTTTTAATGTTCGGGTCAAATAAAGTAAGAGAAAACTTTTTAAAAAAAAGACATAAAGAAAAGAAATGAAAAGACAGCCGAGTCAGAAAACCGGGTCTGAAAATACCACCTGTCATCAATCATGTATGCTGTTTATATTATTGTTCCTGCTGCAATAGAGCTGCGAGATAACGTCAAACATTTTCATGTTAGTTCGCCTCACTCCATTTTCCGTGCTTCCAGCCGCCAGTGAGGCGACAGATTACCGTTCATAAAATGATCTCCATTTTACCTCTCAGCCTCCTTGAATTTCCCGTCTCTCTCCAGCTCCTGAGCTCTGCTGATGTACAGAGCCATGACTTCCTCCTCGGTCATACACTTCACCGCCAACTGCACGCAAGATACACCAAGACATTGACTATTTAATTAAATATGTTAAATATGTGTTAAATATTAATTGATTGAATTTCCCTTTAAAACAATCTAATGAGTGTGCAAGTGAGTCTCTGAGAAATGTGGTTAAATGTGTTGTTCCACCATAGATATAGAACAGGTTTTATATATTTATGTTAATATAATTGGAAAGTTTACCTTGCCACAAAAATGCATAGTGGTCTCTCTTTATTATACATACTTGTTTGTGTAGTTACTCTCCATACTAACCTTATGAGCCTCCTCCCAGCGTCCTGCTGCCGTGTACATGTCTATAGCATCTTTGATGTGGCCTCCTTTCACAAACAGTTGCTCTGCCACCTGCAGGCCATTAGCACACAAAACAAGCACAACAATATCATAAGCTCTCTGTATAAAAGCTCATATTTGACATTAGTTTCCTTCTGACATATCTACAGCACGTTATTATATTTTTAAAAAAGCATTCCCGCAGGGCAAACAGAATACAAAAATGCACTTATAAAAACAAAGTTAGGAACAGCTAGCTGTACTAATGACATCAATAAAGAGTGGTGTGATTTGTTGCTAACTGTTAATTGAATTTAGGAGAACAAGGAAGCATGCACAACTCAATGTGAATAGATTTTTGCTACATAAAGGAAAAAGTGATATTTTCCATTGAACCTGGACTAACACTGGCATCAATGCAGCAAATGTATGTGCTGGTCCGTTTTTGATTAAAAAACGTTGAGTCATTGTTTTTTCCCCTGATAATTTGCGTATCCAAATCACAGGTGTGAGCTTCCTTCATTGTTTGAGTTTTGCACTGAATTATACTTTCCTGCAACTTCCACAAGTTGGACAGCAAAGAGCTTGTTATCTTAATTGCTTTCTGTGAATATGCCCATAGAGCAAACAGACTGAAATGGCCTGCTATTTTCAGAGGCTGGCACGCTGCGGAGGCTGTTTGGCTCAGCTGAGCTCATCAGAATAAGCACAGCACGCTGTGCTTCACCACCACCACCATCATCATCATCATCTCTCTTCCTTTTCTGCTCTCTTTGTATTCATACCAGATTTCTCTTCTCCTTTTCAGCAGTCCTGTATTTCTGGTGTTTAGGCAGCTATAGTTACAACCATCCAACTTGTCATTATAGCCAAAGCACCCTCGAGCAAACACAGCCCACACTGCTCCCCGGAGACTGAACTTAAGTCTGTGTATGTGCACAAGGTTTTGTGTATAAATGCGTGTGTTATGGGTGACTGTAGAAGAGCAGAATTTAATTGCCGGTGGCAAAATGTCACTTCATCCCTCAGGCTGCCTCTATCTCACTGTCCAGTGTGGTGTTCATGGCGCGAAACCTCCCCCAACCACAAAAGCCAAATGTACCTGCATCTAGTCTGGCATATAGACTACTGCTGTGAGGCAAGTATATAGAATATACACATAATTCATCGTGAATAACAAAGGTTCCTTCAAGAAGAGTCCAAAGTAGCTTACTGCTACCTGAATACTTGACGTCCATGGACACAATCAAAAACTAGATGCGCACTTGGAGAGCGTATACCTCTGCCAAGACCAGTAGTGCACTCTTCTATGATATGCACATCTGCAAAAACAACCACTATATATTTCCAAAAGTATTTAAGTTATGACAAATATGCTTGTGCAAAGCTGCGGTGTCAGCATCACCTCTCACTTATCACTTATGAACCTATAGTAGTGTGTGTCAGTATCTGCACAGACGCTGCGTGTGGCAGTATTTTCCTCTTCTTGTTTTTATTATTATTTTTGCTGTGTTGGAGACATTTCTTGGTGTCACATTGCGCTGGGTGCGAGGTCAGTCTACAGGCTCAAATCGTAGCGACCAGGTTACATCGCTGCCTCCGTCTGTGTCATGGATGTATAAAGAGCTGCAGGTGTGTTTGTCTGTTTGACGTGCGCTTCGTCTGAGTTCACACAAAATCCGCCAGTGTGGCCGCTTCCTGCAGGGACGTGCGAAGATGTAAATTTATGTTTTAGAGCATAACTGTTCTGAAACAATAAGAAAATAATGTTTTATTTCTCTTATTTATTGCTTTGTTGCCAGTAACACAGCCCCCCTCTCTTAATTCCACCCCATGATTTGGATACATTACAGGTTCTTTCTTGGCCCATGGAACAACATTCCACCAAGTTGGCCAGTAGTTTTTCCCGTAATCGTGGTAAAAATGTAAAAAATACACATCCAGCAGGCGTAGTGGAGCATAAGCATCCATTTGGAATTTTCTTAACATTTCTTCCATATTTAGCTCCCTCCTCTCTCACCTCATAGTCCTGCATGGAGGCGTAGTACTGAGCTATCTTCACGTAGTATTTCGCCGCAGATGAATCCTCCTGTAACTCCAAGATGTGCACGGCTTTCTTCCACTGACGAGCCGCGATGGCCGCCTCGATGGCTTTAAGTGAGCAGCTAAGAGGGGAAAGACAACAGACCGATTTCAGTATGTTTGCATGTGAGTGTTGCGTGTTTCCATAAAAAGTCATGAAATAAGCATCAAGTCTGAAATGTAGACTATTAACTGTGTTGCTCCGCCAACATTTGGTTGGCAGTAGGACAAAATGGAGAACAGCCAAATTCAAAGTAAATTTAATTTGGTTACAATTTAAGTTAATTTTGTTGGGACTGAGGCTCAGATTGAAACTTTACTGGCAGAAGAAATTATTATCGGAGTTTTAAAACCTTTGTTTTACACAGTCCAAATTCAGTTTTAGATGCTTTTTCAACCTGGACTGAATAAAAATCTGGGCACTGATCACCTGTCTTTATTTGGTATTTTTTGGAAATGAATATAATGTCTAAAGATATCTCTTCTCATCTCTATTATGGTCCTGGTGATGATAAAGAACTATCGGCCATCTTTGTTGGATTTTTTTTTTTTTTAATGTGTCATCTTTCCTCCTCTCCATCTGCCCAAATCTTTGTCTCTTCAGTCCTCTCCTCTACACACCCTGCTTCAATGAAGTGGTTGATGGCGGCGTCCATCTGTTTCTGCTGGACGAGGTAGTCTCCCCAGGCCTCCTCCAGTTTCACCACCTCGGCAGGGAAAGCAAGGCGAGCCAGCTCCACCGCTACAGGAAGCAGGAAGGAGAAACTTTATGTAATCTACTGTGTGCCTACACTCAAACTCAACAACATCTTGTCACATGACTTGGATCACTTGTACCTTTTGTACTTGTGATCGAATGTAAAAGAAGACTATGTCCTCTATCTCATGCCCGGCGCAGCACAAGAGACATTACTAGTTTCCGACCGATGCTGTTGTCTTTTTCACAACCAGCACCCACGTTGTGTAAGTGACAAATATACCTGCGCCCATCTGTGCGCCCACATGGTCTTAAAATAAGGTGTGCCGCTGTTTAAATAGTAATGCGCCCTGAGCCGATACACCTGGCTTTTAAAGGAAATGGGAGAGGACACTCTGATTGGTTTCATTTTTGTTACGCCCAAAACGCACCTCTGAATAATTAAAGGACTAAATACAACCCCTTTGCACCTTGCGCCCTATTTTGCACTCATATTATGCGCCGATTAAGTAGCAAAATGCAGATGGACATGCCCTAAATGCACTTGCACCATAGACCGTGCGCTTTAGATCGTTTAGATTGAGTGTACAGCCATGCTAGCTGCACTGTGAGGCTGTGCTTTGTGATAAATGCTAATGTAAGCATGCTAAAATACTCACAATGCAAACAGCACACATGTTAATTAGGTATAATGTTTACTATGTTCACTATCTTAATTTAGCATGTTAGCATGCTAACATCTGCTAATTAGCTAATAACACAAAGTGCAACTGAGGCTGAAGCTCAATGTCATTAGTTTTGGAGGAATTTGGCCATAAATAAAATAATTTCAGTCTGGACCAAAGCGGTGGATTGACTGACATTGTCTCATTTACAATATAGATTAAGTCTATTCATGCCATCTACATGTGATTTACCTTTCCTGAAGGCACCTCCTCTGCAGTAGCACTCCAAAGCTCTCTGGTTGTTTCTGATCTTCTCATACAGATCTCCAGCCTGGTCAGAGGACACAGAGGATATCACTAGAGTCAGGGTTGTTAAGAATGTAAAATATTAGGCCAAACATATGTGGATACTGTGGACAAAACAATTTGTGAGCTGTTTTTGAAGGTTTTGATCCTGTCCCTTAGTTGCAGTGAAGGGAAATCGTCCAGGACATCTATTTTCTTTTTTTCAATTCTGTACCTCCTCTGTGATTTTTCTCCATCCTTATTTCAACTTATCTAACTTAATCCTCTAACTTAGTGTTTATTTTAGCAGGATGCTTATCCCCCAAAAACAGCTTCATTAAAATGAGTTTCAGTGCAGAGTTTTCTTGTCTAATGGCAAGAAAATATACTTAATGTAATCAGGCCATCATTAGCTACCACAAGTTAAAATCGCCTTCACATTTAAATCATCGTCAAACACCTAAAACAGGATAAGGAATCAAAATTCATTCTGAGGTTTTCGTTCTCTCTTTTCCCACCTGTTACATAAACACAGATGGCTACAGGAGAAGAAGTGAGTTCTCACACAAGCAGCTACAGAAAGAGAAACAGAAAAATAACAGACAGATGGAGGCAGACAGTGTCAATCTGCATAAACAAAGAAAAATGTTGTTCCACTCTCCTCTCCTGGCATCTGTTAGGTGAGGAGAGGAAGATGAGGTGTCTGAAAAGAGTTAAAGAAAAGGAGGAACGAGGAGGAGATTTGCTCGTTTAGGTGACAAGTACCAGCTGTTCAATTCTACAATAAACAAGAGCCAAAAACAATTTACCATGAAGTCAGAAAAAGTCCTCTCACCCTCTCATAAAACTCTCCCTTGATGAGACCGGTGGCGATGCGGCTGATGGTGTCACTGTTGCTGGTGATCTCAGGCTGGCCGATGGCCAGTCGGGCGGCTTTAGCCGGTAGTCCGGCCTTCAGGTAGAGGTTGATGGCACCCTGGAAGTCTCCCTGGCTCTCCTTCACCTCACCGGCCTTCTCGTCCTGACCCGTCTCCGTTAACCACTGGTAATAGTTCCTACGCAGGCTGTCCAGCTCCGGGTGGCCCTACGGTCATTTAGAGAGCGGGTTCGTGACTCAGTTAGACGTAGGTTTAAATCTAGTGCTCTAATCTAATGCTCTTTAATGATTTATATATTATTCTACATTTAATATATAATAGATGTAACATATATTTCCATGTAATCAACAGATTCATTGTGCGATGTTGCCATATTCAAAGCAAAGTTCAAGTCACAGTTAAAGGTGGAGTTTAAGACCTCTGGTAGTGCTGTGGAGTTGTTCTACGTTTTGTTGATCTATCTGCACGTACATGACGACGGGTGAGCGTTGGTGATGCGATATCAATTCATCAACACGTCGCAGTAACGTGCCAAGATATTAGAGGTAGACTGATTAATCACGCGATTAATCAGTGCCGGCAGGACGTTTTTTCAAAGTAGCAGTATCCGCAGAATTCCGTTCCGATAGTGCTCGATGGCTGTGCAGACTCCACCAGTCAACTTCTCAAATGGAACTACTTACTGTGAGGGAAAATTAAAATCACTCTCACCTCGATGTTTTATGGTTAATTTGATCAATTTCAGACTTATTTATTAAGAACTTTTGGTTGGATGTTGGGTTTCAGATTCATTTATTTTTTTATATTTATTACTTTGACTTAGATGTTCAGTTGAACAGTCGTCCAGTTTCTAATAAAATCAAACACCGTTCATTTCCGATAGTGTCTTTACTTTTTCCTGCTGCAAACAATCTGTATTATATCGGTCGACCAAAATATGCAGCAATGTGCCAGCGAAGGCCGGCGAGACGACTGTAAGACATTAAACACAAATATAAACAATGGAGGATTGAAAATACTTTTAAAAAATCGGCTTTGTAATAGTTTTATAAGGAAGAAAATGCACTCAGCATGTTTGTTGTATGAATGTCAACATAATTTTTTTTGTTTACAGTGACAACTCACAGGATTCCTTTAATGTTTATTTATTTAAGGTTTCTTTTAGGGGCAGGTATATAACATTGACCAATGCCACATACTACAGCATTTATAGCTATACCCTAGCTCGCAAGGTCTGTTCTTGGATGGGCTTTAATCAAAGTACACAAAACACAACAAGAAAATATATACAAAACTGCAGAGAACACGTCCATTTACAATAAAATGAACATAAAACAAGATGATTCATGACCACGTGACTGATCCTTCTGTAAAAGATGCTTAAATCTGAGTTTAAAATGATTTAGATTCTGTGGGTAAGGAGTTACTCATCCTTCGAACAAAGGATTTAAAATGTGTGAACTGGAAACTTCGCTTCACGTCTGGTCCTATGATTTCTGCACTGAGGACTTACTGTGAGAGGAATGACTGAATGACTGCACCACAGAAAATGTAACAGTACGCAGCAACAGACAGCAAGAACAAAGACTGCCTCAGGTAAAATGCACATATTTAGTCGGTTCATTATTACCTTGGCTTCTGCCACAGCAATGCAGTCGTCCCACATGTGGAGCTCCTGGTACATCTCTATAGCTTCATCGATGGCATTCTGCAGAAACAAGATTATATGTCGTACAAATATTTAATTATCACAATTACAATTCTGGCTTCTGCAAGTAATAAAGCTGGTACAGGTGTGATATTGATACCCTGGTGAATTCATAATAAACTATCTGATCAATCACAGGTGTTTGGTGCAAGCATGCTAGGATCAATTGGTGAATGTACCTATTTTGGGATCTTACACATAATAGAGTGTATTTTAATTGAATATTAAAAATATTGATTATATATAAAGCAGACAAAAAAAACAATATTTTGTTCATGCGCTGATGAGGTGTAACTCAGGCTCATCTTATATGATACACTGTGACAAACAGAATAAAGCTTTTTTTTGAAGCAAGTGTGAGCACAAGGTTTGGTTGGGTGAGGTAAAGTGGGGTGTGTCACCAACCTGCTCCACGTAGTGCATCTCAGCCACTTTAAAGTTCTTATCCAGCATGGCCACGTGGGCTTGGACTTGGAAAAATGCTGTTCCATCTCCTCCCTGGTCAAAAGACACAAACACAGTGGAAAACACAGATACACACAAACACTCCAATAGTGCATTTTTGCATAAGATGTGTAAAATGTGTCAGAGTTCAGTATTTATTCATAAATTAAAGGGACGGTTCACCCCAAAATCAAAAATACATATTTCTCCTCTTCCCTGTAGTTCTATTTATCCATCTAGATAGTTTTGGTGTGAGTGTCTCAGTTCTGGAGATATCAGCTGTAGAGATGTCTGCCTTCTCTCCAATATAATGGAACTAGATGGCACTTCGCTTGTGGAGCTCAAATAGCCAAATAAATACATTTGAAAAACTCAACAGCAATGTCTCTTTCCAGAAATCATGACCCGGTTACTGAAGATAATCCACAGACCTTGTTGTGAGCAACTATTTTCTTTCGTATCATCGTGCAGAAGGAAGCGAGCATCTACTCATAGACGAGAGGCTAGCTAACTAAGCTAGCTAACAGCTCAGCCTAAGAGGACGCCATTAATGTTTACATCCCACCCTGCCACAAGCCTCTCGTCCATGAGTAGATGCACGTTTCCTCCATTTTCCTTCCTCCTACAAGAAAAAAAAAATTGAGCAACTCACATCAAAACAATCTATATGGATAAATAGCACTACAGGTGAGAGGAAAAATAGGAAATTTGGATTTTTGGGTTTTCCTTTATGCAAATGACTAATTTCCTTCTGTATACTGTAAAGCAATTACTAATATTCAACAAAAATGAACTGCATTGACGTTGATTCTAGTGGGGCGTTTTGGTCATCTTTGCTCCAAATGCTGTTTTCTTCCATTTCCACCATGAGGAACATAAATCTTTAAAGCAAATATTATTGAATCATTCAGGTTCTGCTCATTTAAAATGTCCAAATTTGGAGCTACTGAATATCAGTCTAAAATAATCAAACACTTCATCAAAAAATATCAGTACCACCTTCAAAACTCCATCTGTTGTATGTACAGGATAGTCAGTGTGTAGATGCACGGCTGTGTCTTGTATCTGTGCTGATGTGAACCACACCATTTCCTGTGAAACGTTGTCGGCAATCTGGTTTGTCTGGCGGAGGAAGCGCACGGTTGAGACGTCCCCCAACGCTGCGAAACACCTGGACAAAGCAAAGAGCGAGTGAGAAAGTGAACACCAAGAAGAAAGACAGAAAGAAAGATTCAGTGGAGTGAGGTTAGAAGGTAATACTGGCCGGTTAAAGCTCTGAAAATCTATCTCTCCTTCATGAAGTGAGATAAATTAGAGCTTTTGTCTAATTAGCCTTTAAATTCGCCGCAGTCTCGGGGGCTGAGAACTTTATTACCAACTCTCTCTGAACAGTTGCATCAGATTAATGAACAAGTCATGAAAGAAAAAAAAAGTTCTCCTTCCATCCCTCATTAACATTACACGCACTCCAGACAAAACTGTTCCTTTCCCCCCGATTTCATGATTTATGCAAATCAAGTCGACGCCTAACGAACAGCAAATGCATTATTGATGATCGAGAATCCAAATTTTAAAAGTTTCTCAAAACAGAGAGAAATGAAGAGAGAGAGAGAGAGAATGCTTATGATGGTATGTGTGTGTGTGTGTGTGTGTGTGTGTCTTGTTGACCTTTCTGCGATGTGCAGCTGGTGAGCCTCTAGAGCCAGCTTGCTGAGCGTCTTCCACATGGCTTCAGTCTCTGGTGACATCTCCAGGGTCTCAAGGAATGCTGTGGCTCTGTGAACACACACACACACACACAGCAGCAGAATTGTGTAAATACTGGAGAGACTTGAGTTGCTCAAAAGTCAGTGGCAGGGTTGGCACAGTGGAAGGTGATTCCTGGAGGTCACAGTGAAATGTTTCTGTGGCATCCTTCCTACTTTTAAGAATCGAGCCACATAAAGAGCCACCGAACGTGGCAGTGAAGAGACGACAACCTTATCAGTCTGTCTTCATTCTCTCGCAGGGCTTCTGCAGGGTTCAAGTTAAATTCAACACTTTTTAATACCTCCGAGAATGCAATTTAATATTCCTATTTCACTATCATTCTGGCCAAAGTATAATGGAAAACCACTGGAGACAATATGGGATAGAATTATTATATTTTTTATAATACTTCCCGGCAGTATATCATAATAATGTCTGATGATATCATTAATTAAATTAATGGCACATGGACCCAAAAAAGAGAAGAAATTGATGGAAGGATGTTCTGATCAATCGAAAATTATTAATGAAGTTCATTTAAAGTTGCCCTCCAGTCAAAAATGTGTTTTTCTTCTTGTTCCTCCAGTTGAATATTTGAGCTTCACTGCGTTGAATGATGTATGTGCAGAGTCTGACATTATAAATCTGTTTTCACATTCATTGCTCAAAGTGTAAATCATCTCTGTGCTCAGTGAAAATCTGATTTTTAAGAGGCGGGGCCTATGAGCGTGATTTGTGACATCACAAATAGTTTGGAAGCCAATCCCGCTATTAAACTTGCTATTGAGCTTCCAAGCTACTGTAGCGAGCACCAGTGTTGTAGAAAGCACCCAAAAGTTGAGAGTATGAAAGTGAAAGTATGTTAAAATATTACTCTGGTAAAAGTGAGTCACCCATACGAATAGTACTTTTAAAAGTTAAAGTCTTAAAGTATCTGATGTTAAATGTACCTAAGAGTCAAAAGTAATTTTCTAGCCACAAAGTATCAAAAGTACAAGAAAATGTACATTATACATATATTTGCATGTATATACTGTATAGTAGTGGTTGACCAATATTCAGCATTTTTCAATTATTGGAATCAGTGTTTTTTTTCTCTCCAATTGCTGATAAAATAAATACATTTGAAAACGCGCTACTTTTCTCCTGGCGCAACATGTAATCTGCAAAGTAACTAGTAACTAAAGTTAGTAAGTACAAGTAGTCAAGTAAAAAGAACATTTCCTCCCAAATGTAGCGGAGTAGAAGTGTAAAGTAGCGGAAAATGGAAATACTCAAGTAAAATAGTAGCTCAAAATTGTACTTTAACACTTGAGTAAATTTACTTTTTTGCTTCACCGGCTTGCAGTAGCGACATTAAGGTCTGATGGTTCTGACTGAATCGCCACAGAAAAGGATTGAACAGCCTCTTGCAGCACAATCAAATGTAAAGAAATAATCCCACTCCAAGTTTAGTGTGTAACTAACATCCTGCAGTGAGACATAAAAACATTTTATAACGAACGTCACTGCCTACAAGAGAAATTTAATTCAATTTAAGACATTTTGATACCCTTTGAAGTCCTTTTTGTGAGTGAACTGAACACACACACACACACACACACACGCGCACACACACACACGCACACACACACACGCGCGCACACACACACACACTGTCTCTTATGATTAAAACAAGCCATCAGAACCCTCTGGAAGGTGGTTGGCTTCACTTTGTGTGACAGAGTTACAGTGAAGACTTACAGCTGCTGCTCCTCCAAACTGAGAGGGGTCAGTTGTGTCATCTGATAAAGAGGCATCATTTTGGACGTGTTGAAATCACAACAGACTGAAGAGATTATAGATTATAGATCTCCCAGCTGGCCTGGGAGCTCTGTTGAAACCCTCGAGAAGAGCTCGAGGAAGCTGCTGGATAAAAGGACATCTGGCCTGTTCTGCTCGGCCTGCTGTCTCTCACCCAGAAAAGCAGCGAGTTGTTGGGAGTCCGGATGACAACAATCGTTGCTGATTCGGTGTCAAAGTATGCGAGTCCAAACGTACCTGTCATAGTCCCCATCATCAACAGCCGTGCCAAACTCGATGAGGCCTTCGTCCAGCGTGTACGACACAGTGTTGACACCCTCCGTCACGATCACATCCGTCTTCCCGTCGGCTCTCTCTAGATCCACAACGTCTCCCTGACAAAGACAAATGAAATCTATTTAAACCAAATTTTAAATAAAATGCGTAGAATTAGCTCCAATCTCGACCAACAACAACAGTAAAATGCTGCTTATACATGAATGTTGATTACATACTTTCACTTAAGTGACATTTTGAATGCAGTTTTTGTTTACTTGCAATGCAGTTTTATGCTGTGGCACTCTGAATACGTTTTCCACCACTAGGATTTTGTAATTATTAGTTAGCCATTAGCTCTAATGAGTAAACTCCCACCAAACACAATAATATCATTGGGCCACATATAATATGGGCATGCAATCATTTTCACCATAAGCTAGCTGTTGTTTCACTGCAAAACAGTCAATCCTGCTCTGCCTGTTTGTTATTGTTAATCAGAACATCAGTTCCATGAGCAAGTTTTAAAAACATGCACCTGCCGAGGGCAAGAAACTGCTGCAGGACAGCAGCATTAAAAACACAGTCAGCTTTACACAAAACATAGAGACACAAAGCTTGAGGAAAGAACAAGTAAAACAAAGAAGTTGGGGTATAAAAACAGAAACTTCATGTTCAGGCCAGTTTATACATCATGAGAACTACTCAGCTTGTAAAAAAAACATGTAATTCTGGCCAATATATAAAATACCATCAAACCCTTTCACTCGTGTAAACCTGATGGAGAGGTTTCTCACACATACAAAGAGAACAAACCTTGATTGGGAACATGGTGATGCTCTCTGGGCTGTCGATGCTGTACCAGATGCAGAGGTTTCCCCGGTTCTGGGCGACCACCACGTCGCTGCCGGGGACCCACTGGACGTATGAGCAGAAGCTCAGCAGCGTGGCCTTCACGCCGGTCTCTAAGTCGTACAGATGGAGCTGAGGAGGAAGGAGAGGGAGATACAGAAACACTTAGTCTGATGGATGGTCTGACTGCAGAGAAGTTCGCTTTCTTGCAGAGTTAGATGAGAAGATCAATATCACTCTCATACAGTATCTGTACATTCAATATGAAGGTGGAGTCAGGAGACAGTTAGCTTAGCTTAGCATGAAGACTGGGAACAGAGGAAACAGCTAGCCCGACTCTTTCACTGTAAATAAAGATGGACGACATGAGAGCTCCCCAAAAGTGAAGCAAAAACATCTCGATCGCCCCCTGGTGGCTGGCTGCAGTACAGGTCATAAACTCCTCCCCCTCCATGTTAGCAGATGGGACATGGGAAAACTAAAAACTCAAAATACACATCAAATACATTTTTCCCAAAGATGGTTTCTGTCATTTTAGGTAGTCATGATTGCTGAGCCCCGCTCACCACTGAGTCGGGCGGTTGTATGGGCAGGAACTTGATACCGTGGCTCCACCGCCCGATCACTACTGCGCAGAATCTGGCTCCAAATGATGTCACCAGCGCAAGATGGCGGCGCTCGTATCCGGGATATTTTGGCTTCATTTTTGTACAGTGGGAGGAAGAGGAGATGCGTCGTCCAACTTTATTTATGTCAATGGCCTGACTCTGTCCGAAGGTGTCAAAATCCAGCTACCAAAGCTCTAAAGTTCACTAATTAACATGTTTTATCTTATTATATAACAGTTTTTCAGTGCTTTCCAGCAGTATATTCTGGATGATACACAGAGACTTTGAAAGAAAACTAGGTTGCTATAGAAAGATATAAGTTTTCTTTCAATGTTTCTTCATGTTACTCCATCTAACACGAAATGTTTTAACTCTGGATGATGTCCCTCCGCCAAACATCCCTGAAGGTTCCTCTGGATTATCAAAAGCATGTTTGATAAACTGGGACAGAACCACTTTTAGCATCATTAAAGACGAATGTTGCTAGAAGACAAAAGTCAGATTTCGTTTTTTTATTAGTAAACATGGCGATTGTCCTGATTTTACATATGATAGTTTAACCTGGCTTGAACAAACTTATTTCCACCCGCTCCATATGAACATTCAAACTGCACTCTTTTCTTCTCTGATGAGTTGAGATTATGTATATTCTTATAAACTACAGTTGCTCCCAAAGCACTTATATGTATGTGCATGTATGAGAGACCGCCTGCTGCTGTAATCAGCTACATTAATACCCCACCACCACCACCACCATTTTTAATAATGCTCCGTCTATAGTTTTACCCTGGAGCTCAGCTGGCAAAGTTTTAATAATGAGCAGCCTGTTGATAAGTTCACTTGAAAGCAAGTTTCAATTAGAGAGACATTTATTAAATAACTTGACTCTTTGTGATTTCTTTGTGCCACGAATATGTGCTATGAATGCAAATGGCACGCTGCACATCTGATGTTTATGCACAATAAATGCTTTGTTTTTAAGTATTTAAAGGAACGGTTCACCCAAAAATGACAATTCATCTATCTCTTACATCATGTATCATCTTATCTACACATCGTAGCTTCACAGGAAAACAGATGCCGCGTTCTCCACACAGCTCATCCAATGTAACCCAAGTCTCCAGAAGCCGAGAGATCCCAAACTGATTTGAAAAGACCCTTTTTTTAATACGAAATCTTCCCAGTGGGGGGGTTGCGCTAAGGCTTTCAGCTTAGAGGCTACAGTGAAGACTTCGGCTTATAAAAGGGGGTAAATAACAGCTTTTCAAATCAATTTGGGATCTCGGGGCTTGTGGAGACTTGAATTACAGAGATATTCATGACTGAATCTTCATTTTTGGGTGAACTTATCCTTTAAAGACAGTCCTTAGCAGTGACATAAGCATTTACTACCATATGGATGAGAATAAAAACATAGTAAAGGTTATTAATAAACCTGTGAAGAAGAAACAACACACTAAAATCTAACCTATTCATATCAATAATCTGGCTAGTAACTGTTCAAAGTACTGATTTCTATCTGCGTATGAACCACGAAACAGTGACCTCTTTTAAATCTCTTCTTAAAACATACTTTTACCGGAGAGCCTTCCCTGATTTTACTTGATTTTTATCGATTGTTCTTTGTCGTTTTATTGTGCTTGATTGACTTGATTTGTATGGCACCTTTCATACAAGACATGCAGCTCAAAGTGCACACAAGTGCAGCAAAAAGTTGGACGCCACCGAGGGATTACCTATTACCAGAGTTCCCCCTGTCTTTGCCCCAGGGCTCGAACATCAAACTGTTTCGTTACCCCGGGGCAGCGACTGACAGCAGCTTCCTGCCACTCTCATCCTGCGAGCGGCTTCTCAAAAATGAATCTCAGCGCTGCCAAATGTAGAAGAAAACAAAACTGAGACCTTTTGTAAATGCGGTTTGTTTTTGGTATTAGGGTGGAAAACGTGAAATGGATGTTTTTTCACTTAAATCAAACAAAATCACAATGTTGCGCTTTTATTTTTTACCTTTTCAATAAAATACCTGAAAGATTTTGCACTGGGTTCAACCGGCTTCTACAACAACACAACAATGAGTGAGAAAGGTTCGTGCTGCTTTAAAGTCCTTCGTTATTACAAACATTTTATTTCTGGATTTGGTCATTTTTAAACCATGAAGAATAATTTTAGGGAGGTTTTATTATTATTCAACCAAATACATGCCAAACATATTACAGCAGGGTCAGAAAGAAAGTTTTATGTGTTACTTATAATGAAAAATTAGGGGGGGGAAAGAGGATAAAGAAAATTATTTATATATTTTATTTTATTTTTTTTAATTGAATTTTTGAATGCGATACAAATGTAGTTATTTCACTGAAAACAGTGTTCTGTGTAAAAAAAAATTTGTTAGGCTCATTTGAATATGACCCAACCGGGGATTACTGTAGGAATCATAATAAACAGGATAAGAAGGCAGGAAAAAACATTTATGCTCAAGAAAATTAAATCAAATTTTTCGTGAGATTGGTAGTTGCTCATTTTTGGGTAGTGTCACCTCTTCAGGTGTTTTACAACTATTAAAATACGATCACTACAGTAGGACATAAACAAAATATCATGACTTCTTTGCACCTCATGTTTTTCTTTTTGTCTTTTCTGCATCGATTCAATGTAAAAATGTAGCAACTGGGTCAGAAATGTACTTTCCCAAAGTCAATTTTGACCTGCTCCTATACAAATTGTTTTATTTATCCGTGGTTATCAAAAAACTACAAAGACTACAATTAATTTGGCCCACATCCTCTAACGCCACCCAATTAAACTCCTGTTTCCAGTATAAATGAAATGTTGACTCGCGCTTCACCTCATAAATATCTTTACCCGCCACCATTTTCTCACGAGAGATGAGAAGGAAGTAAGATGGCTCACTCCTTCCATCCTCCTACTTCCATCTTCAACTCTGGAAAAAAATGTTGTATTTAATTCTCTTTTTTTTTTTACCACAAGGGGGCATTTTACTCGCCCCAGTCAAGCGGGCAATCCTTATTGTTGAGCCCTGTCGTATGTAGATGAGTATACATTACTGAATCACTATCATCACCTGGAAGAGCAAAATGGCAACAAGAGATGTTTGATGGAGAGAGAGAGAGGTCCAGGGTAAGCCCACAATGTCCGTGGTTTTGGGTGATGAACATGGATATAACTGAAGACATTTGTACTTTACTTATTGCCATCCTGTCAATCACTTGCCCTCTCTCTCTCTCTCTCTTGCTTCCTCTCTTACGATCCCTCAGGGCGCTGAGGTTTCATACTCACCCGCAGCTTCTTGTCCCTGAACAGCAGTTTGCGTCCGGTTTCATTGAGCTCCAGCCAGTCGATCCTGGAGTCGTGGCTGATGGTTCCCAGATTGTAGCCCCCGGCCAAGTCCACTGAGGGGAGCGGGGGGGGACGACAACCAAGACGTGGTCAGACTGGCAGTTAATCAAGATTAGAAACCAGCCAATCATTTTATAATAATGAATGATTCTATCAGGGAAAGTAAGCAGTTGCTCTTCACTAAAAACTGCTCTGGGATCAAGTTGATATTATTGGTCTGCTTATATATCGGGCCTACGTCAACTTTTTAATTAAAATGGAGCATGGTCCAGTCAGTGTGATCCAGTTCAATTGATGATACGCTGTAGCAGTTCAGGAGTTTTGTTATGGTGAGTAATCTAATGTGAAAACTATAATATAATAGTAGCAGCAACATCAGCATCCTGCAGATGTTCTTCAATCAAATGGAATTTCACTCTCCCACGGCACAATATGAACATGCTAATCTGTCGTTGATGACTCACTATTATTTGGTCAGGTACTGAAGAACAAGCTGTTCTTTACTCAGAAAAAACCCAACTTGACACCCACAGCAGATTTAAAACTACAGTTGGCCTTTAAGGATTGAGGCTGGCAATGTTCTGCATTTTTCTTACTGTTCACAAATCCCATGAAAAGACCAAAACCGACAATCCAACCAACAAGTATTATCTGTGTATCCAACGCCTGATATTCCTCAGTGCCACAGAGCTCCACTGTTGTCCACAAGTGATTTAAAACACATCAGTGAGCCACGCTGGCTGACATGTTCCTTCATTACTGTGAACACACACAAACTGTAGTTTCTTTTGACTCTTTTCCACATACACCCTTCTGCTACTCTAATTACCAAGCGACGACTACTAGGGCTGATAAATTCAGCCAACACTGAAGTGCCACAAACTGCAGTTCCTCAAATGGCCACTTGAGGCTGGCTCCAAAATGAGTCGATCCCAGTAAGACCCCATGGTGAAAATGTACAACTTTACAGCAGAAATATACGTGTTTACAGCCTGGTATAAAAAATTGTTTTGGTCTCTATAGCTAATGTCCCTGCTCATAACTGTGCAGCAGGAAAACATTTTTTATATACCTCACTCGTTTAAAAGTTATGCATAATTAAGGAAGTGGCCGCTTTGAGCAGCAGCTAGCTGCTAGCTGTTTTGCTAGGTGTCTCCTCAGCTTTCGAGTCACTGAATTTGAACTCTCGGCCGTGTTTGTGGTGGCTTTCGGAGAATTTTTCCCGCAGCTATCGGACAAATAATATGACGTGCTGTGCGGTTAATTGTACCAGTTTTGGATTAGCCGGGAGGTAGGCGGAGTCAGGCACTGCCAAGATGGCGAAAGGCAAAGGCTTCTCAGAAACCTGTGGATGATGTCATGGAAACATTTTTTTCCATAGGGCCATACTGACTTATATAAAGTACGCGACGGGCTACAAATTGAGATGTTTATTACAGCAAATTGGGACATTTTCAACCTGATCTTTCTTGTCTGGACACAGTATGCTAGCCACAGTTTCATAGTTAGCATGCTTGGAGGGAAAATGTCTCTTGGTGTTATATTACTTGAACACCATTATACTTTCTGGCTATATTTCAGTCAACTTTTCTCTCTTTTGAAGCATTCATCCTTACTCATCTCTGTCTTCACAACCACTAACGTAATTTGTCACTTAAGTAAGCAAGAGTCAAGGCCTTTAGTCCAATCTAAATGTAGACACCGCCCTCTATTGGAACTTAAGTTAAATAGCAATACAGACTTGTCGTCATTGCCTCCGTGTTCATTAACATAATGCTGTCTTTTGTTGATTTTTTGGGGATTGTTTTATTTTTCTTTTAGGATTTTGCGGGCCGGATCAAGACGGTCCCCAGGCTGGTTCCAGCCCCCAGGCCATATTTTGCCTAACCATACTAAATGTGTATTAATCCACAGCTGAAAATAGTCCCCTGCAAATGCACTATTTACTCCTGTTTGAGTACCAGTAACCAGCTGTTTTAGGGATTTACTAATCTTTTTTTTCTTTTTAATGAAATTACATACTTGTGATCTGTTTTTAAAGATTTACTTTTTAAGCATGAACCAATGGGCTTGGGACTGAGTGCTACAGATAAGGTAAGGAAGTGGCTTTAGTCTTCTCACAGGATTTGTAAACACTAAGAAAGTTATGGAATAATATCCTCACTATCATTTCATATAAAATATATGTAATTTAAAGCACTACTTCTTACAATACAGTGAGACCACAGATTGAATATCAGTACAGAATATTGGGAATCAGCAGTTTGAGCTGGAAAGTCTCATTTTCCAATCACACATTCTTACCAATAGCAATGGTCTTTATATCAATCAGATACGCGAGCTTCTTGTTGTCTTCGACTCCTCTCTGCTTCCTCTCATTCAGTCGGACGCTAAACACACAAACACACACACAAACACACCTTTAATAAAAAAGATCGGTCAGTGTAACATAACTGGATTTACACTGATGCATCATTTAATTATGGAATAAAACCTCAGCTCAGTGTAATTGGCTTCAGCTGCAGAGGACACCTCTGATCATGATGGTGTCGCGCTACAGTGTTCAGCCAGAGGCGAGGAGCAGTCAGAGCATCCTGAGAAACCTGCTGGCAGTCCTCACACTTTTGACAGGGCTGAATATTTTAAGGTGGATGTGTGCTGACGACCAGTCTCACCGACTCTGCTGAAGCCTTACTGACGTGATACCTGGAGCTTCTGCACAGCTCAATACACCCATCTAATGGACGGAGCTGGAAACATATACATTATTAGGAATGATCAGGGACTGTGGTGGGACATAAGACGTCAGTGATGAGGGTTTCAGTTTATTTATTTCCTGTTTTATCCTCTAGCTCTTTCCTCATGTGTCATGTTTTTGCTTTGCGCTAAAGTTAATTTTGTTTTCCCGCCCGTGTTCTTCGTGTGTTTCGTTGGATTTGCCCCAGCCTGCTTCGTTTGGTTTTTGTTACTTGCAAGGTTTAGTTGTTCTGGATTTAGCTTTGTGTCATTAAAGCTTGTTTTTTTGTTTTCTAACCTGCCTGCCTCAGTGTCTGTCAGGTGGGTCCTCTCTGGACTGAACGTGAAATATTCGATTGACATTTTTACATGTTTATACTTTAATTAAAAAAAAGATTCATCTTACAGAGGAAGAGTAAAATGGGCTTTTGTTATCAAACATTTTCCTACATTTAAAACAATTTGGAATTTGGAACCAGATACTTCTTGAGCTTCAGCTGCTGTCATATAGTAATAATAGGTCAAGTATGCTTGAACAACCCCAAATTGGTACACACATATACAGAAATGCTAATTTTACAATGCCAAAATGCTAAATTGACACTAAAATGGGGGAATTTTGTACCTTAATGGTCACAAATGGCATCAAGACCTTGATTTGAATTTGAGCCTCAAAGTCTTGAATCACTGCTGAAACACCTTCTACTACAGAACCCCCAAATTTATAATTTGGGCTGATAAAATGGATAGATTTTATTGGAATATTAGGCATTCTGTGGATTATTCATACCTTTAATTTCTTCTTTGGAACCAGACAAACCTGTTGCGGCGTTACTAAACAAACTTGTGTGTTTGTCTTGTGTGACTGGACCTACCTGATGAGGTGAGGGTTCATAAACTCTGTTCTGACTGATCCCAGGATCTCATTGTTGCTGTATTCCACCAGGCTCAGCTCACCAGCATTAAAAATCATACACACCTGTAAAAGTAAAACACAGCAGCATGCTGGTAAACACATAGACGAAGACACGAGACATGACTGAACATGTATTCCACTGTAACGGTACAGTTCACTGCGCCTTAGCAAGTACTATCGGGTAGATGTGCCCCCTAAACAGGTTTCTTAATCACAGACTTCATGTTGCCAAAAACACACACGTGTACTTACTGTTTCATTTTCAAAGAAGAACTTTTCGTTTCCCCCGGAGCCGGGCCATGGCACCTGAAAGAGAAAAGGTTGGAGCAATACTCGCTGCGAATTATACACTTATACAAGGTTAATTTATCGTGTCAGTATGATACGACACAAACTTGTTTTCAGTGGAACTACTACTTTAGAAAAAGTCCCAACAAACCTGGACACAGTTTCTTTAAAGGCACATGTTTTTACAAATAATTGAAGTTATATTAATGTCTATTGTTGTGGATCGGAGACATTTCAGCATCTCAGCAGACAAACTCGACACTAGATGTCACTAAAATTAAGAAAGTATGTTTGTTTGTTTTTTGGTGGTTTAGGTGAGGTGGCCCTTCAAGTCCTACCTCGCTCAGTTTATTTGTCAGCAGGTCTCCCAGCAGGAGAGTATCGGAGGTGTGAGCCACCAGGTAGCGATCTTTGCCCATGATTTTGACTTCCTCTATCTCGTAGCCATAATAGGACTTCAGGACCACCCGGGTTCCTGTAGAGAGATTCCTCACGATCACCTAGAGGAGGAGGGAGGAGAAGATTGTGACATCCGAATGGAGAATAAAATAAGACACGTGAAACTCCTCTCTTAATCATTTCACTTGTATTTTATGGAAAAAAAATCATCAACAACAGGCTGAATTAGCAGGATAAATTAGCAGCTACAAATAATTTCTCACTGATTTTAATTTGTACCTTTATTTTTTATTTTTTTGAAACCAGGAACAAAATCAATTAACACTTTAATTGACTCTGGATAATTCTTGTTGATCAGAAAATCCTAGATTGAGTTCAAAACCATTTTTGCACATTTCTATCAATTACGTTTACAACCAACATTATTATTCTGTGTACATTTGTACTGAAAACCAGTGATTTTCACAGTTCTTCGGTTATTTTTCTCCCAGATTACTAGATTACTTACATTCAAAAATATAATTCACGTCCAGAAACTGGGTCTTAAGACCCTTCTTTATAAAGTTAACTACATCAGATGAGTTATATTTATAACATTTATCATTCTTTCATTTTAACAAATATGTGTGTCTATGGTTGTAGAAAATCTACATATATACGTATATAGAGAAAGCCACCGTGACACGACCACCGTTTTGGAATAAGTGTGCAAGCACCTGCGTGATATATCTTTAATTATTCTCCTTCAATTATTGGTATTGCACAATGAACTGTCTATTTTCAATTTTATATCATCTGTTAAGTGGCGAGTGGCAGAGACCAAAGTGAGGGCTGTTTTGCGGCTGTACTACAGTTTTGTGTTGTTTCTTTCTGGTTGTCTCCGTCTCTACCTGGCTCAGGCCGACGTAGGTCATCTCAAACTTGTTCTTATAGATGGTTCTCCGCAAGCAGCAGTCAAACAGCTCCACTCCTCCACATAGTGTTCCCTGTCAACACACACACACACACACAATAAATCTATAGATAAAAGACCACTTACATTTTTACAGATTTGTGTTTTAGGTTTGTTTTTAATTATTTGATGGTAATGGCAGCAGAATTAAAGTGAAGACACAGGATTCAAGTGAAACAGTAAGCCAAGTAGCATCAGTCTAGAACCAGGGTACGTAAGGGACCAGAAAGACGATTCTCCCTGCATGCACATGTACTAGAACCACTGTAGCAAGAGAAAAGGGCAAACTGACAGAAGGATGGTGTTAAGATCACATTCTGGGTCAAAATAATGTGATAGATAAAGTATTTACAGCACAGAGGCGTGATCCGTCTTTCTTCCAGGTCAGGCTGGTGATGGTGTAGAGGTTGGGAATCTCTTTGGACTTGGCTTCATCCCACCCACCTCTCCTGGGAGCCCAGTTAAACACCCGCAGCCTATGTGAAATATCAGGAAGAGAAACAACTTGCTGAACCCTATTCAAATTATCTGGGATACTACTAACTCACATTAAAAGGAAAGTTCAACCCAAAATCATCAATACATATTTTTACTGCACTGAGCTGACAGGTAGCACAGAACTGTCAACTCAGAGACCGTAAACTGACCGGTCGTAACTGCCAAACACAACCGACTGCCCGCTGGGGCTGGTGGCGGCCGCGGTGAACTCCCTCTCTGTCCGGTCGCGGGTGTAGTCGAAGGTCTGCAGGATGTGACCCTCTCTGCTGTAGGCCACCACCTTCTTATCGCAGCCGCCCACCATGATGCTGTTTGCCCCCCAGGCCAGAGCGTAGGGCGGGCACGGGTGCATCAATAGCTTCCCCTGTGTAAGAGTGTGAGAGGGAGTGTGTTTTATTAGACAATCTACGTGATGATAAATCTAAAATCTAATGAATTAAAATGTAAGATAATAAAATACACCAATGTCCATGATGAGGCGTGAAGCTGTGAGTACCTGAGACTCCCCCGAACCTTCGTCATCAAAGAAGTAACGCACGACTGTCCCATCAGCGTGGCCAGACAGGATGCCTTTAGCAGAAACACTGACACAGAACAGATGAATACCACTGACTGAGAGGACCACAGAAGAAGAAAATAAACGAGGACCAGCCAGCATGCACAATTTCTTCTTTTCCCCCGAATGTTTTGGGAATAACAAACGAATAGTGCACCTTATAGCTGCTAACTGTGGGTCAGAATTACATATGAATATGCATTTACTTGGCTGCCAGTGAGACAACACAGGACTCGGTGCCGTAGATGGTTGAAGACTTGTTTGTCTGAGTGTTGGCTAGGCGAACCTATGAAAAAAAAGGAAATTTTAAATAATTTGTAGTCAAAGATACAAAATTTGATCTATCATTTTGACCAAAAAATAAAATAAAATAATAACAGCTTTTAATTAGAGCCTGACTGATGCTGGATTTTTGGGAGAGTAAAAAAAAATTCCAATATCAACAAAACAGTTGATATCATTAAATGGATCCAATATGCATCTATACACACAGTATATATATTCCTATCAATGTTATCAGTGCACTGAAACAGTAAACTTTACTGGAAATTCTATAAATACAAATTACTCCGGTCATCTTTTGCTGCATTATGATCTGTATTATTTTAATTATAACAACATAATGGACAACATGTACCAATATGTGATGCCAACCAATATATCAGTCGGGCTCTAATTTTAATAGTTTATATTTTTTTGCACCAAGGCAGAAACTGAATAGAAACAAATTATTAAAAGCCCTAAAATGTAAGTCTTGACAAGTTGAAAGCCCAGCAACTAGACCAGAACAGAGAGAACTAACGTGTCCATAAAAAGTTGGAAGGACACTACTGCAAGTACTCCTGCTGTGTCCTGCTTCTACTTCAGTAAAACTCGAATTATAATACATCAACAAAACGTATATAAACTGTAACTGCTTCTGATGAGAGCTCAGAACACGTTGCTGACTCACCTTGCCATCCACTAACCCATAAACAATCGCATGCTCTGCAGGCCAAAGCAGGCACGTCACAGCACTCTGCAATACAGCCAGTAAAATGTTGCATTACAGACATGTCGGAAAGTTGCATTGTTCTGATTCCCCAAATTCTTATTAGGAAACCCAAAAGGCAAAACATTCCAAACCATAATTTCCAAAACATACATATTACATTACATAAAATTAACACTAAAACAGCCACTAGAACTACTCCACTACAACTATGCGGCATTATTTGTTATGAGTTTATAATTTTCATGAAACATTTGTGGCCCTTTTTTTTAGCAAATCTAATAAAACATCTGTGAAACATGCTAACTTAATGGCCATATATCTTTTAGATAACATTAACTGTTGCATTAGTAACATTATTGTCTATTAAACAAAACTATACACCCAGGAGAAACTATCAGTTGGCTTTTTACAACTCAGTTACAGCCTCTTTACGCATGCTGTCTACTTGTGTTTACTTACCGTCTGAACAAATTTGTTGCAAATGGCTTTCTTGTCCCCCCTATGAGAAGATAAGAACGCTGATAAAAATCTGTTTGCATGCATCGACATATCATGATTAAATATGGGAGATGAGACCAGCCCAAGGACATTACCAATCCTCTCCAATTCTGTAGACAAAGATGATGTTGTCGGACTGTCCGATGGCGATTTTGGTGGAGTCTGGTGAGAACGCCATGTCGTTGACAACGTAGCTCTGTTTTCCATACTGACAAAAGATTACATTGGATTATTATAGACACACAACCTGTATATTCATTCAAAAACCTCAGGAATATCAAATGTACACAGTATATACTTGGAGTTGCCATAACTTCCAAGCATTACAAAATGGCACTGATTTCTATTAATTTCATTCATTCATTCATTCAACATTAATTTGACCTCAAAATTGTTTAGCAGAGAAGGTGAGCCAACCTTTCCAGAACCATCGTGTGTCAATTAATTAGTAGAAAACTCCTGAACAACAGCCAAACTCATGAAAGTAGCATTTTCTGAAGGTTAATACTTCATTTTATAAGCTTATATATTCTTGTGGTGTTTTATCATTGGGTTTTGTTGTTTTGAATAAATGAGTGAAATAAAGAAAAACATGTTTTTGTACTATATAAATTGTTGCTGTATCATCTAATAAATACTTTATGTTGCATGATGTTTATGGAGGTGGTCTAAAACTCTAAGATGTCTCATTAGAATCAGTTCAAATCAAACACTTGTTATAGATAACTAGCACAGTAATGATCACTTCTATAATATGATTATTCAAGCTTACTTATGTGGAATAAAAAAATATGTTCAGATCAAGACAATCATTGGGGAATTGAACAGTTTTACAGTAAATCATATCCATCATACTAGAGGGGACAACAATGTTTGTAGCAGATCTTATTTTAGTAAAAGACCAATTAATCATTGAAATACACTTCAGTATTTCTTCTTTGGAATAATTTAGGTGTACAGAATTGATCTGTCTTCATTTGGCTTATTTAAAAACAAATTGCAAAATGTTATCACTAACTGTTACTCTATAGTTTGATCATTTTTCTTATGATTATGTCTATCCGAAAGTTGTAACTCTCTTTTGTTTTAAATATTAAACAGAATGTATTATTTTTCTGCTGCATTGTTGTGTCCTCATGTTCTGTATTATTTTTGTTTTGTTTTAATGATGACTTTATGTATTAGACAACATTAGGCTAACTGCCCTCCTGTCTCACACCTTGGAGTCCAGGGGTTTGGTGGAGAATTTGTCTCTCCTCTCTCCCTGCTCATCATACAGTAGCACCACTCTGTCGACTGTGCAAACAGCGAACTTGGTGTTGTTCGGTGCCCAGGCCATGCATGTCACTTTGGCAGCACCATCCTAGCAGAGAAAACAAACAGAAGTGACAACCAGCTGAGCATCTCTTTGGCTAGTTTTAGCTAACCTTACTCCGGGCTCGCGCAAACTCCATGCGCTTGAATAATTAAAACGCAGTCTTTAGCTAAGTTAGAGCGCATTAGCATTACCTTTTTCAAACGCGCAAACTCCATGCGCTTGAATAATTAAAACGCAGTCTTTAGCTAAGTTAGAGCGCATTAACATTACCTTTTTCAATCAAATTACGCACCTAATTTGCTAGCGAGCAGAGTAGGGTAACTGTAACAATCTGTATTTAATAGGTATGGCTCGGTAAAGTAACTTAAATGCCGAATAAAAAGGAAAAAAATAGAGTTTAGTTACATGTTATTAGATCATTAACGGTACATGCTCACACTTTTTAGCCGATGTTGCTCTCCAGCATCAGTTAGCATCGGCTAACTTGTCACTGAACTTACCTGGGGTGTTAATAGTGTCTTAAGATGCTTCAGTTGCATCTTCGGACGTCTTTATGAAGCCCGTACTAGGAGGAATGTTGTTATCGCTGAGATAACGCGGAATCTTTAGAATATGGTCATTTTGTTGACAAGATCCACGGCAGCATCAGCTAGCAAGGAGGACATCTTTGTAGTAAACATAACTGTGATCTCCTTAGTTACCGCCGGGGCGGGGACTCGTGGTGCGTTTACAACTGTGGGAAATGTCAGAGGCTCTCACCAATGCGTATAATACGTCGTTTTTGTGTTGAAAATAAAACGTTAAAACGAGATGTTAAGAGCGGTAAAGCTACTTCGAGCAGCGCTAGATCTCAGGAATATCATCTTAATTGATAGGTCATTAATAGACAATGCATCAATACATGTGTGTGTATTCAAGACTAAAATATGTGCGGGAACAAACTCTTGTGAGCTTCGTGTGCCCAAAGCTATGATTACCGTCATAATTATATAGTGATCTACAAAATAAAACACAGAAAAACATAAAACACACACACACAGACGTCCAATATATGTGTTTAATTTATGACTGCTGTAGTCTTTCTCATTGAGAAAAGGTGTGGAGATGCCGGGGATTGAACCCGGGGCCTCATACATGCAAAGCATGCGCTCTACCACTGAGCTACATCCCCTTCAACGACAAGAACGTTGGAAATAATTATTTTATTCCTTCCTTCTGTACGTGTGACTGCCTGATAAACGGCCTAATGCAGGCTATACTATATTTATATCACAATATTATCAATTAACCTTAATAAATCTTGAATGAATCAAGATTTACCTGAAAATGGTTTGGCAAAAAAAAAAAAAAATCCCTTCATTTGTCTTCATTTGAAAAGGCAAAAACTAAACAACCAAAACATGTTAATTTCAAAAGCCCTTGTGTATATCTCATTAGATTTTAAGGGGTATATGACGTTTATGCTTCTTTCTAAGCTACAATTTGAAATATGTGATTATTATTCATCAGTTTGAGCTGTTTTGAAGGAATATAAAAGATGAACCAATACAAAACTCTTTCAGAACACCCCAATTTCAACCAAATAAAGTAGATCTTCCCCTTCATAACTTATTTTAACTAATTAATTTGAGTCACTTTATTGTCAATTCAAGGGAGAGATTAAGCCAATGATGTGAAATTTGTTGTTAACAGTTGTTGGCAACAGTTATGACACCTAAATTATGTCCAAAATGTTGCCTTTTAGACACAGGAAAGTAAGAAATTCGATCCAAAGAATAATCTGGTCCCCCCTCCCTCAAAAGGTACTTTACCCCATCATTAACTCCTCAAACTGAGATAGTCAGTGGCAAACTGTGGTACAGCTCCTGGTGAATAGTTCAGTTATTGCTGTCTTTGAAAAATGTAAACATCTGATCATTCATACAGTCAGATTTTCATACAAAACATAAATCAATCAATATGTTGATCATAATCACACAAACCAAATTTAATCTTCCCAGCAGTTGTAGAGATATTTTGACCAACATCGCTATCCTAGTGGGTGCAAAAAGAATTCCACCTGTTGAGAAGTTGCAGTTGCAGGTACAGGCACTTTCCCACCCACGTCCTACTATAGCGTGATGACGTCGAGGTGGCGTCAAACTGTGTTAGCGTTCTCGATTACACCGGAAATAAGCGACTTTACCTTCAAAATAAAGCCAAAATTTATAAATGATCTAAGACTTGTCAAAATTGTTAGAATTATCTAAATTGGTTGTGTTATGAACAATATGTCACACCGCACAAAGTTAGACCAACTGTAAAAAAAATTGTATTGAGTTTATTAAAGACCAAAAATCTAAAATTATGAACTATATGCTATCAAACTGAACAACCTGCAATGAAAATAAATAAAAAAATAAAAAATTTTAATTTTAAAATTATTTGCTTAGGTTTTATTTTCTTCTGAATTCCCCATTTAGTTGACATTATTGGAAGCTTACTTTTTTAAAAGGTTCTGATATGCACCAATCAGCAAAAGCAATGATCAGGCAAAAGACCTACAAAGTAGTAGTTACAGAAATGTTTACAAGAATCTTCATGCTCTATTTGCAAAATGTTTTGTAAAATGTGCCTATACTTTACTGTCTCTTTTAATATGACTTCAACCATCATATCCTCCAAGATGACACACTCTTTTGGCATGTTTCGATTAACCTCATGAGATTTCATTATGACATGTCAAAAAAGACACAACTTTGAATTCGACATGAAGTCTGTAAAATGCCTAATCTCACTCTCACCAAAGTCTATCAGGCAATTCCTTGATTTTAATTTATAAAGTTTAAAGTTAACCAAGTTTTCCCCAATGTGGCATTTATTTTGAAACTTCTTACCGGAAATGCATAATTTCACCACTTTATACTTACCGGCCCATGCTCAGGGCCGACTTCCACACTGCTGGCAGCGTGTGTGGAACACCTTGTACCCAACGTCCCGCCCGACTAGCCGGAAAATATCTCACTAAACTTGTTTTTCGGTTTTATTTTTCTCTCATCTACTCCGGATTCATTAAGA
>JBBPCS010000238.1:1231014-1246789 GCA_037974645.1 Hollardia meadi
TGCAGTACTTTAGTCATGTGCATCATACATGAGCTCTAAAGCTTGTCCTCTCCTTAACTTCCTCTTGATTCCTCTGTATTTTTCTCTCAGTGTGGAGGTGGACACAGACCCGAGGGCGGCATATTTCCGTCAGGCAGAGAACGGCATGTACATACGAATGGCCCTGCTGGCCACCGTACTGGGCAGATAGATCTACGTGCTGCATACATGTAGTAAGAACACCTTTTTGCTGTGTTCAGACCAAACTCGAATTTTCGCGTCACGTCGCGTCAGTCGCGAATGTAGCCCTTCTTTTCCGGAAAAAAAGAGAAGAGGAGTTTCTTTCCACCGTCTCTGTCTGTTAACCATGGCTGAATTAACTACCATTGCTGCGCTGTACCTGCTGTGGAAGATCCGCCGGAGGAGCAAGCGCCGCCGTATGTGGGTCCACAGCATCATCCGGGTGCCCACACACAACTACAATGATTTTGTCCTCTATTTCTGGAGGACGCGGACGTCAGTGACGTCAAGAGAATCTCATCGCTGATCGGCTTCCGCGAGACAGCGTCACGCAAATTACTCGCTCGAGTTGAAATATTTCAACTTGAGCCAATGATGCGAATTTCGGGTCTTCGCGTCAAACGCACCGCGTCGCCCGGCGCAAATTCACACCTATTCACGTCTTTGCCTTGACTTTGTATGTAATCTACTCGCGTGAAAAATTTCTTTCGCGTTTGGTGTGAACGCACCTTAAGAGTAATAAGTGTTAGACATACCAGGATTTTTCCCTTTCCTGAATTCTGTGGATTTCCTTATTTCCAGTCCTTTGGGGTGTTAGTAGAGTTTAATACAACAGAAAGACTTTAAAGTTTTATCATGTTGTAATCTGATGCTGCTTTTCTTCAGTTTGCCTTATTTTTCCTTTCGTCCATATCTCACCTGCAAAATTACTGTATTTCATAACTGGATATTTTTTAATGTCTCAAACACAATTAACACTTTCTACAAAATGTCTTGACTTAATATAATTTGGATGCTGTACTTGGACCAAAGAGATTTTGTTTTTTGTCTGTCTGTGATAGTTACCATCACTTTGTTCATCAGTGAGTCAACTGGAGCAGCTTAACTCCTTTAAAGATAAAAAAAAACAAACGGATGTGGCCATTAAGAATCAGGACTTTCATGGTACGATGATGCAAATTAAATAAATGTTCTGGTAGTTGGGTCAAATGTGCAGCCACTGTAACTAAGCTGCTGCACAGCTGCTTCCTCATCATCTTCTCAACCGTAGGTAAATTTAAAGGGAGCAGAAATTCAGTTCTAAATTCAGTAACTAATAACTCTTGCCAAATCAAATGAAATAAACATTCTTTTAGTTGAAATCTCATGTCATGTAAAAAAAATATTACCTGCAAATTGAAAAATAAAAAGTGGGGGAAAGATGAATAAAAACAGCTTCTTCTTTTTTTTTTTTTACCTTGAAAACAGCAATTTGCAAAAATAACCATAACTCAAGGTTCATTTACTAGCTTTTTCTGGAGCTGTTGTCACTATGGCAACTGAGCTAACTCCATCTGCTGATGAAGACCATGAGATGCAGCTGAAAGTTCAGGGGAAAAAAGCTAGTGAGTGGTCCTTGAGTTAAGGTTATTTTGTCAAAATTAAGATGCTGATGGACCTCTGTTGATTGTCTGAGCTTTTATATATCTGTTTAAGAGTCTGTAATAAAACCTTGTCATAGTGAGCAACACAATATTTATAACACTGGTATAATGTAAATTTGCATGGATGGTTTGGAACATGAGTCAAATAGTCAAAGCTGAAAGATGATGTAAATGCTGCATTCGGTAACTGTTTGAAAAAATCTAAATTAAATTAATTCACAAGGGTGGATGAATGACTCAGCAACGTTTTGGTAAAATTAAATGTAATTAAAAGAATCAATAAATATAGGCCTATCAAAGTTGAGCTGCTGAGATGTTTAAAGCCAGACTGGATACACCTCATAGTTCTTAAATCCCTGGATTGCCACGTTATTGCCTGATATCTTGTGGAAATAATGTGGGAAAATGCTTTAATTCTTGTTTAATCTTTTTTTAAATGTATATTTGCATATACAGGCTAATTTCCTATTAAAATATACAACTTTTGCTAACTAAAAAAAAATATCACAACATTCTGGATGCTCTTTTTGCTCCCCTGTATTCTTCAGCCGCTACATAACAGCTCTGCGACTCATCTGATTTTATTATTAGCTTCTGCACTGAAAAGGTGGATTTCGGACTAAACCTTGAAAGCAACATCCCATCCGTCTTCATTTCCTGGAAGGAGGAATCAGCCAATCACAGCGCATGTCCTCTGAGCAGAGAGAACCGCATACGAAGAAGAAGCGGCCGGGAGGCTCCAGCCGGCTATCACGTCTGTGCCACCGGGCTAATATGAGCTTTTAAATTGAGATTTAAGACATTAAACCGGATGCCTCTATGATCCAGCTAACCTTACAGCGAGACATACAGTGTTCAGTTTGCACAAGGTAAGGCATTTCGACAGTACTAAATCAGCTAGCATGATGCTAGCTAACCGGGCATAGCTGTTACGGTCGCGTACGCCGAACTCCATTCAAAAATCTGTCAGTTTAAGGTTAACTTACTTCTCAACAAAGGTAGCATGTCTTCATCACAGGGAAACTATACAACTATTAAAACATAAAAACATTAAGATGCGCCGCCATGTTGGGCCCATGCCTGAACACATTAAAAAAAAGGCATTTATATAAAAGTGTAAACACTACAAAATAGGAGGGCGGTGGCAGCGAACAGTTGTGAACGACTGCCAGTGAGGATTTGCATTTCTGCTGGAATAAATGCTGAATACATGTGTTCGGTGTGAGCTGAATCGTTAAAGTTATGCGCCGAAAAACCTTTTTAGCCAGTTTTTAAAAAAAAAATCACGTCCAAGTTGCACATACAGGCAAGGATACATTAAAAATACTAAAATTTCAAAGGGAGTTTGGTTTATCTTTGTCTTGACGCTACAGCGGTATCGGGGCTACTTCTGGCTAGCAAGTAGCTTAATGAAACGGGCCACGAGCACTATCTGATATTTTTAGGCATTTATTCACGAAGCCCTGGCTTAGATAAAACACATCTAACAGTTAGGTTAGCTAACGGCATGCAGCTATTACCCGTTAACACCTGGGCTAACATGACAGTATCTTTGGATAAGGTAAGAAAGCCAGAGATAAATACCTTGGGGGGGGGCAAAACAAGGGTCGTGGAGTGGAATTGTAAAAAATAAATAAAAATGTTCCCCTGTAACACTTATTGATGAATGACGGGCTGTAAAATAGAAAGTATTCCTCCATGTGCAGGGAGATTAGCTAAGGATTAGGGCTCCACAAGGACAAACAGACGACAATCACGCGGCATTCCTTATTCCGTCATACCGGACCATTATCCCAAATCCAGCCCCCTTAACCCCCCCCCCAGACGAACCTGTCTGTCTGAACTTTATCAAGTCACCTGTCTGTTAAGTTTTGTTGTTGTTTAGTTTAGTTTAGAAAAGGTTGCAAAGTAATGGGATATCACCTAAACTGGCAAAACTCAAGGAAAACCACAACTGTGACCAACATGTGTAAAACACATTTTTTGCCCTGAACCAAGTCTCCCAGGACTCTTTTTCTCCCACCTTCTATCATAAATGGCACTGCTAGAACTCATAACGTGGGGGGTTTCTATTTCTTACTCAAACTCAAAGAATAAAATAAACTAGTCCTGTAAATCAGAAAAATGGCCAACTATTGTGATAATCAATCGTTTCAGTCATTTTTCAAGCGAAAAATTCAAACATTTGCTGGTTTGAGCTTCTTAAATGTAAGGATTATGATAGTTAATGAAGAATCTTTGGGTTTTGGACTGTTGGACACAAGAAGCAACTTGAAGATGTCACTTTGGGCTCTTGACTTTGACGTTTTATAGACTGAATGGTTAATCATGAAAATAATCGACTGATCGATAATGAAAATAATCGTTCTTTGCAGCCCTACAGCGTATAATGTGCCTGTACAGTCTTTTACAACACTTAAACTTTTTATTTTCAGAGCTGCATGTTTTAAAGCCAATCAGCATGTCTGTATATTAACAAAACACACGTTAATCTGTGTTTCTGATATCGTCATCAGCCCGAATCCTTTACTGCAGTCTTTCTTCTCATACATTAGCAGATTAAGTGCAAGGACATCACAACTGCACAATTTGCAGCTAGAGCCAGTCCCAGTGAAGGAGGCAGGATTTATACACAACCTGAGAGTGAAATCTGCCTGTTGTTTCCCCCCAGTACAGCTCCACCATACATAGATATATAAATAATACTTTTTAAAGTTTCTGAACAACAACTGGTTTTTATTTCATTTGACTTGTGTGACTTTTCATCTGATACAGTTTCAGTATGCACCTACGTATATAACATAATGCAACATGTGTGGGAACGTGTGAAAATAATTAGGGTAATAACTGCAACGTTTTAATCATCTAACCAAAATGATGGCCATAGTCTCTAGATTTTTGAGGCTGATACTGATGTTGGTATTTGTCCGTTTGGGAAAATCTGATGATGTATCAACTGATATATATATATATATTTTTTTAAACACAAACACTTTTTATAGAATTGTGCCCAAGATACTAAGTGGTACATTTAATTGAATGATTGTTAATTGATTGACAAATCACTTTCAGTCAGTGCTCTGTGGTGAACTAACTATATAAATGAGTCTAAATGACTGATTACTGTACTGCAATACACACAGATATATAAGCTAATATTGTAGTCGAGCTCTCACTATATTCTCACACTGGTCGACTTGTTTCAGTCTCATAAATTTGACTTGTGTTAGTCTGAACTCACTCAGCTATTACAAAAGGGAGTTTTACCCATGGAGACCTGTATTCAACATATATATTTTATAACATTTGGAATGACTGCTTATTTTCTGCTTATGTACTCAGCATTGACGCTCTTAGGACATAATGTAATAGGTCCCCGACAGATTCATGCTCATGATTCTTGTCATACTGGACAATTTGGCTTATATTTATAAGGATATGTTTGGGTATAGTATCCATATGGTATAAATGAGTACCAAATGTTATTAAACTGTCTGGCTGAGCTATTTGAGCTGTTTGGTCTTGGCTGTTTTGGTTACATAGTTAACACATCACACACCTTGGAGGGATATTATTATTTTTAACAATAAAGAGAGCTATTCTTAGCAGTCTTCACTGATGAGCTTTCACTGGAGTTGTTACCCTCCGTCTTGGCATGATTTTCCTAATTTGTGGATTTTTGACATGCACCCTTTGTCTCAAGCAATAAAAAAATGCCTCGTTGATCTCAGCGGGCACAAAGCAGGACTTTGGTGTCTTTAGGCTTTTGTTCTGTTCTAATAATAGCCTTTTAAAATGGTAATTCAACTTTCTAAATATGGACCCGAGGAGCAGAATAAGTTGTTTTGTATCCATCTGTGCCCACAAATTTGTTTCTGTGCTGGTTGGACATGCCACATACAGTAATATATGCATCTACAGCCATTACATAGGAGTCTTTAACTGGATAAATGTCTCTTCTTTTAAGCAGTTCTTTCAGATGGGTTTGCCAGTTGTCACAGTCATATTATTCATTGTAAGACTAGAGTGAAGCTGAACAAGTATCTTATTGTTTCAGTCGGTATTTGTGAGGGTCTATTTGTGCCTGTTCCTCTTCCTACTGCAGTTTTTGTGTGTTGTCAGTGGGATTTTTGCGACTTTTCCCTTTGACACAAAATATACCAATTTCTATATCAGTTTTGGTACTGCAAACCTGTCTTATGTTTTTGATAAAAGGCCGGCACTGTCTTAATTTTTCAGTCTAACACTGAATGCATGCATTTCCTTTTCTGCTGAAGGTAACTGCACTTCATAAAACGTGGAATACAAGATTCACAGTGAAATGTTTGTGAAGGAAGACAAAAAGACTGTTTCTGTCTCTATTTTTAGTCGCTATACAGGGGCTGGTGTTGTCTTATAGGTCATTTTCATAGAGTCTGTCCTGTTAGCATGTTAAATGAGAAGTATTTGCATAAAGGCGGGATGGATTTTTTAAAGTGCACCACCATGACTGCAGTGGTATGCAGCTGGTAAGAGCTGCAAGGTGGCAGTTTGACTAGTGCAGACCTCTAATGGCAGGATCCTGGTGGTCTTGAAGGTATAAAGTGTGTTAAGGCCTCTTGCATGGACCTGCTCCCTCATGCCAGACTGCCCAATGCTTTGTGCAGCATGTTTGGAGAATTTTACATCAGCTTTCTTGGCTTCAGCAGACTGTGCCATCTGTGCCTGCAGCATCTCCATCGCTGAGAAGAATAATGGCCTTTTTGATCCCCTCTTTGCAGGCTCTATCCCAATCAGGTGCAGAGTTATGTTTTTCAACGTGCACTTGATGTAATATTTAGTGCTCTATACTGTCCAGAGCACACAGATGCTGTCATAGGATACTTGATTGAAATCACACCATCATAGCTGCTGCTGTGGCTCCTCCAACTCACAATTATTATCATTAGCAATTAAGCTGCAGATTACTAATAATTTCATCTTTAAACCTCAGGAAGAATGTGATATAGTTATATTGTTTATCAAAATCTTTTCAGCTCTAGCAGGTGTATGACTAATTTGTGATATTTTTATTTATTTATTTATTTTTTAAAGAATCATTTTCCAGTTGATTAATTTCTTTTTCCATACAAAAATCTTTAATAAATTGACATTATTGTGTATGCTGTATAATCAGATAGTAATTTTCACCCTTTTTATTTTATTTATTTTAATTGCTATTTACATCCCATTCTTGTGATACGACACAATCTCAGGAACAACTTGAGGGAATTTCTTCAAAAGAAATTTGAAACTTAAGAATTTGGTGGTCAAAGGTCACTGTGACCTCACAACAAAAAACCCCATTTTAGCCATAACTCAAGAATTCATACGCTAATTATGACAAAATTCCACACAAATGTCTAACAGGATAAAATGATGACACTTTATATCCAAAAGGTCAAAACTTCCCTGTGACATCATCATGTTTTCTGGCCATAATTCAACACCATAACTCGGGAACAGAAGGGGCGATTGTGACCATTTTTCACATTTGGTCAGATACTGAATTGCTTGAACTTGAAACTGTGCTGATTGTTTAGATCTTCTGTGCTGCCGGGTTGAACATGTGTGTGTGAAGAATCCATGTTTCAGATTTTGTCGCTTTGCAGCAACATCCATATTTGAAGCATTGTAGTCCACTACAAGCTCTTTGGTTCTGCTGATATTGAGCTTCAGGTGATTGTCGTTGCATCATGTGACCGAGCTCTCTGTCAGTCCTCTGTTCTCCAATGTAAAAATAGTCTTGAAGTGAAGGCGAAGGCTGTTTCTCAGTGGAATCATACATGTCAGTAGATAACATAATATCTTTTATTAACTTCTTTTAATGTCTTCACTACATTACGAGTCTGGACAGACATGGATGTAAACTGCAACTTGATTGGTGCGTGCAGGCGTCGGCAGCATAATTTCCCAATATTAGTAGTAATACCCCTCTTGAAAGCACTCTATAATAATAATAAAGTAACAATCTTAAATATGCAAGAGAATAAAAATGGGGCTAACGTACAGTGCCATCTTTTTTTACAATTAGAAATGCATGTAAGCAGGGGTGACGCTTACTTCTTGTTTTCACAACAGGAGGCTCTTTAACTAATTGGATGAGAGACAATAGAAGCAAAGCTGCTTTCTCCTGCAGCACTCGATAGAATTCGATTCAGGTGCTTTTCAAAATAAAGCGTAAAAGTGAGTAAGGAAGCGTTCACTGCGTGCAGAAAGGTTTCTTTCAAAAGATGATGGGGATCTGAATTTAGCAAACTGAAAATTGAACTACTGTTTGTGGGTGCTTGCAGCCTTTAAACAGCCTATAACTCTAATTAAAGTGTTATCTTATCAGTCATACGATACGATAACGTGCTGATATCACTATGCATCCTGTTAAATAGACCTGGCTCTCCCGAATACCACTTTTTGGGCTCTGAAGCTTCAGTCGTAATCAACGCTGGATATTTGAATAAGCTCCATTTTAAAGTGTTTCCACACAGCTGAGCTCTCTGTCTTCCCTTTAACAGCCAAGGTGAACTGAAGCATGATGTTCACTGCTGTGAGTGAGTGAGTCGTCAGGCGCCCAAGCTGTCATGGTATAGCTCTCCACATGTGAACAGTGCAATTAAAAAGTATAAATATATTACAAGACTGTGCTGCAGTTAGCCTTTATTGATATAAATTATAGCCTATATTTATAAGAATATCCTAATCCCAAAATTGAAAGCCAAATACATACCCAATGAACAAATATCCGAATATTCAGATCCAGCTCGACTGTTACGTTAATGATATCACAACCGATGTTAGTGGCTTCATGTAACTGGTTATTTTGATGTTATAAATAAGTACAACCCATGTGGTTACAATTACAATTCCGTTATAATTTTTAGAAATAACTTAATTATACTTACCGAACACAACAAGCAATTTGAAGACGTTGTGTAGCAGCACAGCTCTTGGAAATTGTGAAAATGTTTCATTTTATAGATTAAACAATTACTCAATTAATTGGAAAAATAATCATTAACTTCATCCCTAAACCCATTCCATCCTCCTTCAACCCAACCGTAGTCTACTTCAATATGAAGCTATGAACATTATCTCAAACAGCCCCACAAGAAATGGTACAGGTACATAAAACCAATAGTTTCTCAAAATAACATGACATGAAACAGCGGTCTGGATCAATGCTCTTGACAAAGGGAGCATGTGACTTTTAATGGTTACTTTAAGTAAGAAAAGCCCTGTTCACGCAGCTCTAGCATTATCTGGGGGTCACCGTGTGATTTGCAATAATTGTAAAGGTTGTCTGAGTTTAAAGCTGGTGTACAGGATATCGGCAGCCAGAGCAGCATGACTCCCTGTCTGTGCTCTCTCCATCCCATGCTGTATCAGATCTGATCTGTGAGCACTTTTAGTTTAGTTTGTTGTGGGGTGTGTGTGTGTGTGTGTGTGTGTGTGTGTGTGTGTGTGTGTGTGTGTGTGTGTGTGTAGGGCTGTCTAGTCTGACCCTCTCTGACATGGACTCGGACGGGTAATCTGTGAGATCAGCAAAACGTAATCTTCTTTAGTCAACGACCCACACAGCATTATTTGTACGTCTGAGTAACTGTGTGTGTGTGTGTGTGTGTGTACAGTAGCCACAGTTCAATAGAAATCCCTCTGTGTATTGTGTTTGCGAAGCCCTAATTCCAATCTATTGAGCATTACTGTGAGTCATTACCAGTTATGAAACAATGGTGATTATAGATATTGAAAGTGTTTTTATTTGTGCCAACAAATCCGGTCAGGTCTAGTTGAATAAAGGGGGTCAGAGTGATTCTCAGATAGGGACTTCTTGGGTCCCTAAAGTTTTCCCATTAGCTTGCAGATCCAAGGAGAGCACTTTGTGCGTTGTACACTTAAACAACGTACAGTATATACATTAAAAAACTGACATCTGATTTTGCTATAATTAGATCAGCATACTATGAAACAAGCTGATGTTTCTCTTTCTCTATTAGTCCCTGTACAACTCTTTAAACCATGACTGAAGTCAGTGCATCTGTCATCTTTAACTGCAAAGAAAGGAACATTCAGTTGATTGATTGGCTGATTTTATTTATGGATGTAGAAGACACCGATTCCAAGGAATAACATGTAAATGTGAGAACACTTTGTTTCCAACGTGGTCCCTCATGAAAAGGAATATTCGCTTGATTGACAGGAAATGACTCAGCCTCGTTTTTGATAACTAATGAATGTTTAAGTGTTAAATGTTTAGTCATTTAAAGTCAAAATAGACGACTTTCCTCCCCCCAGCGTTTCCACGTGGTGTTATTGTTGGTGCAGTGGTCGCATAGCCAGTGTTAGCAACATGGCTTCTGCTAGCAGCCTGGCTACTGTCCAAAGGAAAAGTAAGAATTCCAGTGTGATGTAGTAGGCAGGTCTTGTTACTTACTGCTCTAGTAGAAAGAATGTCATTTTGGAACTGAAGCGAATACAACAATTGCATAAACGCTCATTCCTTCAACAGAACCCTCTGAAGTCCCGGTGGTAGGAGGAAACGCATGTTGACGAGGGAACATATTTCCACACAACACCGGAGCTCTTTCCATCCAGCGAATGCCCGTCCGTTCACTCTTGTTTTACCCCGGTTTCTGTCACTCTCCATCAGCGAGGTTCTTTTTCTTTTGCAGGGTACAATTATTCCATTTGTCCCACTGTTACCTGGGGATAGTGACCGGGGAGAACAATGTCTCTTATTCCTGTTTTGGTTTCTTAATGACTGATGCGCTTCCTTTGTGGTGTAAATCGAACCTTCTAGAAATAGAGTGTGAGAAACAACAGCTGTACCACTGACACTCAGTGTACCTGTAAAAGACAACATCATAATTAACTGTAATAATGAAATATCTCAGTTTTCTTCCCTTATGCTGTAGGATGGGATGATTTTACAGCAAGGAAAAAGTCTCACATGTCAGGACTGGTTGCACTGAACAACACCATGTAGAGGAATGGAGCCGATTAGAATTGAGCTCATGATGCTGTTGAGTCAATACTGAAGGCTCATTAGAAAGCCCCCCCCCACTGTACAACTGCAGTGCAACTGGTTTATATGGGGATTAACATTGTAATCCTGGTCTTTGTTAGGACAGGAGGAACAGCGGGAAGAAGTCCTCATCATCTTTAGGTCTTTGTTTCTTATGATTGTCACAGATTATTGAGAAATAACTTTGTGAAAGAACCAATAATTATGTTGTAGGAGCTCAAATTGCTTTGTTTTTTTCTTTTCTGTGTCCTGTTATTAGTTTGCTCCTGCAGAAACACAATTTCCAGAGGTGTTAATTTATGGTTTTTTTTTCTTTCTTAATGCATTCTCGCCTAAAGCATGACTTCCTATACATCCTATACATCATTCCAGCACTTTCCTGTTCAAGTAAACACAAGTTGGGATGCTCCCTTGGTAAACAGCAGGGCTGGGAAGTTGAGGCAAAGTATTGAGTGCAGAATCGTTCAACGTGCCGACAGGCTGAAATATTGGCTCTCTAAGCCCTCTGCAACATTTAACATTTAACATTTACATATTTTTGACTCGGTGATATTTATTTTCTCCCGATAACAGAGGTGAGCCATGGCTGAACCGAATCCGAAAGGACCCCAAAGGAAGATGTCCACCGCTGGGGAGAGCGTGTACAAGGTGCTAGGGCTGGAGAAAGGAGCGACGGCTGAGGACATCAAGAAAGCATACAGGTAGTTCAGTAATCTGAATTATTACCCCAGTTAAGATGTCTCAACTGTTTCTCCAGAGTAGGCAGGCTAGCCACGCTGTAATTATTACTTTAGGTATTTCCTAAATCCTTGGCTTTATTTTACGTAATCCTGTTCCTGATGGTGTTGGCAAATTCTCCTTCATAAGTAGTCAGATTACACTATCCAAAGGCATTCCCTCAGTCATGTTGCTAAAGAGCATATTTCTGTCTGTGCAAGCGGAGACAGTTTGAAAGCATATGCATATAAGAAACTAATGATTATTTTCATTACTTCATCATTCTTTTCTAGTAAAGAGGGGTATTACTACTAAATAAGTGCATATTATTTCAAAATAGTCTATAAAGTCTCAAAAAATGTTAAAACTCCAACTACAGAATACTTTCATCAGACAATAATCTATGGATTATTTTCTAAATTAATCGATTACTTGTTTGGTCTAGAAAACTGTGAAAAATGGCCATCAGAATTTTCCAAAACATCCAGATAACTGTCACATAAACAGTAGGGACCTGGAAATCTTTGGGATTTTTTGCTTGAAAAAACTACAAACAATTATTCATTCATTATGAAAATACTTTATTTAATTTTCTGTTGATTAATCCAGTGGTTCTCAAAGTGGGGTTCTTGAGGTGGGGGTCCCCAGCAAAAAGTGGAATGATTTATTTTCAGGATAATTCTGTCCAAGTGACACAATGACAGAATGTTTTTTGTTCATGGGTTTCATACACTCTCTGTAATAAAACATCTAAAAGCAAAACTTTTATCAGAGAGGGGGTTCTGGGACAAAATTCAAATGGGGGGTCCGTGGTCTGTGATTAATTTTCTGTCAAATCAGCTAATCGATTCAGCCACAAAAAACTCGAGAGCTGGTACTGTGAAGAGTTCTATAGATGTCCATGTAGCCTCTATAGTAATATATATGGTGAAGGAACCACTTTAAACAGTCCTTTTAAAAAAATTCATATTCCCCTTCCAATAGACAGTGAACCCCGATCCCCTCCTCCCTTCCTCCGCTTCACGTCGCATTATTTGATTTCCTGTGTGCTCTTCTGTCCGTGTCAGGAAGCTTGCGTTGAAGTACCACCCAGATAAGAACCCGGACAACCCGGAGGCAGCGGAGAAGTTTAAGGAGATTAACAACGCCAACTCCATCCTGAATGATGAGACCAAGAGGAAGATCTATGACGAGTATGGCTCCATGGGCCTTTACGTGTCCGAGCAGTTCGGAGAGGAGAGCGTCAAATATTACTTCCTCATGTCCAAATGGTGGTTTAAGGTTGGTGCTCTCAGTCTGTGTAGGTTTTAAATTTGACAGTTTGCACTTCATTTGAATATCTTGAGGGCTTGTTTTAGTCACTTTGTTTAAGGGCTTTTTTCTATACTGCCAGCGTAATATTGATCAATTCTAAAATTCTGTCTACTTGCAGAACCTGAATTTGTTCATGCGCATGTGGTTCTTCAAAAATAAGAACACATCACACAACTCTTTTCAGCAAACCACTTAATTTTTCTTCAAAAATACCATTTACAAAATCTAAACGTCCTACAAGAAGTGTGAATTAGCAATAGTTTAGAAGTTATGCACCTTTTTGTTTTAGGCCACTTCCATTGCCAGGCCCCCACTCACACACACAAACACACACACACACACACACTTGACCTCCATGTCAAATTTCACGGCGAAAACTGGAAATTTTTGTGCACCACAAATAAACAACATAACATCAACTTTTTACATCATTAAATACACCAAAATAAACTTTCATCTTAACCCATCAAGGGAAAAAAGTTATTTTTTTTATTCAGATTACTTTTTTTAAAGTAATTCGGGTAATTTAAATGCAGTAATGTCAAATTCCATCTATGTTTGCACTTTAACACTTCCTTCCAAGAAATGCACATTCAGTTTTTGTCAAAGAAATCCTGTTAATGAAGAGCAAATATAATCCAGAAGACTCTTAATTCCTTATTTAACCCTCTTGGATTTAAAGTGCCCATGTTAGAGATCCAGAATGCCTCCCTCCCTCCTAAGAAACGACTTCTCCAAATCTCCACCTCTCTTTTTGACAAACATACCTCCTCAATTCCCATAAATTTCAGGGAAGAGACTGGATGATTCATTTCCATAAAACATGTTGCAACTGGACAGACTTCTTTTTGGCATCTTCTGGTACTACTTCATACTGTTGTATGATACAGAACACAATGACAGCAACACCTGTACAATCTAATATAATCCAATGTAATAGGCCACCATTAAATGCTACTTTTATGAAGCTTATATTTTGAGTCGGAAGGAATCATTCGGCTCTATTCTATTCCTCTAAAATTCGTTCTGCTAAATCATGAAGTGAAACATTTTCAAGGCAACCTCCTCTTGTTGGCTTGTGTGTCAGAATCAGATCACTAAATTAAAAAAACAAACAGACTTATTACTGTCATAATGATACAATACTGATAATTTGTAGCAGGAAAAACGATAGCCGATTAATCGACCGTTACTCTTGAACTGAACATCTAAGTCAAAGTAATAAATACCCGAATAAATAAATTTGGATCACCGAACATTAAACTCTACGTAATAAATACCTAATAAATAAATCTGAAACTTAAAATCCAACCCAAAGTAATTAATAACTATATCTGGAACTTATCAAACTAATCGTAAAAACTAGGTGGGAGTGATTTGAATTTTTTAAAGCAAATTTTTCCCTAAAAATTGACTGGAGTCTGCACAGCCATCGGCCACTATCTGAACCAAATTCCACCGATATTGATGCTTTGTAAAACGTCCTATCGGCACAGATTAATCGGTCTACCTTTAGCTCTCACACATCCATGAGTCCTAAACATGCCAGGACAGTTAACTCTACAAAACTAATTTGGAAGTAGAGACAGCACTGTTTGCTGCAATGTGGCTGTGATTGTTGTTTTAAAACTCATTCTGTCTTTCCTGTTACTCCCTGCAGGGTCTGGTTCTGTGCTGTACATTGTTCACGTGCTGCTGCTGTTGCTGCTGCTGTTGTTTCTGTTGCGGGAAGTGTAAACCACCTGACGATGATGAAAACTACCAGTACGTCGACCCTGAAGACCTGGAGGCCCAAATCAGAGCAGAGCAGGACGGAGGTGAGAGGGGCTTTCACATGTGGTTTATCTGCTCACAGTATTATGTTATTGTTTTCCCCAGAACTTTTGTCTTGAGTGCACTGACGTAAATCTTCTGGGTTTTTGTTTGTTTTTATAGATTTTTTGTAGCATACTACGTCTATTGGTAATTTTGCTTTGTGATGCGTTCAGGCTCCACAGGGCAACAAAATTGACCACCTCCCATTATCCAAATAACATTCACATTGGATTATAAACCGACACAGGCAGGATGTGAGGTCCTCCAACTGTCATGAATTTAACGCACCTTATACTTGAGCCATTAATCACTGTGTTGTTGTTCTCATGTATAATTATACATGACTAGAAATAATAACCTTTTCCGATTATTAAACGTTATTTCATGTGAACTAATTGGCTCAGGTGTAAATTTGGTGGCAGTAGTTTTAGCCAAGATAAAGTTATCATCTTTTTTTTTTTTTTTTAGCAAACAATATAAGAATATGAAGCAAATAAGCCTTTGTTTTTTTCCATAACTCTGACGAAATCGCTTTCAATAAACATTTGAATGCAATGAAGAATAGTTTCTCCAGTTTAATGATGCTAAACTCTGCAGTCGATACAACCTTAGCATTTCAGTCTGGAGATTTCCGAATATTTCCCCGAAGTACAAAAAAACACGCATGATGCTTCAGGCTGTTAGACTTATTATAATGTTGGTCTTTCATAAGTTTACTTCTTCAGGCACTGATGGAGCGTGCAGTCAAGTGGTGGATAGTTTTAGAGCCGTCTGTCGCTGATCTTGTTCTTCCACTTTTGTGTTTGGTGACTGGAGAATTTAGTGTTTCTAGCAAGAAAAGCACACATTCATTTTCTCTGGACTAAAACTGTGGCCAGGACTCAAAGTATTAGGGCCCGGTCACACATGTGCAAAATGGACACTGATGCACTGAAGACATATGATAAATCCAACACTGAATTTCGTCTGTGATATGTATCCGTTTTTCCATGTTAAAAACAGTTTACTATCCACTGTCAGTCCCATGGTGCTTTGCCTGAGTCAGTCGACCAATTAGAGCCTGTGTTACAGCTCTGATCTCAAAACATATGTCTCAGACGCACGGTGCAGTGTAGTAACACGAGATTGACCCCACAAAAAATTTGCAGTGATGACCCCTCGGTAGCACCACATAACCGCGGTATTACGATCATACGGTTATCGTCCCAGCCCTTGTACAGAGTGATGAGGACGATATTTATCTCCTGTA
>JBBPCS010000238.1:1255935-1273792 GCA_037974645.1 Hollardia meadi
TAAACCAAACCAAGTATTTGTGTTCCCTAAATCTAACCAAGTCATTAGCTAAACCTAACCAAGTAGTTTTGTTAGCTTAATCTAACCAAGTCATTAGCTTAACCTAACCAAGTACTTTTGTTCCCTAAACCTAACCAAGACGTTTTGGTGCCTAAGCCCTAAATGCCCTGTATATTGGGCTAACTTCTCCCATGTGCGACAGAGATGATACTGAGCTCACAGTGACTAGATAAACTAGATAAATGGTGAAACAAAAGGTGGTGGAAGCAGACTTTCAAGGTGTGTGTGTTGTTTATACACAAGCAACTCTCTCTCTCACACACGCACACAAAATCCCCCCGTCATCTATTTAAAGGTCACCTCAACATGTCTCGACATATAAAAACAACAAGCCAATGTTCCAGTTATAATCTTTTTTCTGGGTCAAACTGTTTTCTAATTATAACCAAACAAGCTACTTCACCACCTGAGGTGAAATTACCACGACTGATCAGTACGTCAGCGACGCGTCAAAATCTTTCTTCACACACTCTGGAGACGACGGGACTTTTCTCAGCTCCTCTACAGGTTTCTAAACTGGTTGTACACTTTGTTTGTACAGTTAATATACAGGAAATTATTTCAGTGTTTGATACTAACGGGAAGTGATACATGGAATCAGTTATGTCTGTAAAACTGATTTTTGATAATTGGTGCCAATTAAACTGAAAGAAGAAGTTCAATGTGTTTTGTTTTTGTTTTATTAACAACTGTGTCAACACAATCTGCAATTTATTTTAATGATTTCATTTCCTTTGTGGGACTGAAAGCTGTGTCCAGATATCATTCCATATTCTAATTTCAACCAGATTTCTATTGTGTAGGGCTCACTAACAATTAATGTCATTATCACTTAATCAGTTGTTTATTTTCTCAATTAATTGATTAATCACTTATGTTATTAAATGTCAAAAATAGATTGAATAGAAATTAATCACAATTTCACCATTTCAAAATCATCAAACAGTCCAAAACGTCACAATTGAGAAGGTTGAAGTAGTTAAATTTTAATTAAATAAAATGACCATTAATCAATGTACTTGATTTTTACACATTTGCAAAACATGCATTGATGCATATTAGAGCTACGTTACCTCAACAGCTGCAGAAAATAAATTCACTGTTATGTTAAATTATGTGTAAGATTATTCAAGGAAGATTACAATAATAATAAATTTCATTACACACAACAAAATTCCAAGACTTTTCCAAACGTTGAAGGATTTCACTAATTCCATGACTTCTCCAGGTTTTCCATGACCGTGGGAACCCCGTCCATTCATTTCAATCTCACATTTCCTCTTTGCAAGGCCTCGTTGTAATGAGCATATTTGTCATTTATTTTCTGTCCTTTCTGACATTTACACCAGTTTGGCCTTTCAGGTACACGCGCCTCCTTTTGTAAATAATTGATGGTGACCAGCTGCATGTTGGGTAAGCAAGGCGGCGGCGGACGTTTGAGCAGCTGGCACAAGATGACAGTGAGCTCTGACCTGGCATACAAATATGCACGCACGCACACACACACACACACACACACACACGCACACACACACACACACGAAGGTATGAGTCACTCCAGCTATTTCCACATTCCCTCCACCCTCTCTCTCTCGTCCTCCATCACAGGAAATAGTTTCTAACAATAATGAGAGGTGAGCGTTGGAGGTCAGATACTGTACCTACAATGAAAACCAAACTTCCTCACTCTGTGTACTCTCATTTACCTGGGCTCTGTGAAAATACTGCTCTCTAGCCAGTCAAATCAGAACAAACAAGAGTCAAGTAATATCTGAAACGACTTAAGTGTGTCAAAAATGACTTGTTTTTTAAGACTGAATTTAAATAAAATCAACTTTATGTGTGTTTTCTATGTTAGTGATTTAAATTAAAGTTTACAAAATTGAACTTTACTGCCCAAACCTGTATCCACCAGGCTCGCGCAGAGTATACTCTTCCGTGCCTTGAACACAACATTCATAAATGAAACACGGGATGCTGAGGACAGATCAGGTCAAACGCTGAACTTTCACCTCCAGAAGAAATTATTTTTTCAGGTTCAACTCACCGACCGACCCGGCATGTTTTCCACATCGCTACGATACAGACGGGCTCACACAAATACTCGCGTGAGTCAAGACTAGTTTTGTATTCTGCTTATTTCAGGGTGAACTGTAGGAAGCCCGATGGAAGGCGCGTACTGTGTCTAATTAAGTGCAAAGTGCAAGTGATGTGGCGGTGAAATAAAGAAACTCACCCTCTTGAGCTTGTTGACGTTCTCCTCCACCGTCAGTCCGTTCAGAGCACCGGAGATGCACAGGAAAGCTCCCAGGAAACCCGGAGCAAAACACAACTACGAAGACACGGAGAGAAAAGACTGTGATGGCACAGGAGAAAATAAAGGGACAAACTAATTAAAATCATGAGAGGTAATTAAATGCTTCTGATCTGTTAATTTGCACTTGACATATGTATAGTTTAAATGTGTAATTTGAGTGATTTAAGATAAAGAGGATGCGATATTCATCTAATTGGGTGCCGTTTATCGTAAATAAACCAGGCTTATTTGTTGGGGGCTCGTAAAGATTTGGTGCATATTTGCATTTTACTACACATAAATGATGCTCAAAGAAAATGTGACATCACTTCAAGAGGCCCTGATCTCTGCTCAGTTGTTTGCAGTGAACTGAAACCGCTCCTTACATATGAAACTTACATAAATCATCTGTTATTCAGGTCTGACGCAGATCGACGCTGCATCACCTTAAATCTTTCAAGTCACCGAATGGCACTTCAGTTATTACGCAGACCGAAGCAGAGAGCTATTCAAGCGTACAGCGGACCCCTTAGCTCTGGTAAATATTTTAGTAGGGTCGACGCAGTGAAAGCGCTGAAGTCTGGTTCTGTGGTGTTTTCAGTTCACCTTGAGGTTTGATCGAGTCAAACACCAGAGGGCAGAGCTTTTTTTCTTTGGTTTTTACATGTTGCGATGAAGAATTACGCTAAAGTAAGCTGCATTATTAGCATTTCCTCTTTATGTATTATATGATAAAGCCTTTAGATGACCACACGTCTCTCCCAATTGTCATCTTTCATCTGTGAAAGCCATCGACACAAATAAAGATGGACGACACGTCTCCGCTTCCTCCGACTGTACAAAACCGAAGCCAATATATCCAAACAGAGCATCAAATAACTCATTAAAACCAAACTGATCAGAAAAATGAACACTTGAACAAACATCAGTGTGATAAGAACTACCTAAAATTTATTTGATGTGTACTTTGTCCCATCTGCTAACATGGAGGGGGAGGGGGTTAATGACCTATACTGCAGCCAGCCACCAGGGGACGACTGAGATGTTTTGACTTCATTTTTGTGGAACTCTGATGTCCATCTTGATATAAAGTCAATGGTGACAGCCCAAATCTATACAATGAAAGTGATTTTCAAGCAAAAACGCTAAACATTCACTGGTTCCAGCTTCCAGCGGCTGTCAGACAAATAATTTAAAGATGCTGCCTTAGGGCAATAAGAAATTGGGATGGGATTTCACTTTTTATAGACCAATCAGGTTAAGGGTTAAGGGTTGGGGGGGGGGGGGTAGTTGGCAACTAATTTTCTTTCGATGCACTAATCAATTGATCAACTAATCGTTGCAGCTCTACTGAACTCAACCAGCAGCAACAGGCAGAAGGAGAAGAAGAAGAAGAAGAGAGGAAGATGCTTCTCTCACCTGGTCAACCAGCATTTTCTTCATGGCAGCACTTTTAGTTCCTCCAGCCACCAGCCTGTCCAACACTTTGTACCAGCTGCCGATCACTGGACCCTTTGTTTTAAAACAAAATCACGATTAAATCGTCGCTTAGAGATTTTATTTTTCTTGTAACCTCCTCTGAAAGATCACAAGTTTCCCACACATCACACCAAAGGATACTGAACATTAGTACCTGCAAGCAGACTGCAGATTAATAGAATTAAATTACCAAATTTAATATAATATGAATGTGAGGAAGAACGCTACGTGATGAAACAGTTGTGTCTTTCTAGATGAACGAGCAAACGCGTCTTAGTGTAACATGACCCCCGTGTGTGAGGTGGAAGGCCTATTTTCAAGACGAGCGTCTTTGCATCCCTCTATAATTCATAACGCCGAGGCAGCCGATTGGAGGAACATAAGACGATTACGGAAATATAAATAAACTTCACGTCTACGTGGCGGTGATGTCAGGAAAGAATTGTGCAGCTGAAACAAGTGAATATACAAAAGGCATGAAGGAACACCGCATGCACGCGAGAACACAGAAATGTAGGTACATCACACACACACACACACACACACACACTATAGATCTATGAATATGATTTGTGATGCTTTGTTTTACATTTGCTTTCTCACTTTTGCTGCATCCTTTTATTTCAGTATTCAGGACATGATTAAGATCACTCGAATGAGACTTGAAGCTTGTTTTAGGGCCCAGATAAAGATAGAAAGAAAAAGTGCATTTTGCAGGTTACAAAACATGAGGCATGCTGCCTTTTTAGGGGCTTTCATGGACACAACAAAAGAGCAGTGTGGTGCGTTTTTTCTTTTAAATTTTACCCAAAATCTCAAGTGCCGCCCGAATTTGCCTATTATCCTCCATGATTGCTGTTTCCAAGCAACTGTAATCTTTGTCGTCACCATCACAGAAGGATAGCGTCTCAATTCATCGTTGGGCACTTTTCTGCTCCGAGGTGAAGCCTTTTCAACTCGAGGCGTTCAAAGCGCTCCTACAAAAACGATGCCATGACAGAATAAAACCGGCCCCACTCTGACATACATAAACATACATAAATAAAAAGACAAGAGGACACGACTTACCACGAAGAAGAAACCAATGCTCATCATCTTGGCCGTCCGCCGCACGTTGTGATGAGCCAATCCTCTTCTCTCTATCAGCTGTTGGGAGATGACATCACCGGCACCCACTAAAGACCCTGGAGGTCAAACGGGAGACAGACGCAGGTTCTCAGACCACAGGTGATGCACCTGTTCACTGCAGCTACGCTATCCTCATGTTTCTTGTCTTGTACTTCCTGTTTTATGTTGACACTCATTGTGCGTCTCGTTTCAGATCCTCCCCTTCCTGCTTGTGTTGAAGGACTATGTTTTTGGAGCTGCCACCTGAGTTGAGTCATTTTGAGTCCAAGCCTTGGTTCAGTGCATGATAACAAGAGGATTATGTGTTCCTATTATATCATATTATATACTGTACATACTAGTGTTGTCAAAAATCATTCAATACATTTCAATTCTGAATATTTAGACCTGTTTCAATACTCATTTTCCGCAGTATTGATACACCGTCTGGTGTACGAGTACAGTTTACAATACATTTTAGTTAAATGAAATGAGTTAGCACCATTGACTGTGCATATAATGAGAGCTCCATAAAAGTGAAGGCAAAACATCTCGACCGCCCCCTGGTGGCTGGCTGCAGTACAGGTCATAAACTCCTCCCCCTCCATGTTAGCAGATGGGACATGGACCAAACTAAAATCTCAAAGTACACTTCAAATTTTTCTCAAAGTTGGTTTCTGTCATTTTAGGTAGTTCAAGTCTCCACTTTTCTGATCGGTTTGGTTTTAATTAGTTGAGTCGCGACTGAGTCCGGCGGGTGTATATATGGGCGGGAACTCGATAGCGAGGCTCCACCCCCGATCACTACTGACCGGGATTCTGGCTCCAAATGACGTCACCAGCGCAAGATGGCAGCGGCATATTAAATATCTGGGATATTTTGGATTTTTTTGTCTTACAGTGGGAGAAAGTGGAGACTAACACAGTCGGTGTAAATAATTTTTAAAAAGATATGAAGTCTTCACAGTATTTTTTATTAATACCTCTTTAAATTGAACCTTAATTTCACCAGGAAGTCCCTTGACGGAGACCTGACCAAGACATCCGGTTTTATCCGATTTAACTTATTGACTACTATGAATATATATAACAAGATGAAAATGGCTAAATTAGGTTGCAGTTATGGTGCTAGCAGCAGGGGGTAAAACATCCAGCTTTGTCGAGTCAACAAGGGGGAATTTATTTTTCCTTCCTGCCAAATGCAATACGAGCATCACCAGAGCAGAACGCAGTGACGCGACAAGACTTCTCATGTTTTGATGAAGAAGAGGATGGATGATTAAAAACACTGCAAAATGTTCAAGTTCTCACAAATTTTCACAGCTAGTTGCTAAATTTGTCTAGTTTGGTGCTTGGCAGGTCGACATGTTTTCCATAGGTTTTTTCAGGGCCGATACCGACTTTTAGTAATCAAATAGACTAATAATCAATATTTAGAACTGATACACATTTTTAGTTAAAGTAACTATCTTAAAATCAAAATTTCAATGCTGTAAAATCAAATTTGTAGCGTCAAATCTACATGGTGCATTAAACAAAACCACAGCTGTCCATTTAACTCCTTTCAGGATTAGATTTAGAGTTGATTTTTTTGTCCTAACTCATATAAAAACACATTAAACTCTCTGAACCCCACCAACGTAACGTCAGCCCACATACTGTACTGTACCACAGTTAAGATTGACAGCACAGCATAATAATATAGAGCCGAACAAGAGGTAATCTTTTCTTAAAATGTCATGGGAGAACTAATAGAGGCAGTTAGGGTGACAAGGTGGACACACAAGCATGCGCACACACCCGCCGAACAGAAAATGTCAATCGTTCAAACCTTTGAGAGCAATAAATACAAGCATTTCCTTTGTCACTCCGACCCAGACAGCTTGATGGGCAGTAAAGCTCGAAGAGAGAAGACTTAAAGCCGCCACGCTGCACTTCACTTGAACTCATATGAGCAGATGTGAGCTTTTATAAAAGGCTTTTATCTCAGAGCTGGGTGATCGTTTGAAAAGGGAAAAGTTTCACCCGAGCTGAACTTTCGTGTCATTTGGTTTTGTTGGGTCATCTTTCAATCTCAAAGACACATCTATAATAATTGGACATTTTTTAATGGGGAAAAACATCTAAATGTTACAAAAAGTACTGATTTTCACAAACCACCCAATAATGTTTTTACCCAACAACTTTAGATAATATAGTTCTGCATCATATAATCACATCACGTAGATGTTTTTATTTAAACTAATGCTATTTGATACCAAAAATTTAATACTGTAAAATTTCCGTAACCAGAGAATTGTGTCATTTTGTATTTTTTGGGGGATGGGAAGCCATTTTTAGAGTTCATCTAAGTCCAGGAGCCATGACATATGGCAGGGCCAAAGAGAAAAACAACAACTGACAAATGATTGAAAGGCACAAGCAGATTTTTTTGTTTTATTACTGGCACTTCAAACTGGGGGGAAAAAAAGTGTTGGAATGGGTCGTTTGGGGGCCTCGGGCAGGCCCCTAAAGTATTTGTATATGAATGTTTCCATATTTCCTGCTAACAATAGTGTTTTAATGATGTTTTGCCAAATTTCAAAGGATCAAACATAAGAATCTGAAATATGTTGGCAATGTTAGGTTAGGTACAATTAAAGTCTTGCCCTCCATCAGCTCTGGATTCTGATCTGCATCAAACTGGTGAGCGTTGTCTCCATCTAGTGGTGGTTAGACTGTACTACATTGGAAGACCGACTCAAACAAATGAACATTAAACAACTTCTCAGATATTTGGAAATAGAGTTGGATCTTGCAGTAATGGCATGTTCACATGTAGTCAGATTCATAGATACACAACAGCTCTAACATGCTGTCTGCTCTGCTGACACGACAGTATTTCATAAGGAACACTGAGAGGTGCCTGCACAGAGCCCAAAGGACACTAAAAGACAGAATTTAGTAATTTAATTTAATTTGTTCTTCTTATTTACTGATAAATCATCGACTCTTCTATTGTGACAATTTTAAATTATATGATTGGGCCCATAGCATGTTTTTAAATTATTTGATGGCATATGTTGTTGTTGTTTTGTTGTTTATAGGAAACACATCGTGACCAGGGCTGCCAAACAGATTATTTTCATTAACTTCTAATCTGCAGATTATTTTCACAATTAATTGATTAATCGTTTAGTCTGTAAAATGCAAAAAAAAAAAGGGGAAAATTTCTCATCACAATTTCCCAGAGCCCAACGCGCCGTCTTTAAATTGCTTCTTTGGTCCGCCCCAAACTCAAAGACTCTTCATTTACTGTCATAAAGGACAAAGAAAAGCAGCAAATCCTCACATTTCATGAGTTGGAACCAAAAAATGTTGAAAGATTCATGATTCATCGATTACCAAAATACTTGGCAACTAACTTTCCTTTAACCAACTAAATCGTGGCAGCTCAAATCGTGACTTTATTGACAAAATAATCATTTTAAGATAGTTCGACTCTAAAGATCCAAAAGGTTTTACATCATGTAAAGAGGGGGAGAACTCCACACGTGTTATAAACTGTAAAAAGCAAGAGTTTTGTACTTCAGTGACCATTCTGACAGAGATTCGAAAAACAAATCTTGGTCCCTCGGTTCAAAGGTCTTTCCTCTTTGTTGATTCTGAAACTGAGGCACTCTGTAAACTGGGACCACCAGTGGAACATTTTAAACCAAATACTTGAGTTTAAGGTCGTCTCTGCACATCTTAACTACCCTCAGTTTGGAATATGAAATGTGTCTGCTGTCTTCTGGAAAATATAATTAGCATCTTCAGTGGAGAGCTGCAGCTGTTTTACATGTATGCAATAAGAAAGAGTTATTCCTACCAGCAGTCACTATCTGCACTGTCCACGGGTATTTGGTCATCAAGACTTGGTAGGATCTCCACAAACCTGCCATTCTCCCGTCCAGGAAGAAAAAAGAAATCACAAAACTGTGGATGAGGAAGGGAAACTGCAAAATTGTCTACTAAACATACCCCGCCCACACCGGCAGGCAACGTGACTGAAATTGGGCAACCCCGATAATAGGCGCCGTTATAGTGTCTATTAAAGCTTGTAGATTAGTTTAACGAGTCTAATCCTTTCAGTGCGAGTTGGAGCTAGCTACTACTTTGTTAAAACACTTCATGTACGGAGATCGATCAATTTATCCCATAAAAAACTAGGGGTTAAAACATTTTATCGACATAAATTGCTAGCGACTAGCATCCAAAAGTTGTTTTGGTTTTTACAGAAGTATGTCCCGATCTGTGAAATCTGTCAACGCCGAATTGAAGAGTGGCTTTAATTAATTCGGACAAAACTATAAATCGGGTTCTGACGGACGCGTACATTTACAAACAAACACGTAAACTTTAAACTGTCAACTTCGGTCTCATTATTCAGGCTAAGCTAGCGTTAAAAGTAAATCTTCGCAGCAGGTTTACGTCTAAAATAACGTTAGTGGCGTTCTAGCTGATAAGATTGAATTACGTAACGAATTGTACGTTAAAATAACTAAAGTTAAAGTTATTATCCCGGGTGTTGTCATGTTTGTTTAACTGGTAATGCATGTAACTGTAACACAACAAGGCTGCTACGTATTCACAAACACAAATATCACCGCAAACAACCTTATTGCCTATCAATACTCACTACTGTGTTACAATCAATGTAAACCAAACTTGTTCCTGTCCGTTAATAATCCCACTGAGTGAGTGAGCTGCTGGTGATGCCTTCCAGTCCATCGGCTCATCAGCTTTCGGTTCCACAATTCCTACAAACGTCACACACGTTTCATGCAGGTGCGTTCACTTGTTTGCAAACCATAACAAGTGGAATCGGAGTTTCGGGAGGCTCATTATTTATTTGTGTTGACGACAAATGTAGACCTTTTAAAATGTTCAAATTCAGACTTTCTCTAAAATCAAAAAATATTTAAAATATATATTACGTTAACATGTCACTATTTGATCAAGTAATGTCGAAAATATATTTGAATAGTTAAAACAATTTGACAAACGAAAGTGAGCTAATTTATATTTAATTGAAACAAAGCACTAAGAAAAAGAATAAACAGTAGTTTTAATGGCAGTCCATATGGCTCTAACGTAATCTTTTTGTGAATGATGGACATAAAAACACACAAAAAAATCCTACAGCCCTGTAAGGCAGCATAAGAACCGCTGCGTGTGTCACTTCCGCTGTAAACAAGAAACTGAGGTCTGCTGCCCCCTTGCGGGGAACCCCAGTACAAAGCAAAATGACAGAATCAAAGCGACATTTACAAGTGATTTTAAGTTAATATTTTTTATTCTGTACACGTGAAGTGGAACTTACAGACACAAAACTGAGGGAAACAACAGATCTTTCATACAAAAGGACACGTTGCCGTGACAAACACAGGTGTAATGGCTGCATTCCATTCAGCTTTACTGGTGCAATGCCAACTCATGCCATTATTTCTTAGTTCTGCCCGTTTTCTTCACTATGAGGTCACACTGCAGTTTGTTCTGAAAGATGAATATATTAGCAACACTGTTTAGCAAGATCATTTCATGTCAATCACTTCATGTGAGGGAACCAACTTCCACATTTAAAAAAATGGTACATTGTTGTCATACAGTACAGATTAAAAGTGACTTTCTTTTCAAGTTATCGTTGGAATGTGTTGTCAGTTACATGTGTAACTTGCACAAAGAGTTTTCTCATGACGGACATTTGACCAGAGCACAGATGTAACCAATATAATAGCATTGGAGCATCTGACAGGAACCTTACAGCCATTATTAATGGCAGTTAAACCTGTCTGACCAAACTCTTCAGTGAACAAGACCGAGGCTGTGGAAAAAACAACAAAAACAAAAAATATGTCTTTACCTTCACTTTTCCTTGATGGAAGGAAAAGACAAACCACGGTGCTAATGCTAAAAATAATCTCTTAAAGTGTGCTAAATCTGTTAAATCAGCTGCTGTAGTTGCTCGTGAAGTTATGGGACTTTCCACACAAACGGCAGTGTTAAAATAAACCTGATGTTTTACTGATCTGGAGTCATTGTGTCTGCATATTGGTTGGATACATGGCAGTGATTTGATGTAAAACAAAGATGTTGAATCCCTGCCCATAACAATATAAATAAAAACTTTTAAAAAATGGCCACAAGCAGCAGCAAACGTTACTACAACGAGCCAAGTGTCCCATGTGGGTCAGCTTTCACATGAAATGCTACTCAGACTTTAAGCCCATGACGAGGTATGTTTGAATACACCTACTGGCGCCAACACAAGTGCTGTAAGTTTTGTTTGACCGTCACAATAACACCTGGTGTCATTTGGTCTCCAGGTCGATAAGATGATCAGATTTCTTAAGATTTCGTCACAAAGCTCAGACATTGCTAGTAACAAGTGATTAAAGGCAACACAGAGCGTGACAACCGGCGCTTTCTACACAAACTTTAACAATACAGAAGCATTTGGCTAGCTACATGTCGACTAAATTAGCAGCTAAAGCTAACTGAAATATTGTTTCATGATATAAGGAAGAGGTTCAATATTTCTTAACTTATGAAAAAAATTAAAAGAATGAATGCATGTCATCACCCTGTATCCTCCTGCCTTTCCTGTCTCTCTCCAGCTTTCACCATCAGCAGAAATACAGAACAAGAATGACTCTTTCTGTGAGCGCGGTGGAAAGCTTAAAGAATGGACCACGTGGCTCTGCTGTGGGAAACTACGGGAGAAACATTTAGCAATGAAATAAAAACAGATAAAACAAACATAACCAACAACATCCCTTAATCTTCAGTCAGTCTTCTTGTTCAAGTACGAATCTTTGTTCTTTTCAGTGAAAGTTGCCTGAGGTAATATTTTATGGTGCAAACAGCTGTAGCATCATCAGCAGAGCAAAGCTGTAACACACTGATAATTCGCAGAGTTAAAGCCTGAAGCTTTAAAAATAAAATAAAAAGTAAAATTCACAGTACACTAGACATGATGCATCACCTCTGAAGGGCCGTCCACACAAGAACGATAACTGTGTGGAACTACTTTTAAAAATCGTTTTATCTCAAGTGGAGTGTCATTCTGTGTGTGGACGGATGTTTACTCTGGAAACTTCCTCCTCTAACCATCCAATAATCGCGATACAGACTTGGGTGAAAAGACAGCGCGTTTTTCTTTTTATGTATTTTTGTGCAAAACAAATGATTAGACGGCTTGCGGGGGAGTCATTGAACACATCTTTTTTTTTTATTATTATAGCTGCTAAGGATTAAAGCTGAGCATAGCTCTAGCCAAGTCTTGCCAGCTAACTCTCCAGCTGGACTTTTCTTCCCCGATAATGATTTATTTACGATATCTGGTTCATGAAGGCAAAGAGACTTACAGTGCAAAATCCTGTAAGAAACTCAAAGGTTTTAAGGCTCTTCCAGTAAACAAATTCAAACATGTCAACTCCGAACCTTCGCAGCCTGCAGCACCATTATTTACATCATTACATCATAATCAAGCATCTTTCTCAATAAGTAGCGTAAGCTGGCAGCTTGAGTGGAATAATTACAGGTGAGTGAACAGATGTCAAAGCCAACAAACATCCCACATCCTGCAGGTAAACTTGAATGGACTGAATGGAAATCTCCACTTAGCCGTCATTGACCGAACACTGGACTCTCCGTTCGACTCATTTGAATAGAGGGAAGATGATGCAGCATCGCCTCCCTGGTCAGGAGGACGTCGATGGAGCGGATACGAGCAGTGAGGGATGACGGAGGCTCTTTTCACCCCTTGTCACGGCTGTGAGTGCTTTTGTAACGACCCTCCACATCCCCCGACTGCTTCTCTCTTCAGAAGTCCATCCCTTCATCACTTTCACACCAGTCTGACGGTGCGTCGGTGCCGAAGTAACGATCTCCAAAGTTACCTTTGGAAACAAACAAACAAACAAAAAAAAGAACGGCAGATAAAATGAGAAAAAGACAAGGGGAGGATTTTAGTTGTTTAATGTTTCCTTAATTCTAATTAATTAATTGATTATGCTCTCACTGTGGAAAACACCTGGATCAAATCTATCCCACCATAGCTACGTTTCCACAACAGGAACTTTCCCAGGAACTAGGAACCTTAAGAGAAACTCTCACCAGGGACCGGGGTCTAAATAAAGTTCTGGGGACATCATTTTTACCCCCTAAAAGGCCGCCACTCAGGGTGTGCTACTTAGCAAAAGTACAGGAACTCTGAGGACACGTGGCTCTGAACATTTCTGATTGGTCAAGTACTTAATATTATTTTATTTTAGCAGTTTGGTTTTTGTTCATTGTGCTTTGACACGAGGACTTACAGAAGAAAGCATACGACAGATGGACCGGCAACGACGTCGCCTATAGAGGTACAAAGGGCTAGCTGGTTAGCATGCTAACTACAGAAGATAACTGCAACACAACACATAACTGGTGTTTCTTCACATTGTGTTGATAATGTTGGTTCATTTTTTGAACGTTTTACACAGCAATGCATTTTGACTTGTCATAATAGGGAAAGCGTCTGTAGTGACAATAATACACAAAACCAGGACTGTGACACTGAAGCAGCTAAATGGAATTCAGCTGTGATTAATTCTGTTATTGATATCTGAGCTTTTCCTACTGCGACCTTTTCAAAATGTCTTCTATGAAAAAGGCTTATTGTCACTGAATTGAAAATATATTAAAGGCCGCATTCATGGCTACATTATAAATGATTGAAGTCAAAGCGGTTGTTTTTATTCAGCCATCGAAGCGTCGCTACGGCAGCATCAGATCTTGGCCAGAAGTGCAGCGTCAGCAGCATTCTACACTTTCCTGTGTGATTCAGTGTTGATTTCCCATTCAACACCTCTAACTGATGGATCCATGAATCACATTTTCTCGTCCTGCACTGCCTGCCAATAAAACTTTAAGACAATGCATAAAGTTGAGCAGTGGCTGACTCTGCCAGAACCGAGCTCTTACAGCACAGAAAGATCAGTTAGGTCGTTTTATTGACGAGTTGTGAGGTGATGGTGTTCACACAGCATACTCTGGAAACACCTCCTCCTACATGTCAGATAAGTTAACGCTTCAGGAAAGACATTTTATTCTCTTTGCAACATCAGTAGATTTCTTAGGATTGTGTCCATTTAAAGGACTTTCAAGGTATAGAATTTAACACTCAAAGCCTTTAACATCACATTAATTGTGAGTATAAATCGAAATGCAAAAAAACAAACAAAGTTTACTGAATTCCTTTATACCCACAGCAATCAGAGTCACTTTGTTTATTTTACCAGCTGTTATTAACTTTGTAAGTTTTGATCGGGATTATTTAATCATGAACATGTAGTGGAAACTGGATTAAGCCTGAAAAAACTGCTGCTTAATCCTCTCAGATAAAGAATAAAGGCAAACTGACTTCTTGCGGACTACAAATTCAGGTGAGTGGGAACAGAAACCTCCTCACCGATGCCTGGTATGATGTGGAACTGGTCGTTGACCTCCTTGTCCACGGCGGTGGTGATGATGCGGACTTTAGGGAAGGCGTAGGCCACCGAGTGGACACCCATCTCTGCCATGAGCAGGGACAACAGGAAGATCTTGTCCTCTGCGACATCATGGTCCTTCAGAGAGAGAGAGAGAGAATGCTAATCAAAGACCTCATGAACTGGTTTCCATTATGGCTGACCGAACACACTCCCTGTCGCAGGTGGAAGAGGTGGTGGCGGTCAACATCACCAAACTCTAGTTTCCCTCCAAGTATCTTTATGATTTATTCAATCTTACATCAAATTTCTTAATGGCAACATGACGTTTTTCATGGTAACCACAGAGGAAACAGTTCTACAAGTAAAATTAGGAACATTTATTGGATGAAATTCATTGGTTGGTCCGTGTTTTTGGTTAAATGACAGCTGTAGACGTACTAGCAGCACTCTGACGGCCATGAGAGCAGCAGCCCCGGTGGACACGGTGCTGTCCATCAGGATCACGTAGTCTTCACTGATGTCTTTGGGCAGACGGAGGTAGTGAAGCTGAAGGAAAGAGACGAGACAGCACTTATTCAGCAGACAGCAGATATTCTGACAGTCACTACCTGTGTTGATCTGTTCTGAGCCAAAATCATTAAATCAATACAAGAAAAATCAAAAGATACAACGAGATACAAATTATTATTAATTATTAGCTACATTTTGACAGTTTTACGAAGACGTTTTATGCAAAAAGACACACTGTTGATTAGCTGATCAGTTGATTAAACGAGTCGAGCCTAATGAAAACCTGCAGCCCCACACGGCCCTTTGTGGTGTGGTTTGGATGTAAAGCAAAAGTTGTACAAGTAAAAACAAAAGACTGTTTGAGGCAACGAGGAAGCACAGGACAGAAACACTGCCCAGATGTGACGTGGCTGAACTCCAAATGTAAACTTTGGTTATTTAACTGCTGCTGAAACATACTTACTTTGTGAGGACAATAAAAAAAAACATTTGTACGTCATGCTACACGTGTACGGGCTGCGACGGTTCAGACTCGCGTACCTCTGGTTCGCCTGTGTCATGGTTGGTCTGGATGAGGATCTTTCCCAGTCGGATGTCTTTGCACACAGCCATCAGAGCCTGCTCCATCGTCTCTCCTGCTCTCAGGATGGAAACACCCGTGATCTGCACAAACACACAGGAGGAAGTCAACGCTTTGGTAATACACACTGGGATGTACAGCTTAACATGATCTGGGGACACTAGAAGGTGATAAAAGTGATCATCTTTAAATAATAAGCATATATTTGCAAAAAGCAGTGAAGTCGATGAGGTCAAACATTAAATTTGTTGTCTTTGTAGATGTTAACTCCAACCCCAACAAATGACACCAAAACGCAGTAATGTGAGAAACTGTCACCTTTTCTTTTGGTACAAACATTTAGCCGTCAGTGTGGCGGAGAGCCTTCTGACATTTACTCACCAAATGGAAAATCTACAAACATTTGGTGGGTGTTAATTTCAGATCCTGAATCTTCTGCAGCTTTTTTCTTATTCGGAGGACCGAGGAAGCAATTTAGTGTTTTGCACTTCGTAAAAGTACTGAAATTTGTGTTCAAAGGTAACTGGTTGTGTATCGCCACTGGACTGTGGTCACCAGCTTCTTCGGGATCAAAGATACATTTTTCTGTACATTTAATAGTATGTCGGGCCTGTGCCGTCAAAAGCACATCAACAGTGTTTGTGTAGTTACTCTCTCTGCCAGAAGAGGGAGACAGAAGTGGAAGCACACAGGCAGACTTACTCTTTTCCCGCTCAGCCTCTTGCCGTTATAGACGCCACCCTGAGGCGTCTCCACAGATACTGGCTGGAGAAAAAGACCAAAATTATGTACTCGTTTATTCCAACAAGATTCAACCTTAAGAAAAAAAAAAAGAAAAAAGGAAGGTCAGTTAATAATGTTCACACAAACACCAAAACTCACCTTGAGAGGCAGAAAGGAGAGGGCATGTTCGATCAGAAGCCTCATTAATCTCTTGGAGTAGAAGATAAACTCATCTCTGTTAGTCTCCTTGTTCCTACACAAACAGACAGAGGTCGGGAGCAAAGAGGATGAAAAAGATTGCGTCTCTGGTGAGAGCTTGACGCACACTCAGCAGTGAAAGTCAGGATATCTCGGCCTCTCCTGCTTGGATTTTTAATGTCTTGACAACTTAATGTGCGGCAGTAAATCACTGGATTAACCTTCACGTGTGGATTTTCTCTTTGACAGCAAGTAGTAGTAATCCTGTTTAAAGCAGTTTGAAGAAGACATGATGAGTGAAGTGAGTGTGTGTATTCTGACCTGATGATGGTGTGCATGCCGCGGACCTGCGGTGTGCTCTCCATCACACTGAGGGTCTTGGGTAAGGGCTGCCCCTGGTGAGCCGAGGCCAGAGCCGATCTGAGAAAATCACACAAGAGTGACTGACGCAGGAATGATAAAGTAACGTACTGTAGCAGCAGACCAGGACTTCCATCAAAGTGAAGACTTAATCATCAGATATTATCCTGGTTTTGAGGGTGAAATAATAAGTTCTTTTTGCTCTCTTTTCGGTGAAATGTTTTAAATTTAGAGCCAAATTAAAAAGAGTTTAGAGCTACTTTGAATAACCGAATTATTATTCAAAATAGAGTATTTCTATACCCATCTTAAACATGTCTGAGCCAGTGACACTGGTTTATGTGTGTAGAAAACAGTATCTTTGTACGACTGGCCCCAGATTCTAGGGTTAGACAAGCCGCTACGATCTAAAAGCAAAGTGAATGAAAAAAAAATGAATTGTTTGATTCTGTTCAGGCGGCAGGCGACCTCCAACACAACAAACCCAAGGTGTCGGGACGTCACCCGCAAGGTTTGTATATTAGAATCTGCTGTTTAACTTAGTTCTGTAGCTTTAGTCCCCAAAACTGTTGTCATTATATTAATGCAAAAGCCGCTGTCGTTACTGCAAGGCAAACATCTTGGAACAAAGACCAACTCAGTGTGTGCCGTCACCTCAAGCAAACTAAATGCAAAGCAAGAAAAGCAATTCTGAAGATTAGCACATGTGGTGAAAACACTTTGAAACACATGCTCACAATGATGAAACACTGACTTTGCTGCATGCTCTGTCCCTATGCTGAAAGAAATAAAGCATGCTTTGGCTTTGAAAGGTGTAATTTGTCAAATATAGCCAGAATTTGAAGATATCAGAGTAACCGCCAACTGCTGTCACTATAATGTTTGCTGTAAGTTAATTATCTTGGGCTGTGTAATCCTTGTAATCACTTTACTCACTGCCTTTGGACATCAGAATGGCAAACTCTCGGTATTTTAAAAGGAAAGTAAAGACCTATCTCTTTAATCTGGCTTTTAATCTTTAATTGGGAGAACTATTATAACCTTCAA
>JBBPCS010000238.1:1273892-1284241 GCA_037974645.1 Hollardia meadi
GTCTGTGTTGTTTTAATTTTGCAATGTGAAGCACTTTGGGCTGCACGTGTGTATGAAAGGTGCTATACAAATAAAGTCGAGTTGAGTTGAGTTGGTTGTAGCTATGCGACCGCTAGCTCTGTTAGCTAGTGGCCCAACGGCTGACTGAAGTCTGCAGAGATCACGATTGAGGATCATGGGAGGAAGTCACCGCGGGCAGGGGGCTCAGCTCAACCAGGCTCCGCAGCCTGAACACAACTGGAAACCAAACTGGGAACAGAAAACCTCTGAGACCAGTGGAGGCCAGTTTGATGACAGGAGCTACAGTACGGAGATGATTTACAGTGGCTCCGACAAGGACTATGACAATATGAAAGAAGTGTTTTACGATGAGTTAACGAGGCGATTAAGCTCGTCTTAGTTTGGTAAAAGAGAGAAACTTGGATTCAGAAGGTGTACGGTTGTATTTTTCTGTTTTATTAGGAAAATAGGTGTAAGAAAATTTCCTTTCTTGACACGTTGTGAATTTGTTTTGTTTACTTATTAGACTAAACGCTAAGAGAGCTTGTGAAACTTGGTTCACTTGTCGCTAGTATACGTCTCCCAGTTAAAACTATGGGGGGCTATCAGACTATCGCCTCTAGAGGTACAAAGTGGTATAACAAGACAGGACGGGGCTAGCTGTTGGTTAGCATGCTAAGTTCAGTACATCTCTGCAACACAATACATAGACGTCTTTAACATAACATCAACACTGCTGTTTCTTAACATTCTGCTGTAATTGTTAGTTCATTTGAGCGTTTTAAACTAAAATAATGGCCATATCATACAAAATGCACCTTTAACACTCAGAATTGCAAATGAGTTTAATGACTTCCTGCCGAAACAATTTCAGCGTGTCATCATCAAAATTTTGGTTATAAAAAGGCATCAAAGACAACAAGCAAGCATGTGGGCTTTTCGAGCCATTCGGTTAAAATGTAATACAGCCCATTTTAAAGCTCTGCTTTCAAAACTACGACACTAAAAGAGGATGCACACGGAGAGCCTCACATATCCCAGCGCAGCTTCCTCTGAAGGTGACAGAGGGTTGTTGAGATTAAGTGATAAGAATTGAGGAGGGAAGAAAGAGACGAGGAGAAGAAAAGAAAAAAATATATATAAAGAGGAGACAAAAATACAAAGGAGAAAAGAAGGGAAAGAAAAGCATTAGAGCAGTGAATCACTACATCACTGCTGTGCAACACTGAACAAATACTTTGGAGTTCAGAGCAGAAAGCTCAATTCAATTTGTCTTGAAGTTCATTTCTACTTCAGCTGAAAATACAGATTAGTCATCCTTTACTGCCCCGGTAGCTCCACTGCAGGAGGCTTCCAAACCACAGAGAGCTGCCTGTACTCCTGCACATTTAACAAACCCACCTGGGCGGTTTTTAAACTGTTAGGACTTGTGTCCAGTAGGCATCTTTTGTCAATTGGTTCCACATTGCACATTTCACCCAGAGCCTGTCAGCACCTTTGCAAAATAACACATATACAAATATATCTTCTTTACTAAACTGGGGTGAATTAGCATGAGCTTTGCTGTCCTGGCTGGTGTGATCATGTGAACATGGCCCGTGGAACTTTTAAGACATTATTCAAACAACGTTAAAGCTGTATTAACTCATTATTACGGCTGATTGGGGGCAGGGGAACAAGCTGTATACACTTATGTGAGAGTGTTAGCAAACAGTTGTGTAATTAATAGCATTTCTTTTGGAGTCTACCGATACCTAAAGGGAAATATCTGGTTCTTTAGCTGTTAAACCACCACTAACTTTGTCTGTGTGCTGTTTGGTACCTGGCAAATACAATACAGTGTACATACAATATTACCAGTGGTTTATCAGAAAACAGCAGCCTGTTACTGCTGGAAATAAAGTTGATGGAAGCGGAGAGAGCGAACCAAAACACGCTGCTGCCAATGAGCTGACAGACACTAAACTGTTTTTCTGATGTACATTTACAATTTTTTTTAAATATATCTTTCAAATTAATTAAATAGTAAAGGCAGACAATGTATTTACACAATGTGATTGTGTATTTCCATTGTAATGCACCAATCAGAGAGAAAGAGAGAGAAATCCACTGTAGAAAAGATGGAGATGATCAATAGAATGCAGGAGTTAACCAGACAGATTGATGGACTTTTTTTTTTCCATCAGTAAAAAACAAAACAAGAGAAATATTTATTTTGTCTTTGTTTTCAAATGAAGAATAGTTGAAAACAGGTAAGGTAAAGGAATAGCAGGAGGGAGAAGATGTACAGTAGTAATAAAAATAAAAGCAACAGTCATACCTCACAGTGATCTCACGCTGGAATGGTTACATAGTATTCAGCATTCAGCCAGGCAAGGGGGGGAGGGGGGGTCAAGGAGACGCACACACATGTGTGCAAACACACGAGACACATGAAGGGAAAAAAACATGAGATAAGCCCATCTGCGACATAAAACCCCCCAAAACAAAGCCAAACATTTAAAGCAAAAATAAATGTTTGTTAAAATGTAGAATTCATGTAAGGCTGGGCAGCATTAACTTCTATCCATCTTCAGTGGGATTGTATGAAATGGCCATGTCATGTTATGGTTTCACACATTTTCTGATTAATAAATAATTAGCTGTGTCAATCTGTACTTGGGCACAGCGTTAACATGATGTTTAGCAGGTATGTTTAACATGTTAACCACCTCAGTTTGCTGTGCTAACATTTGCTAATTTGGATATTTAAAAGTACAGATGTTCCATCAAAATTATGATGGAACTTCGACCTGCTGGTGAGTAGAAGTCAGGAGATCACCTTGTTGTTGGCAATATAGCAAAAACAGGACAGTATAATGCTAGCCTGTGTGCGTGTGTGTGTGTGCGTGCTTCCACATATCCATCATACATATCGGAGGTGTCGTGAATGAGAGTGTAAAAGATGTTCTATGTGTTCTGTTAGTGGCCATGGATGAATATGTTGCAGGTGGAGCAGATCATAGTTTGGTGCAGGTCATAAAGTGGCCGACGGTACAGTGAGGTGAGAAAAGATGGACGACACCGGCTCCATGCAGGTACCTAAACCTCTGTCTCAAGTTCACTGAACTATAGAGCGGAAATATGGGAGCTAATGAGACCGGGGGACTCTTGAGGCACATTTTCTGATAGACTGAGAACTTAAACATTTCGTTTTTTTAGTGTCATTTTCTCATTTTGAAAGATAACCAAAGCTCACAGAGCTCGACTTCCTCCTGAATCGTGAGCCTAACAGGACAGGAAGTTGAAAGTCAAATGGTTTGATCCAGTTTTTTACCTGCAGACAACAGCAGGAGAGGCTGACCAGCACTTAGCTTGTTCAACCAGCAGAGGGGGGAAGTGTACAAAGTCTAACAAAGTGTACAGACTATGGAAAGCAGCTGATGCTGCATTCACCTCATGTGGTAAAACATTTAAGGTCGAGTATTCTACTAGAAAATCACCAGATTTAAAAAGATAAAAAGCCTTATTCAAAACCTAAATGGACGAATAAGTAATTTTGTTTTAATCTTGAACCTCCACTGAGTGCCATGGCAGACATCTAAGTAGATTTGATTGACACAGAAATTGTTAAATTTGCCATTATTCAGGTTTTCATGTGACATAATAAACACCTGACTCACTGCCAGTGAAAGGCTGAAATAAAACCATATATTTTCTAATGGAACGTCTGAGGGAGGACCGCAAACTACTCATAATGTGATGAATGACCCATTGAGAAAAGTTGACCTCGCCTCATATTCGCCAGCATGATGTGACCAAGACATAAAAGTCTGTAATATATCTGCTGTCATTATAAAGTTGAAACACTGAAAGGTTTTCCAGGGAATGCTAAGAGCCCAGTCTTGTGTGTTTACATTACAAATTCCAAAGTCAGGTTTGCATGTGAAGGCATCACAGACTGGCCCTCAGAAGAGGTTTGCCTGCAAAGCATCAGAGGGCATATTCACATCATCTCACACCTCCAAACAGCCTGTGCTCGGAGCACGTTACAGAGAGTGGATGGCTGATCAATGAAATCTAACAGGTAGGTTATGATGAAAACAGCTAATTTAACAGTCAAACATGGAGCAGAAGTTATTATTTTGATTGTTATGAAACCCATTATGTTACAATATTCCAGCGTCAGCAACTGCAGATTATTGAAAATAAACAGAGATACTTTATCAGCACCACATGCAGTTGAAGCAGCACTTTTTCCACAAAATAAAACCCCTCACAGACTGAACAAAGAGAATCTATAAGTAACCAAACGTTCAGCTGAATCAGTAAAATCCTGTTCACGCACCGACTATCGCAGATAAACAAGCGGAGGGATCCTTACCTTCTCCAGCTGACTGTGAACGTGCTGAACAATCAAATCCAGTGCTACAAAGTTTTCTCCACCTGCAAGTAAGATAAGACACAACATGAACTTTACCTTTCTTTACACAAAACTGTACATTAACAATATGACACCTTTACTTTTATATATAAACAGATTTTTCCACACATCATCTTGGCATAAGGGCAAAGAAGCTTCATCTGCAGCACACTGGTCGATACAGTTTGGAGCAGCAGAAGCCCAGTAGCACCAGTATCAAGCAGTATGTAAAGTGGAGACATATAAAAATATAGTGCTGGTATTTAGTAAACCATACTGACCTCTGGGCACCACGATGTCAGCGGACTGCACCGTGGGCTCGATGTACTGCTCGAACGCCGGCTTTACAAACTTATTGTATTGTTTGATGATGCCGCTGATGTCCCGTCCGCGCTGTGAAATGTCCCTCTTCAGCCTCCGTATCAGGCGGATGTCAGAATCTGTGTCCACGAACACCTTCATGTCCAGCAGCTGTCAGACAGGAAGGGAAGGAGAGAAGCCAGTCTTATTAATCTGTGTGCACTTTTTATAATTTCTGTCTCACACAAAATTACAGTGATTTCCTGTTTCCCAGAATGCCAATGGGTATTTGCTGCATGTTGATTGGCACAAACACATGTAGAGAATAATAAATGCTAAATATGTAAGTCTTCTGATGTAAAAATTTTGCATTCCCGCTTTTGTTTTCAATCCAAGATCTTCCAAATTAAACAAAAGTGGCAAATTAAATACTTCACATAACAAGGTACTTCATCACATTGATGCCAAAATCATATAAAAACCCAACAGCAGCTGATTTGCAACAGTGCACACAATATCCTCGTACACCCACAACCCGTCTTGTGGCTGGAGTGCAATACGATGCGGTCATTTATATTTGCACAGTTGTCTGCAAGCAAAAGAAAGCAACAAAAATAAATACTTTTTCTGTTGATTGAGGCTTGTTTTACTGATTACTTTAGACTGCGATTTCTAAAGGCTGCCAAGCAGGAGTGTTTCTGGGATCTGAGGACATTCGCACTAAGCTCGGACCTCTGTAAATAATTATTGTATGTGATTATTAAGTAAGTGATGCCGATTAATTTTCTGCTGATTATTTAACTTTCAGCATCAATTTTTTATTTATTTTTTTTGGAAATCTACTTGCCCAAAGTCAATTTTATTCCATTTATTAGCAGTTATCAAATAACAAAAAAGACTAATGTACACTAATATCTGCTACGATGTTACAGTGTGTTCACATCTTGATAGCCAACCAAGTTTGCCTGGGAACTGGCTCATTGGCAGTAGTAGTATTTGCAAATTAGACAGCGATTGGCTTTCGTATTTGTGATGCACCAAATCTAGCTCGCCAGCTGTACGTTTGAATCTCATATTTTTTTAGGAAGTGCACAGACATCTCCCCCGTCACTAGAGGAATGTGAAAAACTTTGGGCGAATACAAGTCAGTATCGTCCAGGTCAGACATTTTAGGGGATGTAAACATAAGAAAAACACATTTTTGAGTGGAGGGCTTCTTTAAGTGTGTGGTGTGTATAAACAGTATTACTGTATTAAAATGAGTGAGGAACAAATGGCAGACAGAAACAATGAAAAACTGTATACTTCATCTTTTACTGCTGTTAAAAGAGCCAAAGACTGTGCTGCTTTGCTGCACATTGAAAGTCAGTGAAAAAGCATTCTGTCCTGCTTCCATGATTTGACATTTTTCACAGCTGAAATGTGACGTCAGGGTCAGGACACGTTAAAGAGTGTAAACCGAGGAGACATCAGTTATCATTGTCACTTTAAAGAGTAAGTCAGCCGCTAATCTGTCCAGTAAGCTCCATTAAACTGAACCTCAACTCAGCAAAACCAGGAAAAATCAATGAGCCAGCATCACAACAGAGGTGGAACAACAAGGAGGCCACAGCCTGGCAAACCAAAAAGAACTATTGACGACTACTGACATAAAAAGAAGTTTGTGAGTGATTTAGAGGAGGATGACAGTCGTGGGTGCAGGTATAACTCAGTTGCACAACAAGCCAGTGGATTCTGTCTGCTGTAAATCTGACATGCAGGCCAACCAAAAGACAGCATGTTGCTGGATAAGCACAGCTGTCATCCTATGAGAGGAGGAGGTGAATGAGGACTGTATTGTTCCCAAAGGTTAGAGAGCAAGACTGTGGCTTTTCATCATTTTCTAACCTGCACTGAAAGGACAGCACTCTTTATACCCCAGTAGTGAAACAAGACAACTGAAAATTTAGCTTTTATTACATTTTTATGGACATTTTCTTAAAAAAATGGTCACATGGTGCAACGACAATCACCTGAAGCTCAATATCAACAAAATCAAAGAGCTTGTGGTGGACTACAATGCTTCAAATATGGATGTTGCTGCAAAGAAGCTACAAAGTCTGAAACATGGAACGGAAAATGTGTTTAAGAGGTCACAGTGACCTTGACCTTTGACCACCAAAATCTAATCAGTTCATCAATTTCCACCAAGGTGTTCCTGAGATATCGCGTTCACAAGAAGGGGACGAACGTACAACCCGAAAACATAATAATAATAATAATAATACACATAATAAAATTAACATAATTAACTTTGCTTTAAATTTAGCTCTTCTTTAGAGGTAAATTCTTTGTTCCTTTGCATCAAACTTTAAAGTTCCTTCCAGGACACCAGAACATTGTTGGGAAATTACAGACAAGTAAAATAAAGTGTAGCTGCAGTGGGTTTTTTTTCTTCATTGGTCCTGTTTTGTATTCTGTATTTACTAGTTACTGATGCACAAATATAGTGAAACTGGACTAGGCTGAAATGTTTTGGGCACCGCTTGCATTCAACAATTGGTGAGTAGCATTAGCATTTAGCAGTTTAATAATCATCCACAGACAGTTTCTTGGGCTGGATATTAGTAGAAGTAATTACATGAGTAAGTCACTTAGAAAAGGGGCAATTAAGCCACATAACAAATTTGCAAGTCCTTCAAATTCAATAATAACATAACTTTTTACTCATAAAACTAAAATGTTAATAGAAAAAAGGAAGAAGAAAAGAAGATATTAAAGGGAAAGGCCACTTTGGCATCACCAATTGTATAAAAATTGTAATGTAATTATCTTTTCACTCAATCCTTTCGTCATGTTGGTCTGTATGCAGCACCTCCGTTTCCCCAAACCAGACCTCTTCATTAGCATTTCAGATTTGCAGCAGATTTGCCGACTTCAATTACAAGACTGGACACAGAACCCAATTAATCACAGCGGACAATGGCTGTTTTTAACTGAATCAAAGGGTAATTAACTGCACAGCTGGGTCTCAGGGGAGGGCTGCATGCCTTATCACCACGGTCCAGCACGCACGCACACACACACACACACACGTACGTTACAAAAGGTTGAAGAGGACAATGCTTAGTAAAACCACCCTGCTAGAAAGAACACTCCCCTTTAATTAAAAATATGTTTTTATATTATTTTAGATTTTTTTTATATTAGATTTTAGTTTGGACTTTTTTATGTACAAAATGATAAAAAACATAAACTATATTTTATATATAACTATATCTATAAACCTATAAAATGTAAATGCCTATTTAATACTACAGGGAACTCCTAGCATTGGATGGAAATTTTGTTTTTATAACATTAAATAATAATTAAATTTAAAATAAATGGATAAAGATAATCAAATACAATGTCATCTCATTTAGACATGGTATGAAAGGAAAAAGTGACTGACTGACATTTAATAAAAAGGCCTTTGCCAGCTCCAATCCCCTCTGTCACCCATATGAAATATTTCAGACATAAATTAGCAGTTAGCTGATTTAATGTTCCTACTCCGAATCAGAAGATTTATTTCACTATTAATCAGCCTGTTGGTTGTCTCCATTAATCAGGTCTGTCATAGAGAACAGAATGAAGAAAACTTGGCCGACGCACGGCCTGATTGGAGAAATCTGCACAAGAAACGGTTGAAGACATTTCAAACATCTCAGACTTGAGTGTCAGCCGGCCGTCGATCATTCAATGTCTACTGTATGTTGTTATTGACGAGGCACTTTATGTGTGAAGAAGTTCAGGCGTGTGCAGTATGATCTACAAACAATACGACAGAGCAACCAAAGAATGTAAACGTAGAAGAGCAGAACAGATTCTAATTCTTACCTTCAGCAGCTCCTTGTTGGCGAAGGCCAGGATGCCCTCAAAGATGACGACGTTGGCCCCGTACACAGTTTTCTGTCAAGAGGAACAAATGACAAGATTGTTCAATCTCCCTTAACACAAAGCTCACATGTCCATATGTATGTTGAAGGTGTTAATGGTTGCTATAATCATTCCTTCGAGGGTTGTAAGAAAACATATTATACGATATTATGTTTTGTGATACTGTATTGATTCTCAAAAACTCGATTTCTGCCAGTGGTTCATTTTTTGTTGCGTTTAAACCTCCAACAGCTAGATGGCAGTGTTCTAATCTATCCTCGACTCCAAAGTAACAATGTCAACTGGGACAGCACACATTGCTCGAGTAAACATAAAAAACACAGGCCTATGAAACAATATATCACCTTGTTTTCAGTATCGCAATATATTGCAACATACTGAATTGTAACCCCAGTATCATGATACGTATCGTATTTCCTTATACTTGCCAATACACAGCCTGAATCCTAACACAATTACAATGTAAAAAATTGACAGCCCTAGTTCCAGGTGCATCGTCAAGTTAAACCAAAGCTAATATTCTGAATTTATAGAATTCTGCAGTATGAGGTAGATATATCAAGTGGGTATCTTCCAAAGTTACAGTCGTTACTGTGCAAAATTCCCTCTTTCAATAAAGTTTGTCATGAAATGAAATAAACTTGCAATTAGTAATAAAGGAAGAGACAATATTGTGTTGATATGAACAAAACAATCTGATCAAAATAATAAAATCACAACAAAAACCCCCCCCAATAAAACAACATGTTAAAGCTGGAAAACAAAGACTGCATTTAATTTCTTTGCTTGATAAAGAAAAGTACAATATACCTGACGAAATAATGAAGTTCTATAAAACCGCTTTAAAACAAACACGGCCAAGTCTAGCTTTTACAAACAGACTACAGATCAGTTAAGCATCAGTTAAACATGGCCGCAGGAACACAACCTCAGCACGTTTCACGGTCTTGACTGTTTTCTGATAAACCTCATTGTGGACCTGCTTTACTACCAAGCAGAGAAAATGTGTGTGTGTGTGTGTGTGAGATGAATCACTGTCTCAATCAAAGACAAAATGGTGCAGAGTATGTCACAATCCTATTACTTTCCTCTGACCAGCTTCATGCTAAAGTCAATGGACTGGACACATCTGTATTGATTGAGAGAGAGAGTGTCCATGCCAGGTTGTGCGTGAAAAGCAAAGAGTGAATTCTAAAGAAACGCATGAGTGTTTATCGATTGGTTCATTTCCGTGTTCTTTGCAAAGAGATGATTTAGTGGCTCTTGTTTAAAAGAGAGAAGGTGACCTCCAGTTTTACCACAGAAGAAGAAGCAACTGTGCCCTCCCCTTTCAGCCATATAACTGATAGAAAAACATACGCAAACACACGCAGTACACAGCCTGACGCTCGGGGGCCCTTGCAGTTCTCGGCCCCCTCGGGGCCTGAGGCTTAATCACATTCACCCCAGTACAAAAGGCCCGTAAAATGATTTCAGAGTCACAAGTCGTGATAGGTCATTTCCCATGTGGTGTTGCGCCTTTCAGCCATGAAATTACATTGCAAAGAAATAGAGGAGTTGTCAGAGTGCTACACAGCCAGATTGATTCTTCACAAAGCTCTTGGAGGGGGATTTGGGTTAATGTCCTGTACACTAAATCCTAAATAATTAGCAAATTAGCAGGCGTCTCAATTGGCAACAGTTCAAACGACTAATACATCCGAGGAGGGGGGGGGGGGGGTTATTT
>JBBPCS010000238.1:1297942-1346221 GCA_037974645.1 Hollardia meadi
CACCACCAGGGGGCGATCGAGATGTTTTGGCTTCACTTTTGGGGAGCTCTCATGTCGGCCATCTTTATATACAGTCAATGAAAATAAAGAAATTCAGTGTAACAATATCGACTCACTCTGTTGTTTCCCGCTGTCTCATTTCACATCAGAGGAGGGTGCCGACGCTCAGTCTGTGCTGCAGGAGGCCACCGATCTGCTCAACACCAAGTTCGGCTTCCACAGCATCACCATCCAGGTAGAGCTCTACTCTGAAGACATGAGCCACTGCTCCCACTGCCAGGACCCCAGTGACTGATACTGATGCTGGGCCCGACAAGACTGGAGCCAACAGGACATGAAACGGGGTCTCAGGCACATTTCCATCCCCTCTGGGTGAGCTGGATCAGTGAGAGCTGCCTACAAACAGTTTTTGGTTGCTTTCGCCATTAAATTTGACAACAAAATCATCTATGTGTTGGTACTAAAAGTGCTGATGCTGGAGCTCCATGCTAACATGAAACAATACACCTATGCCTTGCAGTTCTCCTCAAAGTCCCTCTTCAAAAAAAGTACTTCGGTTCTCAAGGTTGCGTGTTTTTAAGAAATACTGGGATGATTTCACTGGAGGAATTGTGGTGAGGTTGCATACAGAGGTGTTGGCTTGTGACTAAATCTATCAAGACTAAAAGAAAGTGGAGCCCTGATGTCCTAAAATATATACAAGAGAGACTTAAAACTTCTTCAGTCTCACCTCCCTTTTGTCGTCTGAAATTCTGAGCCCGTCACCAAAACCTCTAAATATAACATTACATAACAGTGCGACATATGAAATGACATCTAAAATAGCAAAATGTGCTGAGCTAGCTGGCTCACGGCTAGTTTCCAGCAATTCTGCTACTGCAGCTCAGTGGCTGATTGAGAAGAAGCATTTTACTTACGCTTGTGTTCTTCATGTTTGTCCGTGTAAGAAGTTCGGGGTAATAAGATGTCACAAAGTTTGCATTAATTGAAAATGACCAGTAGGAGCAGCAGGGTTTCATCGTCAGCGCCGTTTTGAAGCACAAAAGTAGAAACAGGAAAAGGTGACGCGGTAGCGAAAAGTGCAAGGACACAAGTACAGTAACTAAATGATAGTAGGCCTAGAGTACCAAATTAATGGTTTTTATTTTCTATTTGACATCTTGATTGCTACACTTTTAAAATTGAATATTAAAAGCAATTTTAAGTAATGCAGCACAGTTTATATGTATGGGATTATTTCAGGAGGAAACTAATTTTATTTAATCTCTCCCAGTGGGTGACGCCTAACGAAAGTAGCCGCTGCTGGTTGAAAACACTGCCTAACTTTTACTATTTCATGTAAAACTGCCAGATATAGAGCCACATATTGTAACACAGTTACTTTTACAACGTTGGGGCCACTACTTTTTCTCTGCAGTAACTTCCCTGATTATACCACTTATAGACGAATCCGGGGAGGTACAAGAAGTAGCTATGTCGTGATTACTGCGGTGGCGTCTCCGAACAGTATCCGCGCACTTGAATTCAACTCGTTCTACTTTTTACTTTACTTTCTTTTTAACGTTACTGTTGACAACCATGCCTAGGAAATCTGAACATGTGCAGTTCTTAGCCGCTCCAACAGTAGTAGCATAAAGTAATCCTGCTGTGTGATTGCAACACTTCCCTCTATCGGCCGTACAGTCAGAGTTCACATCTACAACTTTACCATCCTTCCTCTGCAGGAACACCTCTGGAGTTAATTTTAGTTATTTTAGAGCTAATTTAACATTATGATGGTTGTTAATGGGCTGTGAGTATCGGACAGGTCCTTTAAGAATGAGGAAAAAAGAATGTGTTCATCATTTGGTAGCGTGTGCAGTATTTGGCTACCAGAGCTCAGGTAATTTTGAGTCTAAATGAGTGACTTGTAGTTGGCATTTTGTGGCTCATTAATGAAATAGTCTTGAATACATATAAAAATAACCTGAATTTGTATTTTTTTTCATTTTTAATGTCAACATTCTGTAATGATTCAATGCAGCTCTTGATTGATTATGCTAGCGTTAGCTCGCTAGTACAGTAACGTTGGCAGATGGTCAAGTGGTGCATTTTTTCTCTACTTCATCATTCTTTATTCTGGCTATTGTCCTAAACAATGGTTGATAAGTAAAATTTGAGTAATGCAAAGATCGCCATTCGTTTAAAATACCTTCATCAGTAACTGGGGGCCACCGCCTAAAGTCGTCAATCCAACTTAGTCCATGCCGCTGTCACTGACCAGCAGGCAGCAGCAGGCTGAGTCACTACGACTCGCCACAGCAGTAATGGCGGCGCCGCAAGATAGCGAAACAGACAAATCGGTCGTTGGATTGGTCTATACAGTAATGCAAATCCAAATATGTTAGCATGGAGCATACAATCATTTAGCAGAGTATGTGCTGATCTGTTAGCATGGAGCACCTGATGTCTACCAGGAACACATGGATGACTTTGATGTCTGTTGTTTCAACAGTAACTTTACGAAACGGCTCATCTATCAGAATCTGCAACGCTAGCTGGTCATGAATGACATTTTAGTTTTATTTGCTGAAAAGTTCTTTCTTTGCTTTTAACCCTGCTAATTAGTCAGACAAACAAATGAGAGAGAAAGGTGATGATTAACCATTTGAAGAAACCTTTTAATCTACAAAATGAGTCTCCAAGTGGGCCTGAAACAGCAGCTATAAAAATGAATAGAAGACTGACAACTGAAAGATGTCAGTGAGCTTTTCAGTCACATAATTTGCCACAAAAAGGTTATTTTTTATTTTTTCAAACTGTTTGATTTGGGTAAAGCCTTGTTGGATCACTCACACTGGTCTTGAAATTGAAGATGTCCTGGCCTAAACTGTTCTAGAACTCCCTTTAAACATTATACCGGACTTTACCTCATCATACCATGCTGGCTAAAGTGTCTGTCTTATATGCAATAATTCAAATAAATCTGGACTTGACCAATTTCTCTACTAATTCATGTTATCACATCATGCCAAAGACGAGGAGCCATCTCTGTCTTTGTTTCAGAGGTGTTTGGAGGGTCATGAAAAGAAAATTTGATTATTTTAGATAAGCGAACATCTAGATTTGAGGATATGAGGATTGACTGACATGTAGGATTCTTAAAAGACCAACAGCCTCTGAAGTGAAGTCATTAAGGGCTATTTTTGATCGGAGTTCTTTTGGCTATTTTGTTGTGTTGCAGGCATTCTTGGTTTCACTGTTTTTAGAGGTGTTTACCGAATAGTGAGCGCTGTATTGATCGAGTGGAAGGAAAATGAGTAAGTGTCAGACTGAGAAAGCATTCGGCTGCTTCCACTGCCAACTCTGAGCGGACATTCAGGTCTGAGGGCAGAAATGATTTGTGTGCAGTCGGACGATTGGTTTCAGCTTCATGCCGTCTTCCATCTCATCTATCTCTCGTTCCTCCTGTAGCTTCAGTGGTACCCATCCATCTACTATATGTCTCTCTGTTCCCTGAGCTTTCATCTGTCTGTCTGCCCATCCATCCATCCATCCATCCATCCATCCATCCATCCATCCATCCATCGCAAGGCTAAGGTCCTGGAGTAGACAGGATTTTCTAAATAAAAGCCCAAAAGGTAGCAGGAGCTTACGGCAGACTTTGTGAGCACTCAAGATTTTCACAATAAAAACCTCAGATTTGTTTGTTTTTTGCCTGCATGGTTTACCCTTAATCCAGCTACACTAAAACAGCACCTCAGCTCCTTTTCTGTGCACTTGACCTCACATACTTCACTTCTTGATTTCTCGCATGACTGCGTCGCATTCCAACTGCGATGTGGTTTTGGTCGGGCCACTGCAAACTTTGTACCCCACAGGGAGGGTTTCGGAAGCATTTTGCCCACCTGATTTTGGCGACTTGGCCATTTCCCCTTGATTTTTTGCGCTTCTACCATCGTTTCCTCTTTTGTCAGTTTTAATTGTGTTTATTTTTGATATGCCAAATTTTACCGAATTCTGTAAGCCGTTCCTGCGTCCCGACTTCCTGCTTGGCTCGATCTGCTCTGTGCAGCTTGACGTGGCTTCCGTCAAAAATAGACCAGAGGCGTATTCTCAGGAGCAGAACGGAGAGCAGCTTCTGAGACGCTTTTGAAATTAGCTGGAGGAATCGCAAGCATTGTCTAGAATGGCACGGCCATCAACTCGGACGGCCCCTCGGCCACCATGCCAAGTGGAAACAGCCAGTAACTTTAATTTTAACACCTTTCATTGCTTAACACTATATGACTTTCCACTTATTTCCACTTTATTCAGAGCTATTCAGCAATGCAATCCCATCGCAGTTTCTACAGAAATTGCATTCTTTAGAGGAAAGGTTGCTTCGTAAGCAGCAAGCTGTCCTTTAGATTTGATTTTAATAAAATTTTGGGTTGCTGGTGGTGCTAGGATGGGGTCATTAAAATTCCTGGGGACCAAAACTATCTGGCATGTTTCATGGAACTTCAGCCATTAGTGGTGGGTACTGGTTAACACTTTGGACCTGAGTCAAGAGAATATTTTTGCGGTCATTTTGCACCCGTTACAAAAGCCAACAAGCCGGTTGGGATGCCTGTAATGTTTTGCAGCTACGATTAAGTGTCGGTGTTGTTAGTCGCTCTCAAAGGAAGGACAACTGTACATTGTAAACGCCTGGTTGACATCCATTCTGATCCAAACACTTGCATGGTTGTTAGCTGTTATTCAATATCATGTACAGTAAGAAGTTTCTTGTTCAACTGCCAATCAGAATTTGTTGATATACCATGCGGAGGATTAATCAAAGAAAAAACAAATCTTTAAAATTCTATATTTTCACCATTTTTTAAGGAGATCCTGTATATTTAAATAATTGTTTTCCATTTTGAAATAATGCAAAATGAGAATATATATGGACCCAACAGCTATGAAGTTAAAACAAAGTGAATGTAATGAAGACCAATGCATTTTACTGGATTAGTTTTGATATACATGCATATTGACGTTCTCCTCTACAGGCCGTGGTGTTAGCCAAAGTCTTTCTTTACAGTCTGAGAAAAAGTTCATTTCATTCCAGAAAAACAAGTGTTCCTGTTCGTTCACTACGGAAGTCTAATGTTTGAGAATGCTCTGTATTGTGCCGTTGCCGTCTTTGTGTGACTGTTGTAAATATGTTAAATATTGTGCATTTTCTGTGTATGATTTTGTGTATACATGTGTAAATACATTTATCTCCCTTGTAAAGTCGGTTCTATTTGTCTACGTGTTCTGGTGACGTTGCATAAATTCACTTGTCACATCTGTGATGTTTGATATTTCATTTTTATGTGTGGCAAGACTTTTTTTTTTTTTTTTGTAAAGTGAATAAAAGATTGCAGATGATGGAAAGAGGCTGGATTATTTTAGAGATTAAACTTTTTAGACCAGGGGCCATATTACAGAAACTTCCTTTCTAAATTCTAAAGTTAAAGTTAGTCTCAGTACTTTCGGGGAAACAGCAGTTAACAAAGCATCTAAAATTACAACATTTAAACATTAATATTTCATGACAAGTGGCCAAACTGCCGATGAAGATCATGTAAGATGATCGAAAGCTCCAGTGCAGCTACAACTGACCTTTTGAGAAGATTATCATCTGTCATTTCCAAGGTCAAGAGTGAACTTTCATTCTCAACTTTAATGTTTACTCAAATATTTTATTACAAAAACATTTATTATATGTAACAATTCAAAAATAGCAACAGAGCAGAACAAAAGAGTGGGTGCTGTACATTTTGATGCTTTTATGGCGATTTTTAAAATTGACAAGTTAATAATATTGTCAGTCATGAACAATTTTTCCTGATGGACAAATGTAATGTAAATAATCTGAAAACAAAACAAAAGGAAAAATGTTTAGACAATTTAAAACAAAGACAGCCGAGTCTGTAAATAAGCACATTTTCCAATTTGTTTTGCAGACACTTAAAGATTAACTGCAACATGTCACAATACAGCAGCTGTTGTAATAAAAAAAAATGAAACAAAAGCTTTGAATCATCAGAACAGCAGCAGCGGCAGCAATAAGTTCAACATTTAAAGAAAGAAACAATGAAAAAAGTCCTAAAATTTCTCATTTATAAACATTACATCCAGCAGTAATACAAAAAAAAAAAAAATTCAAGTATTTGCTCTCAGTCACAACCTGAGTTGTTCTTGAAAAGGTCAAAGAGAAAAATGATCAATTCCAAAAATACAGCAAGAAAGCCTTTAAGGTTTTAGGTTTCCCCAGTTTCTCACATTTTGTGACCAAAGAAACCTTGAATGTCCTCAGCAGCAGAATCATGAGCGAAGTCTGCTTTGCATTACACTGACGGGAGTGTAAAATAGGATGTATGCTGTCGGTATTTTGACTTTTTTTAAAAACGTTTTTAGAATAACAAACAACATTCTGGTTCCAAGGTTCAAGTCTGTTGCAGACCAGAGAGAAAAATTTAATTATCATTACCTACTCACGCAGATGGAAAGTCGGGCGAAGTTTCTCCGAAACAACTGAAGAAAGTGGGATTTGGAAATAAAAATTACAAATTAATTTGAAAATATGTTATTTACGCCATTTTATTTAAGCTTAAATCGCTAACACTGTCATCTTAGCGGCTACAGTGAAGATTTCAGCTTCAATTTGGGATCTCAGGACTTCTGGAGACTTGGATTACCCCGGACAAGCTGTATGGAGTCGTTTTATGTTTTTTAATGTTTTAAAATAATTCCTCATCCACTTCAGTTGTTTAGGAGAATTCTGCAACACTGTTTTGCTGTGAAGCTCCAGAAATGTTTTGTGGATGAAGAAAACTTCACCATCGGCATGAGGGTGAGTAGATAATGACTGAATTTTCATTTTTGGGTGAACTATTCCTTCATCTTGGGCTGCTGTCAGCAACTCACTGCCTGGTTCGTCATTTGCAATTTGTAAGCCAAATACGAGATACTGGAGCAACAGAAAACGCTACTTGACTCACAATCAAGGGGAAACTGCGTCTCAAGCGAGGCACTTAAGCTGCCCAAACTTCTTGGATAAACGGTCACCGTAGACATTTTTAGATAAACATGAGCTGGAAACAGATGTAAAGATTATATCTATGAGATCTATGTCTATGTGTTCAGTCCAGGTTTAGAGTGTGGAGGTGGTGATGTGATCGGAGGAAACTGGTTCTCCACGAACCTGCAAGACTTTCAGGAAGAATTCCAACTAGAGCAGCAGGTTCAGAGTTCCTGAAAGAGTACCACTGAGCTGCTGTTGCCACAAAACCTGCAAATCCTTTATTAGTTTGTCCTCCTTCATTTTGGATCGGTTGATCATTTGTTTTACATTATTATAGGTTTTGGAATGCTTGAGAGTGGATTAAAATCAGTTGAGTGTATACTACTCAATCTAGATATAATATAGAGTATACTACAGTATACTATATATTGTTTTTATCATTAAAAACTTTTTTTTTTTGCAGGTTTGTGATGTTTTGCAGTCATACGCTAAGCGTGACAGTGTGGTCCACCTTGTGATTCCGTAGTGAAGCTGAACTCCTGCTATAGGTCGTCGGTCACAGTTTGGACAGCCTGCTGCGGGTCTTTTGGCGAGTAGAGAGCGTCGAAATGGGCCTTGCTCTCACTTGTCATGTTTTTGACCGGCGTGCTGATCAAACCCTTGAGACAGTTTAGTCTGACCAGCCCTGTCCGACCCCCCGAGACCACCCAGGTGTGGCAGCACATGTTCGGGCTGAAACGCACCTGAGGAGGAAGATGATTGAAAAAGTTCGCAATATTAAACAACAATCTTTAATGGCCTGTATTTTTGGCCTGTATGGCCTGTGGGTTTCTGGTTATGCCGGTCTGGTTCGGTTTACGATCTTAAACCGGTTTGATTTTATGCGACCCGACTGAGCCGGCGTTTTTTCAGTGTTGGTGTAGAGAGCTAGCTGCAGGGCTAGTTAGCAGGAGCCCCAGGCTACCACTCTTTCCTCCTCTGTGAATGACTCAGCTGTAGCTCTTACTGAGTCAACACCGCTCCTCCTTCCTTTCTTCACTGAAGCTCATCTATCCCTCCTCTCTTCACCACTATAAATCCTCCCCAGTGGTGTGCCTCCTCTTTTATTTACTTTTTTCTCTTCTCCAGTCAGTCTCTTCCTCTTTCTAATCCATTAATCCCCTTCAGACAAAAAGCCAGTCAAAGACCCAGTGGCGTTTTGTTTTAAAGATTGTCCCATGAAGTGGCCGTCCATCATCTCATCCCAGAGGGCACGGCGACACCCTCCACTCTGCCTCTCTTAAAATTAAACACATCAAGTCCTCAAATGGCTGCTCTCCATCTCCCCCACCCTCCTCCCACCGAGGGTGACATTTTTCTCATTTTACACATCATTACATTCAGGCCGTCTTTATAACCGCCCATCAGAGGAGGAGGAAGAGGCTCTTCTTCCACCTCTCACCTGGTTCTATTCTTCCTATTCTAGTGTTTATCTTTCTCTTCCCTCCTTCTTCATGTTGAGCTGCAGCAGGAGACTGATAATACCTCCACTGTGTGTGTGTGTGTGTGTGTGTGTGTGTGTGTGTGTGTGGATACCTTGTGTAGTGCAGCCAGTGGCAACTCATCCATGTTTATCTTTGCCTTCACTTCTGTGTTTTTCATGCGTTTCCACACAGCTCGCTTCTCGCTTCCTGCAAAGGTCCCCTGAGAGTCGGAGGAGATGATTATTAGATTATTACACGTACAGTAGGTGTGCGTTTAAAAATACAGTAACAAATCAGTTGCACTAATGGCGGATTAGTCACTGCAAACAAAAGCATTTTGAATCTTTAAAGATTCAAAGGTTTACTTCATTTTTCGCTTCATGGAATAAATTAAATTTCTGACATGATCTGACATTTGATCAGACACAAAGTCTGAATGTTCTTCTTAATTCAGATTTGATCTCTGGGGACAGTCTGAATGCAGTTCAAACAGCTTTTTCTAATGGATAAAAATGAAATTCAAAAGGAAACATTAAATATCTAGAATAAATGGTACAAATGTTGATTATTAGAAGCTATGTCCAAAAATAGCACTAGTGGTGGCCTGTAAGCATCTATAAAGATGGACCAGTATTTTCTCCCACAGATGGTTTCTGTCATTTTAGGTAGTTCTTATCACGCTGATGTTTGTTCAAGTGTTCATTATTCTGATAAGTTTGGTTTTTTATTTCGTTATTTGATGCTATAAAAAGGGGGTGAAGCGTCATGATTGACAGCTGAGCCCTGCTGGTGATTACCGCGGCTCCACCCCCCGATCACTACTGCGCAGACTCTGGCTCCAAATGACGTCACCAGCCAAGATGGCGGCGCTCGTATCCGGGATATTTTGATTTCGTTTCTGTACAGTGGGAGGAAGTAGAGACGCGTCGGCCATCTTTATTTATGTCAATGCCTGTAAGCCATATATTAATGGGTCCCTATTTGCAATTTTCTAATTGTTTCCAACCCATCACTGTCACTGGGTGTGGTCAGGAGAAACTGACCAGGCATCAATGTTTTGTGTACAGAACCAGCACCAAAAACCTTTTACTTTCAATTTAGTCTTTTATAAATCTAAAATTATATTTCTCTTCAATTTCTTTGATTATAATAACTTTATTTCTTTGCCTGTGTGGTGCACTTTGCGTCTTGGTTTCTGGATCTACCCACCATGTTGTTGTCTGTATGGTGGAGGTAGTACTTCTTTGCAGCTTCTTTGTAGGTCTGGAACCGCAGAGGGGGGAATTTATCCTTCCTGGCTCGACCTCCGTCTCTTCCGTTTTCATTACTGTTCCCGTTCCCTCCTTCGGATGCAGCATCTGGTGCTTCTGTCTCTCCTCCTTCCTGCTCTTCAACAGCACCTCCTTCCTCTTCCACTCCTCCCATCTCGTCTTCTTCAGCTGTATCATAAGGCACCAGAGATGTGAGGTAGACGGGCTGAAGACGCAGGTAGAGAAAAACACGTTAATGTATTTTTAGCCTGTCATCACGTCCTATCAGCAAATACAATATTTGCTTCTACCACGGCAACTGACAATGTTGGTGATTACAACTATGTAGAAAAGAAGCAGTACAGCAAAGAGAACAAAGAAGCAACACGAGTAAACTTACGAAACGTCTCTCTAATGTGCGTTTGACGTATTGAGGATTGTGGCATATCTGAGGCAACACGCCGAGGATCACCTCACCAAGGGTGTCTGATGTCACCACACTGTTCAGCCAATCAGTGTAAGAGATGGACTGCAATGAAACAGAAATACACATTAAGACATTTCATTGGGATTTACTTTACGACGAATTACTCTGTAATTGTGGGAACATTCCAGTCTTATGGCATAACATAAACCAAGAGTAATCTTCACTGGAGAAAACTGGTTTCTGAATGACTCACAGGGATTTTAGCACATTTAAAAAGGTAGTTTGAGATATGAGAATAATTCAAGCACAATTTCCCTCAAGATAAAAATGCCAAGTATGTGTCAGTTTTTTTTCACCACGCCACTAACAGGGCAGAAAAAAGAAAGGTTTTAAAGGTCTATAAAGGGTCAGATTGGTGATATTCTTTATTTTTCCTACTATCAACACATCCCATGACCCAAAACATCAATGAATTCATTTTTTGACAATAATAATAATATAGACTAAAGCCTAATTTGCTAATTTCTTCTGCTAGCAGGTATATTTATAATGTCCCAAAACAAAGCAGGGTTTGGGTTTAGATAAGAACTTCCACCCGTGTGTTTGTTCATTCTTGCCAACATGAGCGTCATAGCCACAGTTCAAGAACTTCCTGAAGAGCAAAGTTAATCTATCTTTTGCCCCAATGGCTGATTGAGGGGAGGCCAATGAGTGAAGGATGAATGATTACAGCACAGACACACTCACCCACACAGTGCCTGTCCGAGGAATTGCGAAGTAGGAGCGCAGATTGAGGTCAAAGTAGTGGAGTCCATGTGAACCGATCCTAAATTTAAAAAAAAAAAGAAAAGCAACAGAATTAAATGTGTCAGGTACGAAGAAAAGAGGAGAAAGATAGAATGAAACATGCGGAAATCTTACACTTAAAGGAGAAACCCACCCGTTGTCAATGTCAAAGTCTATTTAATGGTCATGGTGTACTACTGTGAAAACAGCTGTTTAACGTCTTCTGTGTCTCCAGGTGAGATTTATCAAGTCTGAGAAACTAATGCACACAATGTTACCAGATGTTATCTCATCTTGGGTTGAAGACGAGGGGCCTCTCTCAAACTACCCCCTAGATGCTCACCCTAACCACTTCCACTCCCTTCGGGTCCGCCACATTAAGCGCCATCCCAAAACAATTACCCTTGAGTGGAAGTGGTTTATAAAAACCCCCCACAGCGAGTGGGAGACGACATGTTTACCCAAAATGCAGAGGCGTATAATAAAACATGTTGATATGAAACCATGGTTAAGAAAAGGCGGGACAGTTGCTGTTTCCGCTGGAGAGGGGAAAAGTCGTCCCAAACCTCAGCACTGCCCTACATCTTAATGAGGCTGCTTCATTCAGCTGCGAGTGTGACTTCAGAGTTCACTAGGTGATGGAGTGGAAGTGGGTAGGGTCTGGTTTGAGAAAGGCCCAATGTTTCCCCTACAAAACGGGAATGTGGAGTTTGAAACACGCTGCCGTCTAATGGAAGAGTTCTAAACTTACTTTGTGGACATTTCTGCATATTATTACAAGGGAAACCACAGAGAAGACGTCTTACGCTGCGTAGGCGTTCTCCTGAGCCATCATGATGCCCGCTGCATTCAACGGCCAACAGACTTCATTGGTCAGAAAGCGTTTGAGGACAGTGATGGGATTATAGAGTCGCCTCAGATCCCACGTCTTCACGTAGCGGTCTTCTCCTGCCGTCACCAACAGGTATCTGAAAGAAAGAAGAAAAAGCTTTAACAACTCAACAGATAAAAAGTAGTAAGTGTCCATTTCTTTGATTTAAAACTTGTCAATAATGGGAAGCAATCCATGATTTTTCATTGGTGGAAAATGGCTGAATATTATAACCAGAATGAGGATTTATGAGGCTGATACCAATATTGATATTTGAGAGTGCTGGACAGGACGGTGAGACGGTTTCAGAACATATCTTTGGCATTCCTGTGCCTCAATTTCTTCTTATTTATCGCCAAATGTTTACAATGCTAATTATCTGGCTGCGATGAGGAGCCACTATCAATCAGGCTCTACCGAATATGTGAATTTACTTGTAATGCACATACATACACAGAACTGGGATGCACCATTCCTTTTACATTGATCAAATCTGACAGTGGTGTCAGTGATGTCATTGTGAGAGTAGAGGAGAAAAGAAGACAAACTCTCCAGGTGAGAAAAACCAAAAGAAACGTGGAACAGAGAGAGGGAGAGTTTTATCTCTTTCAACATGGCTATGTAATTAAAAAGCAGTGATCCAGACAAGATGTGTGTCCTCTCTGCTGCCAGGAGGGCGACTCTCTCTGGAGGATAAATCTCTTCCCACCTTGGATTCAAATTAAGGTTCATACCTTCTAGAAAAGGAACTCTAATATTATTATTATTATTAATACTAATAATAATATTAATACTCTAATATTCTAAGCACAGCAAACGCAGTAAATTCATCAGGAATCGAGCGTCTTATCCTGACACACAAGGTCTACGTTACTTTGGTCAAGTTTGGGCACAAAAAACCTACTTGGTTAGGTTTAGGAAATGACTGGTGACGCACGGTTTCAAACGGGACCCGAACTCCTGGTGGAAAGTCGTGTGTTTGACCCTCCACCCCTCTTTCTTGCTGTGGAAAGCATGTCGTGCTACGTCATCTGTTCAAGTCGTCTGAAAGTGGCGCAGAAGACTTTACATTGCAGGTACATTAAGTCCTTGTGTGTCTGGATGGGACGCGAAGGGCCGTGACAAACGGCTGGGCACAAGAACGGGCTGAGAATTTGTAATTATTGTTTCAAAAGGGGTCGTTGTTGCAAATAGGATGCTCTGTCCCTGTTGAACTACTACACAAGAATAAGGTCTTACTGCTGATATCTCACATTTTGACCTGATGGTCAATACACATATAAAAATGTTCTCGAAAACAGCATTCCTCCTGGAGTTATAATCTCAGCATTTCTCCAAAAACGTCATTTATGTCAAGGTAGAAAAGCCTGCGTGAAGACATTTACATCATGTGACACCAAAAGCCACATTAATCATTTTTAAGGTGGGTTGTCAATACCTTAAATACCTTACTGCGGATATTACAGTCCACCACCACTGAGGCAGTTTAGGGAATAAAAGAGGAACCTCTTTAACATCAGAGGTGGATGAGACCAGCTAAAGCTAATTTTGACCCAGGACATTGCTTCAGCCCTTGTGCTGACTTGCACAGCGCATCAGTGAGTCCTTGTGGCAGACACCGCTGATGTAAATGACCCCTCCATGTACACCAGCTCATCTACACACACACCAGCTGAGTAATGGAGCACAGAAAAGTTTAAGAGGGATGAAAGCGTCTCGATGAGGGTTGAAAGTGAAATGAAGAGCTATAACTTTTCATCACATATCGGATATTGGTCATTCGGTGTTGCATTAGATGCATTAGAATTCAGGATGTACTAATATCAAGAAAGTTATGAGCAGTTCATCTGAAGTAAAGAAGAGTGTCTGCAGGTTTGGTTTGTCATTCGGCTAGCAAGGTTAATGTTATTGGGGTCACCAAATAACTGCACAGAGACATCTGAAGTGGCAATTGTTTAAATACGATAATAATAGTAATAGTGCTATTGGTCTTTGCTGCCACGTTTTACACAGTTGAAGATAATACATTGATAAAGATGGCTGGACTGTCAAGCACAGGCCGAAGTGGATTTAAATCCTATTTAGATCCTATTTACAAAAATGATGATGATACAAAATAATGTTGTGAATGTAATGGTGAGTGTTTTTTGTGCCAAAGTCAGTATTCATGTTTTGAATCAATCATTGGGACTGGTATCGGGGGTTGAACCGGACAGGGAATGGATGATGGGATGAATATATCAGCTATGGATGATTTGGGGTTTTTTGGGGCCAATGTTTGTAATTTTATTTTGCTGATGTAATGATCGGCCTCAGAAGAATGAGTGTGCCAGTAGCACAGTACAGAAACACAGAGCCGAAGAACGAGCGAGAGCACCGGCAGCAAAGCAAAGCGGCGGCAGGGAATAACTGCGCACGTGCACACCTGCGTGAATATATCAACAATCGCCGGTTGTTGGGCTGAGGGTAGCTGGTTGGCAAATTTTAACATATCATCCAACCCTAATCCAGGCAAATTCTAATTTATCGGTACAAAATAAAGCCGACAAAATCCAGTCCTTTCATTAGTGTACTCTCGTGTGTTTTGTCCAACTCAGCTGCTCATGTTGCCCCGGTGACCGACTCTGGTGGTAGCAAGTTTATCATCTCTCCTCCCTTTTCCTTGTTAGGAAAGCTACCACAAAACATTCAGGAAGCAGCTTCTCATTTTTAGGCACTGCAGATCGTCGATTTCTTCCAGTTAAAATTTCCTTAACATCATATCAATAATTTTGCCGGTCAATTATACAGGTTTCAACCAGTGCAGGGAACCAGGGTATTTGGATCAAGTAGTCCACTAAAAATAAGATATGCCAAAGGAAGCTCTGCCTGATACTCAAATGTGACAGATACATATTTAATAAACATTTAGATTAATATAAGTAAAGGATCGGATCGGACTCTGTATTGGAGATACCCAATATTAATATAATCAGATTAATATAATCAGTATTCTCTGAAGGTCTGAGACCAGATAACTTGGGATTAATTTCAGTTAGATCTTACTCAAGGTCATCTGAGCTACAGTAGGAAGGCTGCAGTATGAAAGTCAGCGGATGTCGACTAGCAGAGATAAGCGAGGTTACCTCTTCCGAAAGGCGATCGCTTGGAGACGACATGGCTGCATGCTCGACCTTGTACCCTACATTTTAAATTAGCGCCTGGATAAAATGGAATAAGGGCTTTTCTGTCAAACTTCAGGACGACTTTCTGCTTTCAAGATTTATCGTGCTTCCTTCGGCTGCCAAGTACCAGAGTTGCTTTTAACCCACATTTTAATTGGCTGTGAATAAAACAAGCAATCCTTCAATCCATGAAATTCATTCTCTCTTCTTCTTCAAGACTTTCCCCATATAGGAGTTTTTCCTTGCCTGGATGGGGGTGTTTCATTGGTTTCATTTTGAAACTGTATTTATGATGAGTGGTTATGATATAAATTATTATAACCAGAAATTATGAATATAAATAAGCTTGATTTGCCCTGAAATATGGCATGTGTGAACAACCACCAGAGCCACTTGGAAGTGCTTGTAAATTGAAATCCATTTGATCTCTTACAATGATTCTCTTGATCCACTTAACACTAAAAAATTATGTTTATCATCATTGATACGCAGCTTTGAGGCTGGTTGAAAAATATTTTGGCTAATATATTTTTATTCTCACTGCATTTATATGCAAACTGAGTAGTAGCATGATGAATGATTCTGATGTCCTGATTCTGACATCACAATATTTGATCTGGAGAGTGATTAAAGCTAGTTAGGGTTAGGTGTAAAACTTGAAAAGAATCATTAAGGCTTACCTTAATCTTACATTATCGTAAACACAGAGAGATCAAGTTGAAAATCCTTGATCAGACATTTACGTATGAGTAATGATGGCAAACGTCAGCACACAGGTGAGCTCAGACTGAAAGTGTCTACCTGGAGGCTGGACAGAAGGCCAGAGCTCGGACGGCGTGGTCGTGAGCCAGGAGGCATCGATAGGGCAGCAGGCTGAGCGACTTGTCTGGCTCTTGCACTCGCAACAGCGTAGACTTCGTGCTCAGATCCCACAGACCTACTACACCTGGAGAGAGAGCATGAATGTAACACACAAAACTATGCAAAAATACAAAATACTGGCTCAAATTGTAAAGTATACAAATAAAAAGAAAGCAACCAGCTCATTAATGAACACGGATCAAAAAATAAAGGATGATGCATGGAGATGAACCTGGGGGGATTTAGACTGTGCATTTGTTTGTTCTGTCAAACACTGAACCGATTAATCAAGAACATTGATTCACACCATCATAGAATCCAATAGCCATTATATTGTGTGGCTGTTCAGGCAGCCAATCCATAGACAGGACTTGTCCACTCTTTTCATGGCGAGGAGCTTCGAAGGAGCCCAGCTTCAGCGTCAACACTCCCGCTGCCTGCACACAACAAGCGGGAGGAACAAACGGTTGGACGTTAGATTTTCCCATTGCCCACCATCATATAGTGTGACCTGACGTGTGGGAGAATTTAATGGAGAGGATTGTGACAGCATGAGATTAAATGAGACAGAGAGACACAAACATGTTGAATAGGAGCCTACCTTGTATATTGGCAACGCTTGGCTGACTGTGGAGAGAAACATATATCACACTTGATGAGTGTTTATTGGCAATAATTAAAACTAGGCATGTTCATAGGACAAAAAATCAAGAATCTGGTGAAAGAATGCAAGATAGAAAAAGAAAGGCTACGCAAAGTTTAACATGTTAGCATACCATGTTGACATGCCTATATTTACAAGTAGCATGCAATCTTTGCCATTTAAGAAACCTTTTTTTTTGTTCGGGAAGGTTCCTAACTGAGTGGCAGCCATGATAAGAGCTGGTGGAATACTCTAAATGGTGCAGAAAGGTTCTTCTACTACCTCTCTGATGTTCTTTAGTGTAGGGTACACCCATGGATCTAATAAGGGAAATTTGGATACAGCCTCAGAGGCGGGGCCCCGTTCATTCCTATGAAAGTTGCTCAGTGGCGCATGAAGCCAAAAACAATCGACTTCCCAGGTCTAAATTTACCTGGATGTTCTGCATAGCTTCCCATAGAGCAGGCGCACTAGTGACTTCTGCCGGTTGAGCAGCTAACTTCTGGCTTAGCGCTCCGCTAACTTGAATGGGAATTAAATCATTTAATCATGCATCGCTTCTAGATTTTCATGTATATAATCACATTTTGCGATGCTCCAAAAAAACGTATCCACCGTTTTACAGCCGCTCCTTTCACAATGTAGGCTTATGGGAAAAATTATTTTTGGGTCCCTGTGCATCACGTGACGTTGTAACTCTACGGTTTGGCCACTTTGTCAAGTTTGCTTCACAGCCCGGCGCTCTTCCCGAGGGCTTGGGTACACCAGACAATTTTGACGAAAGAAAAGAGAGATAACACCGTCCCACAATTCCTTGCAGCAGCAACATTTAAAGCGGTGCACCAATCATCCGCTGCATGCTTAAGTAGCCTCGTGTAAGTGCAGCCGCTTTCTCTTAACACGGCGGTTTCTTCTTCCTGAATCCTTTTGAATTCTGCTTCACATCTTTCCTCGACCTCATGACGTTTTCCATCGAGGGTCAAGGAGAAGCGTCGAGGAAAAGAAAAAGGATTTTTTTTATTTTATTTTTTTGACTACTCGACCGCAGCCTAAATCTTACATGGATGAAAAACTGCGTGAATTCAGAATGGCGACATGCTAACTGATAGCATGTTAGCATTAAGCTCAAAGTACAGGTGAGGCCGGGAAGGGAATTCCATGATTACTTTTAAAGGTATCCTGACAGGAATTGACGAGTGGAAACTTTGACCTGTTGACGGCGTTACAGTCAGTGGATCAATAATGCTAAACAGAGTTAAGTTTTACAGCAATATATCTAATACTTGACGAGATGAGACGCTCTGGACCGAAGCGTTGGACAGACAGACAGACCCATGGAACAATGATATTGCTAAAAATGCCTGGATGTTAAGCACCACTTTAGAAGTAATTCTGCCTTGACAATCACTGTTGTTTAATAGATGTAAAATCCAATAACAAAAAAAAAAAAAAAAAAGGAGTCAGACTATTCCACATCATTAGTTTCCTCTCCTTCAATTTAGATTACTGAGAGTTAAGATCAATAGTGTCCTCCTCACGCCTCCACACCCTTCATCACCTCCCCTCGGCCTGAGAAAACACACACACACACACACACACACTTTTATACAAGCCTCTAAAGTCCTAAATCAAGTCCAGACCGATGTTCAGACCCTGGGTGAACCCGAGCTATCTGTCACTGAGAAAACTTCGACTCACGTTATCCAACATGGCTTCACAACCCTGAGCTGAGTCTCAGGCAGGTCTGGGCCTGCTTGGATTTAACATGAGTCATTACAAGTTACTATATTGACTGCAGAATTTATATTTTGTCTCTATAAAATGACTCTAATTATATATTGCTGACTGTCTGTTGCCTTCTCTGACATTTATATTCAGTTACAAAGATACCTGCATTAAATGACAAAATAAAGAAATTGCGCCAAACTAAAATATTTTGACAACATGGCTTTCCATTATTCTACATGTTCAACACACAGAACTTGCACTTTATAATCTGAAATTTGACAATCCCACTAAATCCTTTTTCGTAACACAAGTACCCCTTCATCATCACCACCAGTTACGTTCCAAATGTGTTCATTTTCATTTATTTATCGTTTGACTGGAGAAGTTTCGATACTACTTGGTACCGTGTTATTTCGGTCGATATCTTTTCACACGCTCTTAATTACACATTTAGGACTCCTTAAACACCTAAATTAATCGTTATAGCTGAATCAATATGCGGATGCATATTTTTTTTAAATAAAATTATTATCAAATTAGTTGAGCTACTCTGCAGGCTCTACATATACTCCCTGGCAACAAAACAGAAGACAATACCCCTGGTGGGGAATCACTGACTCAGACTACTAGTGTAATTCTGTGGTTTAGCAAAGATGTGTACATTATTATAGCTGCAGAACCGGAGCGTGTTTGAACTGTAATAATGAGGATTTGCTCGGGACAGTCTGGTATAACTGATTATGGTAATTAGCCTGCATCGTACACGTGCTGTTTTTGTGAGGAAAGAACAACACTTCAAGTTGGCCTTCCTGTGACCCTTCCTTCCTCGCCCAATCCCAAGTAAGCCCTTAATGATTGACAGAGTAGGGATACAAGAGGTGTCAGCTTCTAGGCCTAAAATTCATAGCTTCCAACACTAACAACTGGCCCGGTGATGCATCTTCTTTGTCATTTCAATTATAGATCCTTGTCTGATGGAGAACGGCGCTGTAAATTATGTGCATTCACTGCTCTCCCTTTTGTATTTTTTTCTCTCCACGCGCCGTCTCTACACCTCCAACCGCCCCCCCCCGCCCTCCAATTCTGCAGCTTTAACAGCCTCCTCTTCGCATTCGCTTGCTCATTCATTCTGGCGACTGGACAGACAAAAGCCATTTATAGTTATCTGTCTCAAACAGCACCGGGCTGCTGGGGAGAGACTGGGATCGACACACAAACACACCCTGTCCAAGCCAATTTAACCTTTAACCCTTTCAGCTGATACTGAACCTCATAGAAATCACTTCCAGCCGTGGTCATGCACGATAGCTAATCTACATTCGATTAGTGCTCATGATGTCAGACTTAAAGAAGTGAGAAGCTATGAAGCAATTCACTGATCATTTTTCACGTGGTTAAATCTACCTTTGCCATATCCATCCCTCCCCCGCCTCTCTGCTGCCGCTTCAAAATACATTTTCCTGTCCGCCCTCTTCGAACAGCCAAGTTGATGAAAGGTATTTTTCTGCTCGCAAAACAAACTCCAGGTCAGCAGCTCAAAATGACAGAATCTGTTTGCAAGTTATTTGTTGAAAGCCTACAGAAACGTTAGCGTTCGTGTTAGTGGACCAAATTTAAAGCGAGGGGTCTATGATGGAGTAATGAACGAAACGCTAGTGGCTCTGTGAGGCTGCTCATTGTAAAGAAATCCAAACAGAGAAGAGAGGCAAAGGTTGAGGTCCAAAATTTGTTTATGATCTTTAGTCGTTGTGGTGAAGTAAATCATTGACCAGAGGATGGTGTCAGATTAAACGTCAAACAGGAGTGATGGCAAATGTTTTGGAGGAAATAGAATTTGTACACGCTTTTTAAACCTTAAAGTACAGTATTGGGTTTTAACAGTGAACCTTTCATTCATCTATTATATATCATTCAGTTGTTTGTGCCACTTGGTGCACGTTTTATGTTTCATGTCACATTAACGTTGTGGAACAGTTAGCTCTGCCATAAGAGAGCTTGTAAAACTTAGCAAACTCGCCGCTTGCATACATCTCCCAGCTGAAACTATGGGGGGCTATTGGACTATCCCCTCTAGAGGTACAAAGTGGTATTACAAGACAGGACAGGCCAGAGCTAGCTGGTTAGCACGCTAACACTTCAGTTGATACCTCTGCAATACAATACATAGACATCTTTGACATAACGTCACCACTGGTATTTCTTCACAATCTGTTGATAATGTCAGTTCATTTTTGATCATTTTAATTAATTATGGCCATATCTTACAAATTGCAAATTGTCACACTTAGACTGAAATATCCTCTCCAGACATGTATTTAGACCTATACAAATGCTAGTGGATTATAATGTGTGCAAATTGTGTTAATTTCTCAAGTTTTCCTGCTGGACAACAGGTGTTTCCTACTTCCATTCTTAGCGTACTTGCACTGGAGGCTTCAAGTTTCCACATCAAACTGCTGAAAGCTGAATATTGGACTCGTATCGACTTTAAGAAATCATGCTCGGAGGCCCGCCTCTTAAAATTAGATTTTTATTAAGCACAGAGAAAGTTTCCACTTTCAGCAACGAATGTGAAAACAGCCTTATAGTGTCCGACTCTGCACATACATCACTCTGCACAGCGAAGCTCAAACATTCAACTGGAGGAACAAGAAGAAAAATCTATTTTTGAGTGGAGGGGCACTTTAAGACCATATTATACTTAAAATAATGGCTATGACCCTGCTCAAAAGCTCAATATTAGTCGAAGTCCAAGAATAAGTCTCTCTGCTGTCATATGTGTGTGTGTTTATGAGACGGTATGTTCAAATGCGAGCACTCGGCAACCTTTCTATCCAATAACTATAACCAATGGTCGGAAGCAGGGGGCTGATGGAGTAGCTCTTTGGAAACGGGACCCAATGACCCATAGCTACAAAATAAAATGGAAACCAGGAGCCATGAAGCAAGGGGAAAAGAGGAAAAGAGGAAAAAAGAATGGAAATGTCAGGTTTTATATGGCTTTTTACGTCCAAACTGGACAGGAAATTTTTCTTAATTGTGAAAGCAAGCCAAGTGTAATACAGTAGATTCTGTTTTCACCCAGTATACTGCGTTTCATTTACATATTAACACATGAATGACTATGCACGAGCTCCTCCATAATGGCTCCCTTAAATCAAAGTAAAGGCAGCTGTGCTTTGGCCTATTCCAACTCTTCCTAGTGGGATTTATAGGTGGATAATGCAGCTGATGTTAGTATCTGATCAAAATACAAATACAAATTTAGGCCAGATAATGTAGAAGAATTTAAGTTGATGGCATCTGGAGGAAATATGTGGTGGTTTAAGAGTGCAACAAAAATTAAATTCAGGAAGACACCCCAGTTATTTTCAATTGGTACCACGTATCCACACAAAATGTTGAATATCAGCATTCTCCAATGAAGAAATGTCAACAAATATCAGCCAGCCCTCATGTTACATTGTGCTACAGAGTAGATATGCTCCATAACAAAGGGCTTAATGGGATGTGAGAAGAAAGTGTCGACTGTGATATAACGCAAAGCGTGTGAGATGTGTGCTGTACTGAAATGCTACGATCTGAGACTGGTAGAGTGTTTGATCAGATTAATGGGCGGATACAGACAGATTAACACACACACACACACACTCACAGACATAACCAGGTTTCTGTGTATGATGGATGTGGCAGATAAACTCGCCATTAATCTCATTCATACAGTCTTCTATCGGCGGAGCCCCAGAGGCAGCTGACGCAGTGATCTGAATAGACCACAGGCTCCAGCATCTATAATGTCAGCAAATACTCCTGGAGAGAATTCTGTGTGTGTGTGTTTCTTTCAGCGGAGCGGTTAACTACTGCTGTTGTTAAAAGCTGCATTAAACAGTTTGATAGACCCCCGAGCACTAAATCTTCACTGAGACTGAAGGTCTTTATGGATACTGTCCTTATAAATGAGAGATATATGAGAACCGGTCCAGTTAATGATGCCCATGTCTGATATGACGGATGTGTCGCCGTTTGATTGATCGCATACTTTCTGTTGAGTTAATCAGGTTGTGTCTGCCACCTGAAATCATTCTAATGAGACGAGACGATTATTTGATCAACAAAAAACTAATCAGCACCTATTCTGGTAATCAATAAATTGTTTATGTAATTTTGTCTATTAATATTGCCAAGGATTCTAGAGCCCGACTGATTCTCTATGTTTTTTTAGGGCCGATGTTGATACATAAAAAAATTCTGATATTGATATATTGCAGATATTCTTCATATATTGTCCAAAATGACATTACTCCACTGGGAAACAATATAATATAATAATATATATTATTTATAATGAACTAATTTTATCACAATTGTCAAAAAAAACAAACACTGGTACTGATAATTGGAAAAATGCTATCGGATCTTAATATTGGCTGATAATATTGGCAGACCAACACATCGATCGCACTCTAAAATATCCATCGGGTCCAGCTTCTCTATTGTGAGGATTGTAAATCAGCGTGAACTGAATAATTTAAGGTTTTTGGATGTTGTGATAGCCATTTTTCATTATTTTATAGACCAAACACTTAATCAATTTACTGAAAATAATTTTAATTGGCTAATAAAAGTAGTTGCAAGCCTTCATGAGAAAACCTCTCTACTTATGAGACTACTTCTATGATTCCACCAGGACTAGCCTACAAATTAGGGATTGACCGTTTTTTTTCAGGGCTGATATTGATTATTAGTAATCAAGGATACAGATAACTTTAGTTACAAGTTACTTTGCAGATTCCGATTAATACTAAATAAAAATCTGCTGTTATGATATAAAATTTTCAATGAATTTATTTGATCTTCCCCCCAAAAATACAAAACAAAAACAGATTCCAATAGTCAGAAGAATGATTCATATCGGACCTGATAATCAGTCTATTCCTACTCTAAATCTTTTAATTTGTGTCACTATGTAAGTGTGGTTGAAACTACATTTTCCAGTTTTCCCTCCATGTCTTCAAAGTCATTAGTTTTCCTTCTTTCACGTCTCCTCCACCTCTAACTGGTTAAATTCACTGGATATCAAATGTGTTGATGGATGTGTCTGTGAGCAGATACAGGAACTCACTGAGGGGGATTTTCTGTGTTTTGTATCATTTGTTGTGGTGTGTGAAGGAGTAAGGGAGCACTGCAGCAAAGCTAATTTCTAAATCAGCAGTTGGCCTGAGTTTAGCGAGATGTGAGCGAGTCCGTAGTCTAGCTGTTAATTTTTACAATGCTGCCATGATCTGCTGCTTTACTGCAGTCTTGTGTTGTCTCAGGCTACAGAAGAAATCAGGCAACACACTGACTCCAGGCTTTACAGAGGCAACACTGCCCTCTGCTGGACTTCATTTCTGGGTATCTGAATCTGGTCAGGTAGGGGTTGTGAATTTGTCAGGAAATTAAAATACTGCAGGGAAAAATGTGGCCTTACCACAGTTAGCTTGCTGCTTGTTGGCGTGCAGAGCATCAGGGTGGGGTAGGCTGTAAATGGTGACCACACCGTTGGAGGTGGCAACTGCCAGTAGACCCAGTCTGGGCAGGAAAGGATGCTGTGGGTGTATGGTGTTTTTAATTTCTGAATATTGTCACAAAGTATTAGCAATAAGATTTGAAAACACCTTACTGCTCTGCCACAGCTGGGAGGCTCCCAGCCTCCTGCAGGACACCACTTCAGATGCCAGATGAAACCTTTGTCCTGGGCCAAGCCATAGGCCAAGGCAGGCTGGGAGTCCGGTCTGCAGAGACGAGAAAGAGACAGCATGAGACCGCCATCTTTGTTTTTCAAGATACATCTTATGCTGCATTTGCAACTCTTTTTTTTTTAAAGGCGAGAAAGCCAAAAATGATGGTTTGTTTAAGCAAAAAATCTAAAAATAACACATGCAGTGATATAATCAATCAACATAAATGCATGACTCGTACAGCTAAATAGCCAAAGCTATAGAAGCTTTGATCTAAAAGAAAACATCACTATCAGCCCTTAAGCTGCACCTGCTGCTGTGCTCCAGCTTGCCCAAGTCCCACAGCTGAACGAGTCCGGGTCCGGTGTACATCTTGTTGACATAGTGCTGATCGTCCATCCCTTGATGGCAGGCCAGAGCTATGTACTGGGACGCCGGCGCGCCGTCGGGTGTAGGACACCACTCCATGGCCCAGACTGGTCCACCTGCAAACAGCAACATGTCCCAGCGATCTGGGTGAGCAGGCACTGCCGCAAACCTGGTCAGTTACATACAAAGAAAGAATGTCTCTGAAGCAAACATCAGAACAGATCCTCCACAAAACAAACCCAACGAAAACAACCATAAATGCTTTGTAAGCACAGTGCACAACAAAGCAATCGTTTAGCTAAAACATCTTTCAGCAGAACGACCTGTCTAACCTGCTGAGTCTTTGCAGAGGCTCCTCCTGACTGAGGCCAACTCTGGACACTTTGAAAGCAGCTGACTGAAGCTCCCGAGGCAGGTATTTCTCCAAATCACTGAAAAACACAGAAGACACACAACATTTTGATAATTAACTTGAATTTAACAAATTCCATGCTATATCAAAAATAAAAAACAGACAGCAGATACTCCATAAACACTGACAGGGCTGTTACATGTCTAAAATACACAAAATAATTAGGTGTATATATATATATATCAGATGGGATAATAACATCCAACATGTCTCAGCGCGTAAAATCAGCATCACCTTGACCACTGTATTAAGTAATAATCGATGGCGGTCGCAAAGACATCGTTAGCAACATGGCTACTGCTAGCAGCCAGGCTACTGTCCAAAGCAAAAGCAAGAATTCCAATTGGACCTAGAAACTCTGTAAGGGGAAACACATATCGACGGGGGAACAGATTTCGACACAACACCGGAGAGCTTTCCATCGAGTGAATGCTCGTCCGCTCGGTGTCTATCACTCCCCTCCTTCGCCTTCTTTCCCTTCTCCATCAGCGGGGCTCTTTTTCTTTTTCAATGCCACTTCCTGCTTTGGTTCTGCAATTGCTGACGTGCTTCCTTGGTGCTGTAAATCGAGCCTTAATATTTCCGCGAAAAAAAAAAAAATCCAGGCCGGTGGCAGCTTGAATAGCACAGTGAAAGTGAGGCTTACAGGGAACCAGTCTAAACCCGGATGATGTCATTTTTCTTGGTGGTACGTTAAAGCAAAAAAGTTTTCTATTTCCTCTTTAAAATCGGGAAAACTCTGACTTCGAGCACCCTTTCTAGCATATAACTGGATTATGTCTGTGTATCTCCATTATTATTAACAAAGGTTAAAGGTTAACTACCTTTGTGGTACAGCGTGCCAGTCGCTGATGAAGGGGACCCACGCTGGGAACACCCAGCTGCTGCAGTGCTCCTGCCGGCTGGAAAACACACACACATCATGTCACAAACACACACCAGGCTGCGATATGTTTTTCCAGTGAAGTTTTGTACATCAGCGTCATTAAGTGTAACACCACTCACTCTCACTTAGTGCTGAAAATTACTCATCCGAACAAGACAACATGTTTTCAATCCTAAAAAATCCTGCAACAACCACAGCCAGACTGCAGCTGTGAGTGGAGCTACTTACAATTTCCTGTTCGTCTCGGTGGCGTCCCAAACGGATTTCATGATGTTGCAGTGGAGCCCGTTGGAGGTTTTGAAATACGCACCTGTCTGCATGAGAAAAGGAGATCGGATGAGTTTAATTGTCCACATTCTGTGCTGGTTTTATGTCTTAAACAACACTTCCAATTTTTGAATTAATAAGTCATGATGTGGCGTTAATGACTCCACTGTTACTGTTCACTGATTGCCCATATCACTGTAGGTGAGTAAAATGTGACCATAATCAATAAAAGTCATTTTTCCTTCAATGTCAGACCACCACATTTCAAAGAGATACAATGGAGGTAAGAAAACTACTAACATAGGTCCTGTTGATGTTAAACGCTGCTGGACCTCTTCCACCTGGCCTAAAGTCAAAGTCCTCCTCTTCGTCTTCCAAGTCCTCACCCTCCTCTTCTTCTTCAACAACATCTGGAACAAAGTCCTCATCTTCTGCAGGATCGCTGTCATAGTCACAACGTTTCCTCTTTTGGCCTTTACGACCTGCAGGAACGTGAAGAAGAAAGATTCATGATTCACACCGTTAGAAGTGTAGGGGCGTGACATAGGTAAATTCTTTTATGAACGTATATGTAATTTCACACTGTGATATTGATATACATCATGATATAGTCCCTTATCTGCGAGTTTAATTGCCAAACCAAACATTTCAACATCAAACTAGAATTACCGCCTCTCGGTCGTTTGCCTCCACTTAACAGTGAAGTCGCAGTTTCCATCCATGTCTGTCCAGACTCATATAATATATGTAGTGACTGATAGTGAGCTTTGTCACATGGTGCAACGACAATCACCTGAAGCTCAATATCAACACATGCTCAACCCGGCAGCACAGAAGATCTAAACAATCAGCACATTTTGTGTGACATTTTGTCATAATTAGCGTCTGAATTCTTGAGTTACGACTACAAATTTGCTTAATAGGTCACAGTGACCTTTGACCTTTGACCACCGAAATCCAATCAGTGCATCCTCGGGTCCGAGTGGACATTTGTGCCACATTTAAAGAAATTCCCTCAAAGCGTTCCTGAGATATCGCCTTCACAAGAATGGGACGTACGGAAAACCCGAAAACATAATGCATGCAAAAATCCAGTAATCCAGTGAAAAATAAAAAACCAAAAACAACAACAACAACAAAAAAAAAAGACAGACAAGTTAATTAATCAATTAATTCTGGCCTAACATTAGGGCTGCAACTGACAAATATTTTCATTTATCTGTCGATTATTTTCACAATTAATTGATTGTTTAGTCTACAAAATGTCAAAAAATTGTGAAAAAAAAATCCTCATCACAGTTCCTCGACCCCAAAGTGACGTCTTCAAATTGCTTCTTTTGTCCAACCAACAGCCCAAAAACTCTTCATTTACCATCATAAACCTCACATTTAAGAAGCTGGAACCAGCAAATATTGCAAAATAAGACAATGAATCCATTATCAAAATAGTAGGCGACTAATTTTCTTTAGATGCTGTGCATGATTTCCACCGTACCTCTGCTTCCTTTGAGACTTTTGTGTTGTGTGACCGGGTCTGGTTTAGTGCGGCCGATGTCGCCGTCGGTCTCTGGCTGGGAGCCCGACTCATCGCTGGGATGACCGAACGCTTCTTTTGCCAAATTGTGGAGGTACTTCAAAGCCCTGGACAAATGTTAACATTTTTATATAGAACGATTACATTGTCCTTAGCTGAATAAAGTAGATGTAATAAGAGCCTACGTGTAACTTACGCTTTAGCAGCACCTCTCCTGGGGCGGCCACCTGGTTGGGTCTCCTCCTCGGCTTCAATTTGAGGTTCCCCTTGAGCCTCCTTACTTGGTGGTTCTGTAGCTGGTTCCACTTCCTGTGCTGGACGTTTCCTCACATACTTTCTCTTTGGTGTCCCATTTTCCTGCTGCACAGTATCTACAACTCCACCCTCCCCAGTTGGGAGGCCCCCATCAGTGGTGGGAGTCTTTTTTGCAGGAGTTTTTCTGGCGGGAGTCTTTTTTGTCGGAGCCTTCTTGGGTGTACCTGCCTTTTTAGGAGTTTTCCTTCCATCAGAGTCTTGAGTTGTTTTGTCAGCTACTTCTATTTCCCCATCTTCAGTCTTTTGCGTGGCATTCTTAGCTTTTCCACTCTTTGCAGGAGACTTTTTAGAGGCTGCTCCACCTCTTCCTCTTGCGCTCTTTCTCAGTGTTTTTTGCTGGGCACTTTGCACATTAAGCGAGTCTTTGGTTTCATAATCAAAATATTTAGAATTTTTCTTCCGCTGTCGTCCTTTGGAGCTGGGCGTCAAATCGGAGCACTCCTCTGATGGCTTCTCTTGCCCTGCGAGGAGAGGGACGTTATTCCTCCACAGGTGTGCAGCATAAATGGAAATCAGTTAAATAAATCAAAATAAAGTAATTAAAAGACAATTAATAAGATATAGCTTCACCAAAAGGAACATGCGTCTTTCCATCTATCCTGTGCTTACATCTCGTCAAATGTTACTCTTACAGGTTTCTTATGGCAACTGTTGTTGGTAATGAAAGAAAGTGAGCACAAGTTGTGCAAATTAATACATCGTTTTGCTCTCAAATTAATAATTTGTGTGCACAAATTAATTTACACCCATTAATTACTTACATTCTTTACACAAATTTACATACATAATGTTAAACAATATTATTAACATTGCAACATATGCTTAAGGGATAACATAACTTTGTTTAATGGGCGAAACCCAAATATATTCACGTATATCAACTGGTAAAATTAACAAAACACTGCATTAAATCCAAGCAGCTTCAGGGATTATTATTATTATCCAAAGCAGGAAAACGTCTGTTTATTTGGCTCCTAACAGCCAAAGCTGGCCAGTATTAATGAAACAACAGTGCAGAGGGCAAAAGAACAAATGCAATAAATATGATAAGCTAACGATATTAATTTAAAGAGATTTATTTAGAATTTTTTAGGCACCAAACAACTGCTAGCCTGCAACTCGAACCAGAACCCATAAGTCAAGTTCCTACTGCTACAGCATCTTGGCACAAACTCATTTTTTCCCCTCATGACACATTTACATTAGAACAGCCAGTTAAAAAAAAAAAAAACTACTGGAAACCTTGTCCGGAGTCAATGGGGGGGTCCATTGGTCCTGGGTTCCTGGTGTTGTGGCTGTCTTGTCAGATGCCTCCTCATGTGTGGAGCCTCTCAGTCCGGCCCTGCTGCTGCTCAGACAAGGAACAGAAATTCAGACAGCAAGAATAGAAACTATTAAACTTTCATATGAACCGCAACATAAGATCTGTATTATATTACTTCTGAACATCATTTTCAGGAAAGACATTCTAAAAGGTATATACAGTGACTGCACACATACAGGAATATTTCATTATAATGCTTATTCTTTAGTATGGTGTGCCACAATTCAACAGTAGCCTATGTAATAACAAGTACCTGAAACGTTTTTACTAAATTTAACACTTTAAAAATACTTACTATGCAAAGCTGGGGTCATTGAACCAAGTATAATACCGATACCAGCTGGATATCCTGATATCTGACACTGACACACCAAACCTCCCTCAGAAAAGTGACAGTTTAATACTTTCTTCCGTGCTGTCAAGTGTAAATGAGTAATAGATATATGAGGACTTGTTACTCCTAATAGTTTTGGACCGCTCATCTATTCGGCACATCTTTCTAATATCACACACACCAAGTAACAAGTTATTTAAGACACTTTTTTACCCGTTTGTTTACGCAGTGACTCATATCTTCTAACCACGCTGTTGAGCTAACGCCACACAGCTAATGCTAGCCGGCTAAAGTAGCTGTGGAGTGTGGCGCTTCTTACCGTGACCTTAAGTTAGCTGTAATGCTTTTATTTATTTATTTAAACCGGCCTGTAACCGACACACGTTATCACGAACACTACCAACTCCGTTAAAAACTCACCCAGCATCGGTTGGAGGCTTTCTCCTCGGTGGCGCAGGCTGGAAACGCCTCGTACCGAAACCGGGAAGACAGAATCTGACCACTCGGGATCGAATCCCAAACTCTGCTACCGGGAAGGACACCGTGGAAGATCACCGGACACAGGCGACAAATAGATCCTGCCGTTTTTCTTTCTCGGGTGGAAAAATCTAAACACCCCCGGCGGTGAATCCACTGACTCGGGTTGCTGAAACTCACATTCCGCTTACATCAGACCGCCATGTTACTGTACGGGCACGGAGATCACACCGCCCCCTATCAGCAGAGCTCGGAACGACACCGATTAACGACTGTAGCAGACACGCGTTCAACCCTCACCATCCCCAAACATCAGGTGAAGGTCATCAATACATCTAACAGTAGATCCAAACCCGGAGAGGATAAATAACAGCTGTTATTTTATGAGATTATTATGTATTATTTATATGAATTATTTGCTTGTACCTGCCCATTTTCACTTTCTAATCTAACAACAAATTATTAAAGGAATTTAATGATTATGACTACAATAACATTGTTATTCATAATAATAGTGACAATATCTTGATTACTTACATAAGTAAGTATGCATAATAATAATAATAATAATAATAATAAAAATAATTGGAGATCAGGCAATGTTGGAATGTTGGAGGTTTTATTGAAATCTGTTGTTTTATTGTTGTAAGTGAAGCACACGTTTTTATATATAGAAGATTTTTCCACTGTGTGATGTTTAATTTAGTTTTAAATTTCCAGTTTAAAAGGATGGTCCTCTTAGCGACAGTTTGGGCTGTGAGGAGAAGGCTATAGCTGTAGGATGTAACAGTCCAATAAGTGAGATAATTGATCTGTGACTTTGAGCCAAAAGTGCCTGACAGGTGAGCGGTGCCAAGTAGCATGCAGGTATGTGTGTCTGGTGTGTTTTGTGAACAGCGTGTGCATCTTTTTAATCCTTAAATCCCATTTTGTGTAGTGTTGTTATTGAAGTTATTGTTGCAGATGTGGGTCCAGAAGTCCCATTGGTGCTAATGGAGAGGCCGTGTTCCCATTTGGAGACTGGGAGAGAAATTGACGTGGTGGAGAGGTTCCATATTTTCTCTATAGGTTGCCGAGAGAGTTCTATTGAGTTTAGATAGGATGGTTGATTTTAACTGCAGGTACTCCAGAAACCGTGTCTTCCCAATGCCGAACCTCTGGACCAGATCTCGGAACTTCTTGAAGGTACTGCCTTGAACGATGTGGTGAACAATTTTAATCTTAATCAGGGTTTGGAACTGTTTCACCATAAAAGCATCGCAACTTTCTGTGTGCAGGAATACCTGTGACCGGGCTAAAAGGTGTGCAGGAGCTCACGTGCAGCTCTTATATTTGGACCACTACGGCATGAAGGCCGAGGCGAGGAGTGAACCTACTGATGAAGCTTCCACTCCCCACATTACTGAAGACACAGAGACCAAAAGGAGCGTGAGTTAAACTTTTAATTTCCTGTGGCTATAACGCTGCTGGTACTACCAAATAGCAGCACACACCTTCTAAAAAAACCCAAGTAATAACATATTAAATGTACAGATTGTTAATGTAGGGTTGGCTGAGACCACTTTCACTCAAATAGAAACGATGTCCCACAAAATGGAAACATCAGGCGCCTGATACAAGACTACTCACTGAACCTTTATTCAAATCTGGCCTAGATATACATATATATATATATATAGATATATATGTATGTATATACTGTATGTTTTCTGATAAAACTCAATTACATAATCTAGCTGTTCTGGTCCGACTGCCTACAGCAGGTGACAACTCCTCTGTTGGCACTAAAATACAAAAAGATATGACACTACAGGCTTTATATATTTAGATTAAATCTGGATTACTCCAGCATGAAGACAAAGAAATGCTACTGTAAGGAAAGTAATAAGGAAGACAAATGAACAGTTTGTCCTATGAAATATTAACTTTCACTCAAATATCGGACTTTTTGTTTGCAGAGGATAAAAAAAACATTTAGTCAGGGACCCGGGCTGCTTTATAAACCACGTGGAAAGTCTCTTAATGCTGAGCACTGCCTTCCTTTGTGCCATCAAACGGTTCAAAGTGCATGCAGGGAGATAAAGGTTTGGTCACAAGCATATAGTGGACATCATGGGAAGTATTTCAGCAGCAAAGAGGACTTCAAGTCAGTTCCTGAAAGCTTTTTGAATCACAGGCCTTGTGAGACGATAACACGACTATAAGTGACAAAATAAAAATGCTACACAAAAATTCAGAAATTCCTCCAATGTTTGCTTCGTTTCTTGTGAATTACATTGCTTGACTTGGTTACAACACGTGCAACCACTGGCGAGGGGGGCGCAAGGAGATATTGCGTCATTTCAAGCCATAAAGTTTGGAAACGTGATGAATGATAATGATAAGAACAATTATCATCAAGAAGTACTGGCTATTCAGCATGAGCAGCAATATACTTATAATACAGTGGCTGAACAAAGGAACCATTCAAACTTGAAATCTCAATAAGTCTATCCTGGTTCAATTAAAGGCTTAAGTAACAACTGGAATTTCAAGCAAGTATACACGAGTTAAAGCACCCGATGCATTCAGAGCCGGAGGCTCACTGACTTGAAGTGATCAGGAAGCCAAGAGAACAACTGAATACGGCTTAAACAGTTGGTTAAACGCCCATCTGTCAGTCAACGGAGCTACTGAGCGACCATGAAAGTCTGACTTTTCCACCATCGAAGGTTCAGGATGCACAACCGCTTCTTATCTGAGAGAAATAACAGTAATAAAAGCCAAAACAAAGTTCTGAGACCGTTGGTGCTTGTGACAGTAAGTAACCACTGCAAGATGTCCATTTAAATGATATAAAATCATGGTTTTTGAAATACTTCCCATGTTCAAACTTAAAACAACAGACTGCTCTGACAAAAAGGCATCTGATGGAGGGCCACGAAGGGTTCATCAGAATACAGTAAATATCTTTTGACTGAATATTTTTTACATACAGTTTGTGAAAGGGTACAAATCAAGACCTTTTTTCTTTTTTTTTTAGAGGAAAACTGGCTCAACAGAAGTGCACAACAGAGGGGAAAACCAATAACCAAATACATTCATAAATGCAAAAGAAAAATGTTTTTTTTAAAACACACAAAATAGTGTTAAAACATCACAAACAGCCGTTCATAACCATAAACCACAGGACATTAGCATTAAGCTACATGCTATTTGTTAAAGATTCTGAGACGTTGTTGTAGAAACAGAAAAAAAATCTGCCCTCCGTGTTAAAATATTGGTTTGTTAGCGTTCCTTCATCAGTCAGCCGTCACCCTGATCACCAGCAGTCCACTCATTTCACATTTATTGAACAGAACAAATCGCATTTCTGTGCTTACTTTGTTTGGTGGACAAAATTCCTGCATGAAATGATTAAAACTGATTCCAAAAAGAAGTAAAAAAGAAAACATTTTAGCTAAAAGGTGTTTAGGAGTTTAGCTTATTTGTCAAACTGGAGTCAATTTTAATCTGCCAGTAAATTTCTTTTAAAAAAAAAAAAATTATTTTCCTGTTTTCTTGGTAATGATGCCGCTTTTAAAGGAATAGTCCAACATTTTGGGAAATAAACCGGTTTATTTATTAATTTAGACAAGCAGATGACCTCACGTCTGCTTTAGCGGAGCTGTAGCCAGTTAGCTTAGCATAGCATAGCATAAAAGACTGGAAGCAGAGGGAAAACAAACAACACCTCTAAAGTTCAGGTTGTATCTTGTTTGTTTAATCCTTGACAAATAGGAATGTAACAACAACTCATAGTTTCAGGCGGAGTTAGCCAGGTGTAGTGACTTCCTGGAGTCTTCAGCTGTGCACAGACGTACTGGGTGGATGGATGAACTGTTCTAGAGTGATACTGATCTTCTCATTTCATTCTCAGCTTCATAAAAAGTTGATCTGTTACTTTAATACCATTGGATCTGCTTCTGCTTCTTCAAATTCAATAAAGTCTTGTAACTGCACCGGAGCACAGAATCAAACAGATCGTCTCAGCTGCCGGCAAACTTGGCTCAAGGATGGCAGCTTGACGCCAACTTGCATTTACTGTCAATGTACGGTTAAAAAGTTTAATTCAGTCCAAACCACACTGATGTAACCGTGACACAGGAAGGGACGGGGTGAGGGGAATCTGAGCCAGGGGGAACCGATCCTCTTTTCTATCGCATTTTACCAGAAAAGTGATGTTATTTAGCCCAGAAAAGGCCGATCAGTCGTACGTCGAAGTGATGACGAGCAGTATGAAGTTATACAGATCATACTCAAGAGGCACAAAATCTTTTCAGAGAGAGAGAGAGAGAGAGACTACACAAGTCTAACAAAATACTACACTGTAGCATCCTCTCTTTAAAGTAACTTTTAAGATAAACATTAACCACAAGAAGGTTTATCAAACGTTTGTAAGCAATAAGACACATTTACAGTTAGAGACAAACACACAGATAAACCGTATACTACATTTCTCTATACACTGACAACACAGTCTCTAAAGCAGAAGTGTATTATGGTCTCATATCCACGGCGACACAGTGAGCTTCTTCATCCATCACCATCGAAAAGCTTTCTCGACTTCCAAAACATTAAAAGTTACAAGCTGTCGGTCTCTTCGCCGTCATGTTGTCGGACCCCCTGATGTCATCTTTTTCTACCTCTGTTAAAATCAGCTCTGATGCGTCACCGGCGTTTGGCGAAGTGTAATTCTCAGATGCAGATTTTTTTTTTTTATGTGTTCCTCTGCCGCTTCCCAGCATCAGCGTGGGGCTCCATGATGCCCGGACGTTTCAGGTTCCACTGGTCGATCTGTCTCTGCCTGTCCTGCTGCTCCACCTCTGATTCGCTGGATGAGCTGCCAGTATTGCTGCTGCTGCCGCCGCCGCCGCCGCCGAAGGCAAAGCAATCCTTCCGCTTCCCATCGGCCTTCCCCCTCTCCCCCTTCTCTCTCCTTTTCTCCTCCATCACGCCGCCGCTGTCTTCCCCAGGCGTATCAACACCAGCCTGCTCCATCTCGATCGGGGCCTGCTCTGGCTCCGGCACAGCTTCACTCCGGTCCATATCCACCCACATGGATCTGGGCGGAGGCTCTAAAGGGGTGTAGTGGAGCATCGGCTGCTGGAGATGGGGGTCCACCTGTGGAGGGAGGTTCTGGTGCTCTGGATGGAGGTACTGGGTTTGGTGCTGGAGGTGATGCAGCGGTTGCAGAGGGTGCTGCAGGGTTTGGTGCTGGAGCTGATGCTGCTGATGGTGGTGGTGGTGCTGGTGGTGGTGCTGGTGATGCTGCTGATGATGCTGATGATGCTGGAGGTGATTATGGTGGTACTGATCCACGATCTGTTTGTCCACGTTACGGGCAAACTCCTTGGGCTGGTTTTTGAGGAACTTCTCAAACTTCTTGGAGGCCTTTTTGTTTGTCACAAACCAGTCCTGTGGAGGGAGGAGGAGTGATAGGATACGAGACGAAACAAATTAGGGGGGAACTCTTCAAATAAATCTCGTCTGCATGAACACAAACAGAGAGAGAAACCATTCACTGTTATTAGTAAACAAGGTTAAAGATAATATTCACCTGTGAATGGACCGAGTTGATGTGGTATTTCACTCCACTTTCAGAGTTGAACTCTTTATTGCAGATCAGACATCTGTATTTTCCAGCCTCAAAGTCGCCCTGAGGTCAAAGGAGACAAAAGAGTCATGAAACGATTATCAACAGCAACAAGCCTGCAACTATCAATTATTTTCACAAATCGTTTAATCTACAAAGTGTCAAAAAGAAGTCTTCAAATTGTTTATTTTATCCAACCAACAGTAAACAACCCTAAAACTCTTCATTCACTATCATAAATAACAAAGAAAAGCATCAAATCCTCACAATTAAGAAGCTGGAACCAGCAAATGTTTGACTTTAATCATTGCAGCTCTACTCTGGAACACCCTGCAACTGAAAATATTCACTGAAACTGTAGAAAATGTGATTTTACTCATCATTTTTGGAATAATCTGTGCTTAGATTTTTATAATCCAGAGACCAGACTGAAAGATTAATGAAGGATTCATTGGACAAATCCACAAAGTCTCTAAAATCCTGCATTAAATCTCGTGAGTGTCTATAAACAACCCTTCACAAAAATAAAAGTCCATACTTTATTCAGGAATCACAGGAAATCTAAGAGATTATGAGAACTTGGTATTAAAGATTTATATCTAATCAGTTATTTTTCAGATTTGATTTAAATAACTTTGTTACTCATGGGATCTAAGTTTTCATGTGTTCAGTGCGGCACATATTTAATTTCACAGATAAAGAAAACAGCTGACGTACCCTTGTGCAGAGCCCCAGATGAGCTTTCAGTCCTGACACACTCGTGTAGGTGGAGCCACAGCCCTGAGGACGACACACACACACACACACGGCGTTACATTATCGGTTATTCACTTTGCAGAGAAAAACTCCTACACTTAATCACGATTCTGTGATTTAAAAATACATTTATGAAATAGAAATACTACAAAAAATTAAATATGAAGGACCAAACCTGACTTTTACTGAAATAAATTAATAAAAAAGGTATAAATAATTAAATTGAACAAACAAACTCATAAAGGAATAGACCACAAACTTGAGCAATTTATTATATTTATTATTATTATTATTATTATTATTATTATTATATTCCTCATTGCTTTGGTTTAATTTATATTTTATACCTTATTATACCTTTATTTTACCTAAGAAGTGAGGAAGGATAATTTAGCGAAATGAAACGCACCCTGCGAGTGTGGTGTGATGTTTCTTACCTGGTTGGGACACTGGACTTTCCTCTGCAGCTTCACCTCATTCTTCCACTTCCTCAGCACCTCCTGGCTGAAGGCAGGCAGACCCGGTCGGGCGTACTTCAACTGGGAAGAACAACAACGAGTGAAATCCAGTTCAGACACACATCTTCAGTCATACAGCTGAGTCTTCTCTTGCCTTTTTGTCATCTGGCACCAGGTCCGACTGAAACTTCCTCTTGGGCCAGTCTTTGGGCAGCTCGTTGTTGGCAATCTCAGCCAGGTGGAAGTTAGCCACCTGGGCCGAGGCTCGCTGCACCCTGCCGCTGGCCGTCCTCTCCGGGTTGGCCTCCCTCTGGGCCTTCAGGGCCTCGTCTTCCTCGCTCTTCTGGGGCGTCTGGGAAACAGGAGGGGAAGCAGATATTTAAACATACTATGATTCCATCCAAACTGGCGACCTGTCCAGGGTGTACCCCGCCTCTCGCCCAATGACAGCTGGGATAGGCTCCAGCCCCCCCGCGACCCTGCATAGGATGAGCGGTGATAGATAATGGATGGATGGATGGATGATTCCATCCAGTGCGACCCAGTCAACATCATTTTGTTTTAATGTGCTTCAATAAAGGCATTATGTGGCAGAATTTGACTCACAGGAGCATGCTCTGATTTCAGGTGGTACTCCAGACCGGCCTTGGACTTGTAGGTTTTCCCACAGTGAGAGCAATTCAGCAGCATCTTCTCCAGCTCGGACTCCTCCTTCCCACACTTCTTCATGTGGTACACGTAGCCCATGATGCTGGTGAAGGCAGCATTACAGCCCTGAAAAGAAAAGACAAAGATTATAGCGTCTTGTTCTATTAAATCTCCTAAATTCAATATGATTTGTCAGTTTACCTCTTTGGAGCATTTTAATTTGCCCAGTCTCTTCAGGATTTTACGCAGTTTGTCCTTGATGACGCGATCGTCCAGGTCCTTGGCATCGTCTGGTGAGGGCTGAAACCAGAAGAAAAGGTGTGTGTTCAGTGACGACTGTATTTATGAATGAGACAAACATGTTTTTTAAAAAAGCTAACGTTGCTGCTAAACGTGTGTCTGTTCTTAAAGGGAGTGTTTGAATGAGTAAATTTAAAAATGGACGGAGGTATGGAGAGCTGAACAGTCTTACCAGATGACTGTGGTCAGCCATGATGTGATACTTCATCCCTGTTGAAGACTTCAGCTGTTTCCCACAGTGTTGGCAGGTGAAGGGTTGCTGCACACAACAGATCAAAGTTACGTCACATGTGCCAGTTTGTACATTGTGTATTAGGGCTGCAACTAACAATCATTTTCATGATTGATTAATCTGCCGATTATTGTCAGGATTACCGGTTTGGTCTGTCAAATGTCAAAAACTTGTGAAGAAAATTCTCATCAGTTTCCCAAAACCCAAAGACTCTTCATTTACTATCATAAATGACAAAGAAAAGCAGCAAAATCCTCACGTTTAAGAAGCTGGAACCAGCAAATATTTGACATTTCTACTTGAAAAATGACCGAAGTATCAAAATAGTTGGCGATCAATTCTCTTTCGATCGACTAATGGATTCATTGTTGCAGCTCTGCTTTGTATGTATTAAAACCCAAGGAAATGTACGGTGGGGCTGCACAATATTGAAAAAAAAAACTTTTCTGAAATATATAGTGAGAATGAAAAAGGAAATTTCACCACATACATTGTGCACTGTGTTATTCATGCATATATATATAATTTTTCATCATCAATTACCATATTCCTGACCTTGAAAACATAATGATTACAATTAAGCATTTCCCTAAATTTCCAACACTTTGTATGAACCCTGAATACGTATAAAAGGCCATAAGCTTTAAACTCTTAATTTAGACTGCTCACCAGTCTGCAGTTCTCCATGTGTTTCTTCAGCCCCTCCACAGTCTTCCTGCTCACACTTTTACATTTTGGACAGGTGACTCTGCCTTTGGCCACAATCTGGAGCTGCCAACGCTCCTCTTGGCTTCCTGGTGGACGTCAACAAATAAAGACGTTATTTTATTTTACACAGTTTAAAGGTTTCCTGAGAGGAATCATTTTAGTTGAGACAGAGTGGACAGATAGCAGGAGGTGAACATGTTCTCCTACTCAAACATAAACAGCAGTGGTTGGTGAGCCCGTCTCACCTGGAGGGTAAGTAGGAGGCTCCTTCTTGGTGGAGGGGACGGGGGGCTTCTGCTCCTCGCTCGGCTGGACGGTCGAGCCCTCGCCAACACCGGCTCCATCTGAACCTGAAGTATTTACGTTAGATGAGCAGATTTTATTTTCATCCAGAACATATTCTAATGCTTCTTCTGTCACTGACTGACAATGTGTGGACAAGACGAAAAACTGTTACATCTCAGATATTTATCATTCAGACTATCAAACTCCTGCAAATTGATCGTTGTCATCATACTCTAGACGTCAATTATCCTGCTGTGCGAACAGTTGCAGTTAAACTTTTGATTTCCTCCTCGATTAGTCTGCACAGAATGCTGCCCAGAACATTACAGAATGTTTATTTCATCTCAATAATATTAAATATGATTCTTTGTAGGTTCATAATATCATCAAATAAGTTACTGCTGACAGTGGTGCTATCACTGAAATCAAATTGTGCCCTCTACTGGACAAACAATATTGCTGCCAGTGGTTACGGTCCAACTAAAGGCTCATTGAAGTGTCTTACTATTCTGCTGCCAAACACAAAAACAAGTCAATCTATTTGATATTTTATTAGGGCAGACTTACGGTGTTTCTTTTTTATTTTGCATCATCTGTTTCAATCAAACTCTTATTTATTGGGGCAGGAAAGCACATGAACACAAGACAGGTGATATGTGACTGGGTGGGAACTTACAAGATTCTCTGCCCTCTGGTGGTTGTGGGAAGTTATTAACAGACGGGCTTCGCTCCATCTCAACTCTCTGGACTTTCTTCATGTTCAAGTCTTCAAAGAAACACATAGAGAACAAGGTCGGCCTCCAAAACCATTAAACCAAAACATATCCAAGAGAAGTCCTCACTCTACATTTGTACAAATGCATTTTTTCTCTTGGACAGTACAAATTCACTCACACACATATATTTTGGAATTTAAATATTATTAAATACTATTTATATACTTACATGTGGTATCAGAACACTTTGCTTTATTATAAAGTACAGGAGCTCTTCCAGTCAGCCAATCAGAGTCCAGTTTTAAAGACTTCATTCTTCAAATTCATAACATTTTAATAATTTTGTGTTAACTTGCTTAACTATTCAGAGTTGTAACATATTTTACAACAGAATTGTGAAAAGGAAAATCTTTAAGGGCGTGATGTAACTCGCTCCATGTGGAACTATTTAAATCTGACTGGACTGATGAGCACCCACCAGGTCTCCACACATGCCCCCTGTCTCTGCTCGTGTCGCTCCAGGCTTGGTCTTGGCTTCGACCAGTTCCCCACGGCCGCTCTGGCCCTGAGGGGGCCCGGCCTCCTCCTGGATCCCCGTCCGCGTTCCAGGCCTGATTCTGGCCTCGGTCTCTACCGGCTGCCCAGCCCTGCTCAGGCCCTCGGGCGCGACCCGTCATCCAGGCCTGGTCCGCTCCGCCATGGTCCCTGTCCCTGCCCGGAATCCATGGCTGGTCTTGACTGGAGTGTCCTGCTCGGTCTCTGCCAGAGTTCCAGAGCTGCTGCTGGGGTCGGTCTCTACCCGGGGCCCAGGCGTCGGGGCCTCTGTCCCTGCTGGTGTTCCAGCTCTGGTCCTGAGGCTGGGACTGCTCCCTGCTGGCCTCCGGGCTGTGAGGCCACACATCCTTCGCCACCAGTCTTGGAGGCAGCCTTGCAGTGGGCGGAGCCATTGACCCTGGTTCTGCCCCATTGGCCAGCCCACCTGATGACATCACTGAGCAGCTGGTGGTTGGGTAATCTACCATTCCTATGGGAACGCTCTGGAGTTCCTCGTACCTGATTAAAAAAAAAAAAAAAAAAAAAAATATATATATATATATATATATATATATATATATAGTCTACACTTAATATTTCAGGACAAACAAGTTTTTTATTTGGTCCGGCTGTTGTGGTCAGTACTGAAACAAGAGGACCTAAATGTATCAGTCTCAGTCAAAGCTCACGTTCAATCATTTCTCTGAGTGGTCTTTCCTGTTAAGATATAAATAAATAAAGCCTTTAAGCACAGAGTACAGAATTATTTACCGTCAGTCACAAGAATAAATACGGAAAGTGTCACTTTATCTGACACAGCTGTCATTTCAGGTGAGGGACATTCACAACTCTTGGTTTGTTTGCAGGAATCTAGCTGTTTGTAGCAATGCAGTGCCACAATGTGATGGTATGATCGAAATGAATAATCCAAAATTGAGCTAATCTAGATCGCCCATCCTCCGGTAACTGGCTGCAGTATAGGTCATAAACTCCTCCCCCTCCATGTTAGCAGATGGGACATGAGCCAACTTAAAGTAGCTATTAAAGCAGCTCATACAACAGGTGCAAAAGAACTGAGGATGTCTCAGCTGGTGACATGTGTTGACTTTATACCTGACAGTTTGAAAAGTGCACTTAAGGGACATTATTTGCCAAAAAAATGTTTAACGACAAGAGATACGTTCACTATCATACTGAGTATGGAGTATCTGTCGTGCAATTTGTCATGCAAATCTATGAATCGACAGGTGTCTCTCACCTTTTTCTACCGTAAGTCCTTTTCATCTTTAGAGCATCTTGGGATTGAGACTCGTCATTCTGAAACGTTCAAGAACAAAACTGTGAAGTAGAGATCCAACGGTGCGTATAAAGTTATCAGACTGTGAGTATTGGAAGACAGAAACTGAACATGCAACAGGATGTATGTTAATTCTTACCTTAGGATATGCAACTGGATTTAATTCACAGGTTCTCTCTGGCATTCGCTGGACAACTGTTGGAGAGACAAAACATGCACAATGAGAGGTGAAATAACCTGATTTTCACTGAATGAACGGATTAAATAAATTGCTTTTCCTTACCTGGACATGGCACTCCACTTTTATGCTGCGACTGTACGGACTTTCTCTTTCTTGGCACATACAAAGGTGACATATCCCCTCCACTGTGTGCAGGGTCCATCCCAGGAGTGACAACACTCTGTGGAAGTTACCACTGAAAACACAGGAAAGAAAACATCAACACATCTGGTGGTTCGGCCTGTCACCATAATTACATTATAGACTTATCGTACATATTAGAGGTGTAACTATATACAGGTATTGATGTTTGTGCGTGATTCATTTGCCAAAGAAAGGGAGACAAAACACAACAAACTAAGTTTAAGATAAATTTGACTGATAGCATTTTTTTTTCTCCCAACTTCCTACAGATGTTGCGATAATATTGTTGTTGTGAATTCTTTTGGCCACGATAAAGTGTAATGAAAATCTGATATCGTGCCAGCCCGAGTACATACTTTCGCTGTTATGTTTACATGCATGCCACCAACAGGATGCCAGAATAACTAGCCCAGTTTTCAAAACAAATGGCTGCAGCAACTACGTGGTTTTTCACATTTTATTTATTGTTTTTTAAATTTGTTTAGTTTTAGCCACTTTGCAGATTTAGATTATTAGCATATAACATACATCAGCTAATAAATTATGATACATTATTAGAGGTAATGCTAGTTTTATTTCACAACAAATACATAGAAATATATATACATGTAAGTAGAAAATAACTTTAAGATGAGATAAGATAGAACTTTATTAATCCTGAAGGAAATTCTTGTGCCAGATTGCTCCAAAATACAGCAACAAAGAATAAGACAAAAACAAAAAACAATAGAAATAAAAACAATAGAATATAAGTGAAGTGTACAAAATAAAAATATAAAGTGTAAAGCCAGTGCCTAATAGATAACAATAGAAGATAAGTTAAGTATAAGTAAAAGACCAAAAAAATATATCTAAATGAACTAAAATAGAAAGTGGTATTGGGAATGGAAAAAAATGTAATACTGCACGATATTAATATAATAACTGTACATGATAAATGCAGTTAAATAAACAAATAGAAATGAGGGAGAGCTATATGAACACTGCCACTTTTAATGATTCTAAATGTGTTCATGTGTGTTGTTTGTTTGTATCACCCTCTGTAGCATTACCACTTTCATGTAAACACGATAACATGATTTCACATTACATAATAAGACTTCTCTGTAGCATCACACAGGTTTTTAAACTGAGTCTTGCTGCAGAGACTCTTTCCAAAAAAGCTCCTTTAAAGTACCAAACAATGGGTTCCTCTGACATACACTACACAGCCCGTTATGTTTACAGTGCGTGACGTATTCCCATCATGCTTCACATTTGATTTGTATGTATGTTGGTGTGTCCCCCCTCGCATGTCACGTTTAAGGCCACTGCCTGTTTAACGGCCAAAAAATGCCCAAGTTAAAGTGTATAATCTGTCCAGTAAATCCCTGAAAGCAGTTGGGGTTTTTTTTTTAGGACTGAAGCAAAGAGTCTGTGTGGATATATTTATATGTGGATATAAAATAACAACATTTTGCTTTAGACGACGACAGACGAGAAAACACGTCTGAAAGCTGCAGCTAAAGCAGAACCGAGTGTTAGCTAGCTAGCGAGCCTTTTTCCTCTCGGCGGAGATAACCGGTCCCCTGTCCGCCTTTCATTGTTTCTTAACGGGGGGAGAAATAAGAGAGAGAGCCTACCGTCCTACAGCTCACTCCCTCTGCAAGGACGGTTAGCCTCCATGTCTTCGAGCCTGGCCTCCTCTGTCGCCTCCCCCCACCCCACCCCACCCACCCCCCGGCAGTGATAACCACCAGGAGAGGCTAACATCAAGGAAGGCCCGATCCGGCCGGGGTGTTAAAAACAAACAAACTCTGAGGCACAATCAACCTAAGCGTTCACAGCATCTAAATACGAGGCAGCACACACCGGCATAATTCACCACACTGTGTTTGTGTGTTCTCCCGCGGAACGCCCTCCTGCTGGAGAGAACAAATAAGACCCGCATCTGCTGCTGCCTTCACGGCCTGTTGGAAACAACGCAATTCTTACATCAATAATTATAATAAGAACTTTTGAATAATAAACCCTTTGTAAGTACATTTACACAAGTACTGCACTTAGGTTTATGATACTTTACACTTCTACTCCATTACAATATTGTACTTTTTACATAATATAAATCAACTAATAAATTCTGATATATTATTTTAGCTTTTTAAATTCTGACTTCCTTTGATGTTTAAAATATTGTACTTTTACTACAACTACATTCATTTAATAGATTTAGATTATTCATACAGAATATAAATCGACAAATAAATTATTTTATAGTCTTAGTAGTTTGAGCAGTATATAAAGTAGCTAAAATAAGCCAACCTACCAGATGCAACATTAAAGGGATGTACACATCAATCCATCTCTGATTATAATCCAGTAATATAGGTTATATAGTACACAACATTTCAAAGGGGAAATATTATATATATATATATATATATATATTATTAGGTTACTAGTTTCTTGGCAAGATGAGCAACTCAAAAATCTTTTTAAAGCATGAATCATGCATTAATACTCTAATAATGTAATATATATCTTATATTGTATGACTGTGTTATGATATTTGACTATGGGAAAGAATTTATATTTTATCTGCAATGATATGAGGTTAAAATTCAAAGTGTATAAGATGATTTTTTTTGGATACAAAACAGATACTTATGACCCAAAACCATTTGAGAAAAAGCCTTTTGGATATGACACAATAGATGGAAAACTTGTAAATAAAGGCCTTTTAAAAATCCATGCATCTGGTCCTCCTCGTGCAGCTGATGCATCTTATTTATTGGTAGGTTTCTACCAGAAAAACTACCCTTTACATTTTTTTTTTCAACCAAATATGTGAATGCATCAACCTTACGAGCAGACAGTGAAGGCAGCAGCAGTCACCAGGGGGGCGGGTCCTCCTTCCAGCAGCCTGTCTGTATGAGGAGGCTGGCTGCATCAGGGGAGAGGCAGAGGAAAAGGCATTTATTTGCTAATATTAATGTATTTTGAACATTTTAAAGCTAAACTTATGGCCATATCTTACAAATTGCACCTTTAAACCAGCAAAAGGAAGCTGGAATTTGAAAGTATCGAACCAAAAAAGATCTAATTCCTTCTCTTTATAATAGCAAGATAGTTCTCAATACTTTATTGCCTTGTTAACACAGTTGATAGAAATCTATCAGCTGCGTGAGCTACAGTTGCAGAAAAGAAGTGTGAGCAAGAGGCTGTTTGTGTATGTAATATGTAAAATGTAATATTAACTTAACACTTTATTCCAGGTTTACTCCACAGCTGAACATGTTCTTCCTTAGTGCTTAGACTGCATCCACCTCTAAAAACAGACAGTGTAACTGCCTGTGCTCATGTATTGTACCAGCAGCAGTAAACACAACACGCACTCTGCAGACACTCCTTCCTCCTGCTGTGTTCATGGCTCTGACACAGTGTCACGTCTCATCTCTGCATCTCCTCTTTAGTGTAATCTGAGAACACGTCGTTTGTCAAAACGAAAAGTGAAAGTGCTCCACTCCCAGGGAGGAGCTGTAATTGTTATCGTGTGGACTACAGGATGGATATGGCAGGGACAATACAAGGAAATGATCAGTCTGTTTCGTAAGTAGGCATGCAAAACAATGTTTTGAGTAATCCTTGTGAGGCTGTGAACAGCTGACTGCACTCCCCCATGCGTTGTAATGTTATAGCCTATTGTGCTCCAGGTTATTGTGTGTATTGTGCAGAGAAGCTGTGACAAAGCCAGATTTGATGTGTACATTTACTTACTTGTTTAGCTTTTATTTATATCTTTTATTTGTGAGACGATGTTGAATAAATTGGCTCCTCCATGTTTCTTTCTCTCTTCCTCAGAGAAATGGGCCAGGCAACTGGTGAGAAAAACAAATTAACTCCTTTAATAAACTGACAGCACATGTCGATTTCTCAAGACTGCACTGCAACATTTAAACATTTGCATTTAAGTGAATGTCTGTTAACTAAGTTACTATGTATCGCTGAATGAGGTCACACAGTGATTGAGCTGATGGCCCACTGATGAAAGTATTGCAGTATTTATATATTTGCAGTATTACTAACTGGGTGTTGCTCACAACATTCCTGGAAGAAAATGTTGTGTATTAAGTTACTGATGATGCAAACTGAACATTTCCTCCTGCTGCAGCTTCACATTAAAAGCATCTCACTGTCAAAACCATGTTGACTTTTATTATGAAGTAGACACAGGAAATGCAATGCAGTGAGCGTAACACTTACTTAAAAATGACATGGCTTTTGTACTTTTTTGACAGCAGATCACTTTGTTTTTTTACATGAAGTGTGTGTGTGTGTGTGTGTGTGTGTGGTTCACAAAACTATGTTACAGCTCATTAATGGTTCATTCTTCTTCTTCTCTGTCTTTAGCGCCATGGAAAAAGTTCTTTGTCCACTTGGCGGGGAACACTAACGGGGCTCACCGAGACTTCCTTACAATATTTAAAGAAATGAAACAAAGTGAGGTGTTGTCTCCTGAAGAAAGTGACTACCTTCTGGTTTTCTGTCCCATCGTGTCCCGAGTTGGAACGGACATCGGCGAGGCCCTGCAGAACATTCCAGGTGGGAAATACTGAATTATTGTGGGTATACAGGGAAATTTGACCAATCACATGACCATTTCGCAATTTAGTATGAATAAAAACTTTACCATAATGTTTGTTTTGTACTCTTTTTAGCACCCCCCCTCCCCCTCCAGGCAGGAAACGTGTTGCTCAGAGATAATTAGCAACTGACCCTGAAGTAACCATCTAGTCTTTGAGGTCATAGTTTGGTTTTACAAACCTACCACACCTCAACTCCCACACCTTGTTTCTTGTTTCCTCTTGCTGTTTAGTGGAACATTTAGCAGTTTAAGAGCTGGATATATTTCTGAGTTGGTGGATACCAAAACAGAGCTAAAAGGAGACTTAATGTTGGACTTACAGTATATTTATCAGATGGACAGAAACTCGAACGAATGCTAATGAGCTACATATGTGAACAGGAAGTTGCTATTAAATTTTCCGTATCCACTTAGTTTTACCTCGTGTCTGACTCATTTGGTTGCGTCATCTCTGTGCTTACAGATGGTAAACCAACAATTCTGGTGGTGTTGCATCACACCTTCAATCCTGGCCTTGTTGTAGCCGACAGCAGAAGGCAGGTGAACGACCCGAACGTCCACCTCACTGTGGACTGTCTGTTCTACGAGGGCAAACTCCTCAAGTGTGACCGCAATAAAATTGCATGGATTGAGGTCATGAAGGTTATTGGCATGTCTTACCAAGACGATGCCAAAAGGGTAATTATACTGATATTATACTTTCAGCTTCTCCTCTGAAATACTGCATGACACAGTTTCAGTGTTACTAACTATTTCTTTCTTTCTTTCTTGTATCTATCTGAAACAACATCATCGATGGTAAGTATGACTGTAATCATGGCCGTACGTAGAATTAAACAGTTCTTGGTTTTGTCCATACTGGCTGGAATATACTGAAATGTATTTAATCATTTAAGGTTGTGTTAAATATTACCAGATGACTAATTTGTCTGTTTATCTTTATTTTAGGAACAATGTCCGCCAGAGGATGAAAGTTTCTCTGATAGTAGTTGGTTTTGTTGTGGTGTCCTTGGTGGTAATTGTGACAATCATTGTTGTTGAACTGATGAAAAAATAAGATCTTTGTGGGCTGTCACCGGCACACGTGACAAAACCCAACGTAATTAAATAGCAGTTTATAGTATTATCACAACAAAGTATTCCTGAAGGGACAAAATAAATGTTCCCTACCTGTAAAAATGTAACACATATTAATTATTATTGTTATTAATATTATTATTATCTTAAAACAAGTGCACAGGTGTATTTGTGCTTCTGAGATAAAAGTTTTGTGTCATGTCCATGTTTAAATGTGTGTGTAGTCGAGTCATGTGTGGTCCAGTCATCAAGTTTTAAATGAAGACAAAACATCTCAATAATAACTGCTGCTGGTTTGTGCTCATTTACAGGTCAACATTATATCTTTTTGTTTTCCTTCATAAAGAATAAATAAAAATTAAGCGATTCTGTCATGTTTGTGTAGCTTGTGTCTGTAAATTTCTTGCGTGGCGGGGTGGGATGGGGTTTTTCTGGTGCTTAGACTTCCTCATTCGACATGAGAGGGGACTGAAAGAAATGTTTTGTTTCAAAGGTTTTTAGGAACAGTCGCTGTCAAGGTTAGAACTAGATATCCTTTGTTACTTAATTCCACTGAATTGTTAAGAGTAAGGTTTAATTTAGACAGTAATGCGTGTGCGTATGGAGAGGACACTGTGCCAGCCTGAAATCCAAACGCAACTTTGGATGAGGGGGAAAAACAACACACACTGTATTGTTTTACAGAGAGGAAATTCAATACATTGCTTTTCACTATGGACGTGAAGAGAACGTGCCACAATGAAAATCTAAATTATCATTTCATTGATTTGCATCTTGTTCAACTACCATCCAGAAAAACAATGAGAAGGGATTACAT